>PTEX01000107.1:1022702-1168178 GCA_003342815.1 Eudromia elegans
ACCTGGCGCCCTTCGAGCAGGACTTCCAGCGCAGCTGCCGCCCGCCGGCCCCGCGCGGGCGGATGCTCGCGGGCCCGAACGCAGCAGGGAGCTACGGTTTATAATTAACACAATTAAAAATAGACATTGAATAAACACAACACAGAGGGGCTGGGAAGCCCTGGTGCGAGCGGCGCGGCCGGAGGAGGCCAAGGGCCGCGGCTCGCACTAGGGCCGCCCAGGAGAGCGCCGCGCCGGAGCCCCGCTGCCAGGCAAGTACCCCTGCGCTGCTTGCAACGCCCCACGGCCAGCCCGAGGCGCGCGGGGCCGGGGCCGGCGCTGCCGCCCCGCTGGGGCCAGGGCTCTGCCCTCGCAACCTGCGAGAACGGGACAGCCGAGGCAGCTGGGTCCCAGGGACAGGGGCGCTCCAGAAACGATGCTTAAATTTGAGGGGTATTTTCTTTACATGCTTGTCCACTTTTTATTGAAATTTCATATATATCTTTTTTGAGGTAATAGCTGTGCAACACGGGGTAAGGATTTTCTTCTTTTTTTCATACTAACTCTTTAGAGCCTAGGGTTTCTCTGGCCTGTTGATAACTGCAGACAGAAATGGGATTTTTAATATCAGCGGCCTTCCTCAGGAGACGTTTATTGAGGAAGTATGTTGGTAGGGCTGGGGAAGCCATTGGGCTGCTTGGAGTGAGAGAAGACTGGGTTAAATTAATCGCTACTAAATACCTACGGGCAGACGCACGGTCTGTACGGGGAGGTGGAGACAGCACTGTACCAGGGTGAAAAGGATACTGCCTCTATTTATAGCATCGCCTTCCACGCAGCAGGAATTCAAAGGAAAACTCCAGCTCAGCACACAGTCTTCTCATCATCTGCTTCTGTCAGGATTAGATCAGGGCCAAGATCATTCCCTGTCCCACGGATCCCCGCAAGGAAGGGCCCCTGCTCTCCATGAGGGGTTCTCACCAGCCCCAGGGTCCTCACGCAGCCCAAATCCAGGCCTGGCTCCTACCTCCTCCCTCCTGGTGGCCAATGCAGGGGGAGAAGGGCCCGGGGAGGCCCAGCCGTGAGCAGGGAGGGCACAGAGGGTTTCACCTGCCCTGTGCCCCTCTCCCCATGCTGCGTCCTTCTCCCCACAGCGGCTCCTCGAGGCTTTTGCGAGCACAAGGGCAGCACCACGTCACCCCCCAGCACGGAGCAGAGGGGGACGCGCTCACACTCCTGCCCTCCCACCACGTTACCCCGCAAGAGACCCACACCCCACAGTCCTGCTGACTGGCCCTATGGGCTGACCCATCCTAGGGAAGGAATGGCACCAGCAGGCATGCAAGGCCTGTGTTTCTCTTCTCAAACAATCCACAATGACATTAACAGCAGAAATGAGAGCAGACCTGAGATAAAACGTGCTTGCAAAAGCCTGGCCACCTCTGTGAGAAGGAGGCAGCTCCTGAAGCTCCTCAGCTTTCAGCATCCCGGTGCCTCCAAGCCTTCCCCCGCATCCCCTGCCTTCCAGCCTCCCTTCCGCGGGAACCACAGCTTCCTCCTCCTCCTCCTCCTCCAAGCACTCGGTGCCCTCCTTCATTACTCTGTTATCAAGCTGCCCACAGGCTGGGGAGCAGGAGTTGAGGGCTTGTCCCTGCCTTTGAGGTACCCTTAATTATTATGTGCATCTGCTCCTGTGGCTGCTGCCTCAACAGGTGGAAAGCATGCTGTTCTCTGATGGATTTGCAGCACTCTGCGTTCCTACCTTGTCTTTTCTCTGAAGCCAGTCGTGTGGTGTTCCTAAAATAATAAATGCAGCCTCAGTGCTGCCACAAAAACCCTGGTAAATATATTTTTATGGGAATGAAATATTAAAGGATTTGAGCAGTTATTCACTGAAAGCAAAATACGAGCAGTAAGGCTGGGTAAAGATTCAAAGGCTGGTTTGCTTCCTGTCCCTGGGGCACATCCAGGCAGTACTGCTTGCACTTTGGAGATGGATAGTGGGGAATTACTTAACCCAAAATGATGGAAACAGTTCAGACTATAATAATATAGCACGAGAGTTTCTCACATTACATCTATTCCCCATCCTGCTGGCTGCATTCTGCCCCCAGATTCGCAAGCACAACCCTCACTGCCTGCCGGAGGAACTGAGCTGGGAGCCAAAATGCATTTCATTGTCTTTGTGAAGTCTTTCCATGCCTCAGCTGCTGAACCCGGAGCTCGAGGACTGCGGATAAAGCTTGTTTAAACCTTTCTGCCTGTGCGCGATTCCCATCTGCTGAGCTTTATTTTGATTGTCATCTTCCTACTTTCCCTGAAAACACAAAGCAGATACACATGTTTCCTCTGCCCTAGACGGCAGGAATCACCAAAATTCCCAGCAGGTTCTCTCACAAGCTGTGATGGATCCAAGTCTGTCTATAGAAACGCTGCAAGCCCCTTGCGGAGTAGAGAGGGAGGAGAGCAGAAACACGGGCCAAGTTTCTGAGTGTTATGAACCTCCCTGCCCCCAGAGGGACTCCATATCCTGTTTCCTCTCTCCCCAAAATTTCACCTGGCTTTGGGTTTCATTAGGAGAGAAATGCTTTGCTCTGGTTCCAAACGCTACGTCTTCAGTTCGCGCTTCCTGCTGACACTGCAGAGAGCACCAGAGCCATGAAAGTTGAGCCTGACCTGGGGGCTTTAAATTTACTCCCACAGCCGAGCAAATTAAATAGAGAGCACATTAAGCAGGTCGGGAGAGTGTTGTTGACCAACAAATCTTCATTAAGTCCCCGAGACAAGCTGTGCTGCCCCTCCGCCGAAACCGATTAGCGGGTCCCTTCCTCGCCTCGGCTGCCTGTCCGCCAGGTCTCCAACAAATCCAACCTTGTTTTCAGTCCAATTAGAAACAAAATACACCATTCATCCAGCCTCCCTCGCCTGCACCCAGTTTGCAGGTGTCAGTACGTGGTTCAAGCAGACCAAACCCCGCTCTCCTCACCACACCCGTTATTTACTGTGCTGGTTTTTGCTAGTTCTTTTATTCACTGCCAGCATCTCCTGGTGGCTTGTTCGTTGCTCAGCGGTGACTTTCTTGGTTAGCGCCTTCGGTGCCAAGGACAAGGCCTTTTTTTTTTTTTTTTTTTTTTCTTTCAGTGAATGAGTTTCTAGGAGTAAAATAAAAATCAGTTCCGTGCTTCTTGTACCAGGTCATCTGTCATCTGTGACATTTCGGATCACACTTTTTAGTGCCAGTTGTTTTAGAAATATGTTAAGATTTGACCTAAAGGATAGCTGATTAGAAATACCTGGAATCCCAAGAGCTAACGCAACTGCTGGGAAAATCTCAGCCTCCAATCAGCTGTGCTGCGGTATCTGCCGAGTTCCTGTCTCTTTCTCCTTCAGCAGAATTAGCAGCGAGGTTTTTCAGTGAGAAGAAAACAATTTGCTTGGGTGACTTGGGATTTCACCTCCTTCCACACAGATGAACCAGCAAGTCTCAGCTCTGTTCAGTCTCAGTCTGACCTCGGTGCTAACTTCATTTCTTGTTTCTAGTTCTCAGATAGTGTATTGTGTTATACCCCCAAAGGGCCTGATTAGGACCGGCCAGTATTTTAATGATTTATGAGGAGCATCTGGGACAGCACGGGTAGCATACATGTTGTGTCACTGCTATAGCAGGAGACTTTATTGATCCACACGAGTGTGCTCCAAGACAAGAGTGTGTCAAATTCCAATAAGCTTTAATTCACAAACCTGATTTGACAGGTGGCCAAACTTGCACTGGGACTAACCATAGCTCTTATGATGGGAATAAAACAAAACAGCTGGATCGCTTCTAGCCATTGCATTATGGAAGGATTTCCATTCTTTTCCCTTGTTCTATTTCTATCCTGCCTTGGTTAAGGAGGTGTTTATCCTTCCTCATTCTTCAGCCAGGAACCTGGGTGACTGGAGCTTGGTATCTGTTCTGTAGCTTATCTTTCTGCCAGAAGATACTGGTGGGAAATACAGGCTACTGGAAATAGCCTTGCAAGCCTGAGTCCCGTCATGCCTGTCACTGTTAGAAATACTCAAAACAGAGGGATTGGTGTAGGATAAAGAAGAAAAAGTGCATAGAAAGCTGATGCAATTATTCCTAAGCCATGGTGTCACTCTGTTTAATAAAGACTCGTATTGTTTTCAAGGGGTCTCCCTAAAACAGAACTTGGTACGCACCAAAAGGAGCCCCAGGTGGCAGTTTGAGGTGTCTGTGCTCAGAGGTGTTCCTTGCTTTTGCAAATTCTGAATTATATTCTGAGTGCCAAATCTCACTCTCTTGCATTGTTTTCAGAAGGAAAACCAGTGCCAGTCCAAAGCTGAACGTGGCTTTTGCCTCAGAATTTAAGCTGCCTTCACTTTACTAAGAGGGGGCACAGCTTTTGACCCAAACTGAACCTGAGGATGACTCCTCAGCCAGGCTCAGCTATCACGACAAGTGTTTGGCAGTCCTCTACCCTAGATTTCTTCCCTGCTCAGACATATATGGGGCTCTAGAGAGAGCATCCAACTTCTCTTTACCTTCTCCACTTCCACAGGGCAAACAGCAATGCTTTCCTCACAGGTTAACAACTATAAAATGCAACCAGTGGTCAAGAAACACCGAGGTACCACAGCCACCTACATCCTGCTGTATCCTGTCTTCCTTCTTAGTAGTTCTGCTGCTATTTAAAGTCTAGGGATACATGTCTGTGCTCTCCCGTGAATGGGTAGCACAAAGCTCCCTTGGTGATTCTAAGACACAGCACAAGAACTAGAGGCCCCCACACCCAGCAGACCTCCCCTCCCTCAAAAAACATATTAATTTTAAGATAGAACATACCAGAGGGAGTCAGGCAAAAAAGGGCTTCGCCTTGGGCTGTCTGTTCTGTTGGGTCCTGGGGGCAGGATCAGCTCTTGAGCGATGGGTTTCCTCCGCTTCTGAAGCCTGACGTTTCTGGTGCTGGGCTGAAATACACTGCTCTATTAGTTATCAGTGCCACAGGCTCCTTTAGCTATGGATGGGGCCTGGCCAACTCTGTCAGGGACACAAAACACCAGCCTGAGGGAACGCTTTACCCCTGGGCTTCTGTGCGGTGCACAGCTCGGGTGAGAAGCCATGAAAAAAGCAACTGTGATTGCTGTTGTTCAGGGGGGTTGTGCAGAAACACGGGTGTCAGTCAGACAACCAACCTGATTAACGGCAGCTGCACAACAAAAGCAGCATGCATTATTCCTGACTTGCAGCAGCCTGGATAAACTGACTAGCCTTTTTTTTGGGAATATTTCATTCTGTCCAATGAATGCAGCACATCCAAGAGATATTTGGTGTTACAGTGCTGAGAATTGGGATTTTTGTTTCCTCAAGGTGGAGTAAAACACAGTGGTATCTAAGATAGGAAGGCAGCACTGACTGAAGTCTGGTGGCTGGAGTCATGGCAGAAGACACTAGCAATGATGCTCGACTCGGGAGCAATACCTGGGTGCTGGTCTCTCCTGCACATGTGGACATGCTCTTGCAGTGACTGACGGCATGCAGAGGTGGTAGACACATTTTGGACCAGCTGGGGGTCTTTGAGTCATGTGCAATGTGCCTGATGCTCTGCCCAGTTGGGTTGGGTTAATGGGTATAAAGATTTACTGGGCAGCTGAGAGCACAGGAGTATCAAGGGGCTCCGGAGAGCCCGTTTTCACAGCTAATCTTGTGCATTCAGTGCCAAACACCACTGTGTCTGTTGGGACTGGAGGAGAGCTGACTTTCCTTTGCTTGCTTGCCAAGAGCCAGGTTGAGGCCCTTGGAGCTCCACAGAGCTCCTGCTCCAGCTGGTGACTTCACGAACACCTAGAGCGGGGAGGAACAGAGCTCCCTGTGCAGCTTTCAATGTTTGTCTTTCCCTGCACACGCTGGTGACATCATTGCCACCTGAGGGCCTGAACTCCGGTCTTGGCAGGTAAAAGCCTCTTGGATCACCTTACATTGGGGTGCTTGCTCTCCATGCATATTTATGTAATGATTGCTAGATGGCTGTAATTAAATGATTGTAAAGCACCACCTCAAATGCACTGGTAATAAATTCTTAATAGCTGATGCTATAACAAGCAGTACAAAAAATATTCCGTACCATGCAGATTGTTAACACAGTGTCTGGGCCTGTTAAGTGCACAGCTTTAAATAGTTACAATGCATGCTATTAAAAGGGCACATAAAATTGGTAACTAGTAAATAAAGGGTCCAGTTCAGCAACAAAATATATCCAAGCTTCAGTGGTGGAGAAGTCGTGGAAAGCTGACTTTTGTGTCCATGCCTTCTGCTGTCTCCACATGCCCAATCATGACACTGAAACAGACCCTAAATAACTGCTAAAACATAAAGAGCAGTTTTCTTGAGCACTTTTTCTACAACCACAAAGCCAAGGATGAGAAGCTTGGCTCCCTACCAGCTCCACTGAAGCCTGAGACACTGCTTGTCCAAGCAAAGCTTGCACCTATGGGTGTCAACTAGCTGGCTGGCCACCTCTCAGCTCTTCTGTAGCACCTTAACTCGGTGCCTATCCAAAGACACCCCACTCACCTGCTTCCCGGAGCACAACACATACTTGGGACCTCTCCTTTCCAGGCTCAACCACTGCCTATCAGGCATGAGTTATGTGGAAAAGGCTCCACTCCTGTCAGGTTGTGACTGTCCTAGCTCAGAAACAGGGTTAGGATCCTGTTTATACCGCAAAAGTGCACTGTGTTTAGAAACTCTTGGTTTTCCAGTGAGGAAGAGGTGGTAGGAGAAATACATTTACCCACCCATATTTGCCTCTTCTATTTTACTCAGTTAAAGCTGCAGTGGGGGCAATGTCTCTATACAGATGTTTTTCTGTGGCTAACAAAATAAAGTAAATATATATAAGTAAAGTATAAAAATATATAAGTAAATATATAGAGAAAAAAAACAGAAAAAAAAATAGCCAGATGAGCAGGCGTATAGATTTTGCACATTTGGTGCGTTGTTACTGCACATGAAAGGGTGGCTGCTTCTGTCCAGCCATCGCACACACGGTTGGCAAATACAAGAGCAGTAACCAACCGATGACACGGGAGTATTTTATGCTGCCGTTATAGACAAAAACTAGGGCACCCTGCCTCCGGGCCTGCACGCGGCCATGCATCCCCAAACAGCCAGGATGGTCGGGGCTGGGCCCTGCTGGCCGCCTCTCAGATGGCTGGGGAGAAGTCAGGCACCCGTTTTTGAGGCTTCCAGGGCCTGGCCACCCCTGGCACCCATGAAAGCTGTGGTAAATTAGGCATGCTCGAGCACCGGGATGGCTCTGTTAGTTTCATCCTTATGTTTCAGTAGTCCTCTGCACCAGGATTATCCCTGTGGATTCTCCTGGATGTTGCATGGTGCAAAGTTCTCCTTAGACAGTAGAAAGATCACCCTACCTCACTAGTTAGGACAGAAAACATGGTACCAGCATACTATTTAGGGGCAAAGGCCCATGTTTTCCTCGTGCTTGTTCTGCTCAATTTAGCCAGTGTTCCTCAACATGGACCCTGCACGGTCTGGTGACGAGCCACTGACGAGCTTTTTGCTAAGTCACACCAAGGCATGTGGTTGCCCGGCCCTAAACGCATGGCTGGGTTGGACTTGTCAGTGTGGAAGCCTCTACTAAATTTGGAAGTGCTGTTCAGATTACATCCTCCAGCTGCTGGAAAGATTTTCTTACAAACAGTTGGCTACTCAAATTCCTCATGCCTCCCTGGCAAGTGCCACTATCTCAACTTTCAAGTCCAGCCAGCCTTAGCTCGGTCATCGCTGCAGATGATTCATACCATCCATATCCCACAGCACTCCTAGCAATCGATGAGTTATTGCTCTAGTGAGACTATTGGCTTAAACACCAAGGAGGAAAGCCTGATGATGGCGATACTTGTCATTTTCGTGGAGATGTAGTGACACAAAACCCTCTCCCAAACATATGTTATCGTGGAGGAATCTTTCCGAGGGGTAGGCTTTCTGAGAAACATTTATGACTTCAGAGCACACGCTAGGCATGAGTCTGACACGACCTATTTTGGCCAAGCCCTGGGCTTCAGCCTGGTCGTTTACCATCACAAATCAAACACAGGCCATTTGAAGTGCAGTCAGAGTGATATCTTCACTAACTTGACAAGGTTACAGCACATACCAGCTTGCCAACAACAGGAGGTAGAGCGCTTTGTTCTCAGGATGAAAAGTTCTAAAAATATATCCACTAAAGCTAGGGGCAAATAGCTATGTTCTACCCATAAACACAATGCCAACACAGTGCCTGGGGTGATTAAAATATTTAGTACATTATTAAAATGTGAGTATTGACACTCTGATAGTGTGCTAATATCCCTTCTTTATCTTGGCATGGGCAAATGCAAGGAAAAGCCTTCTACTGGAGCGCTTGAATGCTTTCTGCTAGAACTCACCAGTTTAATTCCCCAGCTGTAAGAGAACGTGATATTGGGCCAATGTAACATCGAGTGGTCAGATCGCATTGACCTTTCATTCTCTTCTCATCTGACTAAATTTGGTGCCATTGGAGAAATTGGCTAAAAGGTGGCACAGGTTTCCAAGCACTGAGATTCCCTTTCCAGGCATCTCCCTCCAAAGGCCCCTCCTTCTCAATACAGCACCAAGCACCACTGGTTTCGATAGGCAGAAGTCTGTAGTAACTGAACTGACTGAAAAACCACCAAAGCGTCCATAGAGTGTACAATCCAAAGGGGCATCCGCTTGTGCACAGAGAGGGAACCTGACAAGATGGGAAGGAGCAGCTCTCAGCGACCCTGGCTTCCCAGTGTATGCCATACACACTGCCCAGCACCACGAACCAGGAAGCTGCCTGCTCTCCTGGCTTTGTTCCGCAGCAAAGTCACTAATGCTTTTCCAAGAAGTGGGTCATGTCACCAGGCAGTGCCTCTATCTCCGTACGGCCGGTGCTATACATGCAAGGTCACTCCAGATCTGCAGAATGACCTTCTGCTGCCTGTGACGGGCCTCTTTGATGGCAATTCTCCTGCTATTCATAATTAAGGAAATTCTATTACACAGTTCAGCTAAAATTGCACTTGTAGTACCAACCAATTCAAAATTAATCTGAATATAATGGTAAAATTTCTCCTACGTGGTTGAATAATTACTGTGATACAAATCCAGTAGGGCAAAGATCAGAAACATTCCATATGAATGTCATTCAGAAACTGGCATTTTAAAATTATACCGCTTATTACATATGACATACATCACAAACAGATCAACTACAGAAAAATGAATATAGAGGAATTGAGCTGAAAATCATTAAAACACTTTTAAAATTAAGGAGAACTACATTATTACATATAATCATTTTCCTTTCATACTAATTTGTTGTAATCTATTCATACTTCTTACAAAACATTATACATTTTTATTCATATCATTGTTTGCTTTTAAAATGTGCATTTCAGTGAATGCCATTTGCATGTATTAATTTAGTGAGTTAAAATGCTAGACTGAAGCTAAAATTGAGTAGTCACTCAGAAAAATCTGCTTTTCTTTTCTGTGTGTAAATTTTCAATGGAGAGCTATTTCTTTTTTCCCAGTGTATTCATTATTCAATGTATTAGTTGAATAGTTCTACAGAGAATTCTGTACTTCTGAATCATTCACAGGCCGTTACTTCCAATTATTTCACATTTGAAATTTGAACCCTAGCCCTTAGTTTTTATTGGACATAGAGTTTACACAAAATTATTCTGTTCTCCAGTTGAACAAATGCGACCCAGATTGCAGATGGAACAAGTTTTGTACACAACTTCAGAATTTCAGGTCTGCATTTCAACGGGATCGAGTTCTTTAGCTAGAATACAAGATTAATGTGAGCAGAAGCCGCAAGTGACCTCAGGATAACTCCAAAGGAGCATTCCCGTCTTGCAGAGAAAGCCATCACTCCGGAGCTCGTGATGCCCACACACCAAGCAAGGCTTGATGCCTCCTCTTGCCCACTCTACACAGCTGCGTTCCCATGTAGAAAGACAAGTTTTTAAAGCATCACCAAAAGAGCACTTTTCCTAAGGTTTGCTGTATATCAGAGCTCATGCCCCCGTTGCTACAAAGATGGGATGATGGGCCCAAAAACCCAGCGAGTGAGCTACAGCCTGTCCTTCACCATCCTAATGACAGCCTGCACGCAGCAGTGCTGCCCTCCAGTTCGCAGTGCCCTCTAATTCCCCAACGCCGTGAAGCCGAGGCAAGCAAGACTGACAGCAGCCTGCAGCCCTCCGAGGCTAGGCGATATGAAAATCAAAGTGTTCATGCAGCGCACAGGGAAAGAGCAAGGAATAACAGGCGGTAGTAAACAAGAAACCAACACAGTTGAAAGCAACTTTATAGGGAGTGAGAAGTGCCCTAGAGTGGTCATTAGCTACACTGCAAGGAAGGAGAGACATTAAAAAAAAAAAAGGAAAAAAAAAAAGAGTGAACATTTGCAGCAGATATTATGAGGTGGGAAGGGCTGGAGGAGGCTCTATTCTTGAGAGGATTTAGTGAAATGGCAGATGGCCCTGTGGCCGGGACACAGGAAACACGAGTTCTATTTCTGCTGCCGGCTTCCCGTGTGGGATCAGATGGACCATGCAGGTGTCCATGATCCCCAGCTGGAGCCAGGCTCAGGGCTGGTGCCCAAGGCACCAGGGCTCTGCTGATGTGCTGGGCACCAGGGTGGCCAACATCGAAAAAGCAACCAAGGTTGATGGGGAACGTCCGTTCCAGGGTGGGAATTCCTCCGTTCCTCCTCTTGCGTAAAGCCCTCCAAAATGGGCAAGCACATCTGCTTTTGTTTTCACAGTAAAAACGGAGACTAGAGGAGATATGCGCGTTTGGGAGGGGAGCGCATTCCGCAGTGGAGCTCTTTGTAATACAAACAATACGTGACCATCCTGGGAATATCATTATTTGGGGGAAAAAATACTGTTTTCAAGAAGAAAAAGCTATCTGCGAGGGTGGCAGAAGGAGGTATACTGAAATACATCCCTGCATGTAGAGGGCCCCGATAAGCGGCCAGAGGGCAAGATGAGTCACCAGAAGCGTGAGCAGAAAAGTGGCTTCCAGGCAGTGGTCAATGAGTCCAGTACTGCCTGACAGAGCGGCCACTGCTCCGTCCTTCACTTCTGTGGCTGGGAATTTAGTTGTCCAACTTCAACAAAACGAGCTAATAGAGGTGCAATGGGACAAGAGCCACACAGGGCTCCCCGGGCAGGGTAGTCTTCACACTCTCTCTGTCCTTGCATAGGTTAATTATTATTAGTAGTACTTTTTAAATAAAACTACACCATATATGAGTTTAGAACTAGTGATAGAGCCTTGATTGTGAAACAGGAAAACCCTTCACCGCAGCTAAGGTTCCTTGGAAGAAAATTGTAATTGAAGGGCCTTGAACATGTACACAATCTATTGCCAAGTAAAAGAGCTGCTCAGCAGATAGATGGGAGGTTTCAGGTTTGCTTTTCTGGACATAAAACAGCCTGTTCTGATCATTTAAGTGAAACACATTCAGCATATCCAGTAGCAGAGCAAGATTTGGAATCATTGCCTACAATTTTATCTATGCCATAGGTAGATATAGCTGCTCTAGAGCTGCATGAGTTAACAGACTTCCTAATACTTCCATAATGTAGATACTTAACTAATTTTTTAGAATAAAAATACTTATTTTTAAAAAAATAATTTTAGTAAAAATAGCTTGTTTTGTGCCTATTTAGTTTTCAAAAGCCATCCCAACATTTAAAATGCATCTACAGTTAACACAAGGAGTCACTATTTCAAAAGAAGTGCGCCACAGGAAAAATGAATAAATCTAGAAGAAATCAAGGCCTGAAAAAAAATGTGTTTATCCTTGTAATTAAAGTATCAATTTCGAGATTAGAAATAGAGTAAGGGTTGGAAAGCATCAAAGGAGTGGAATGCAAATAAAACAGCCTAGAGAAAAGTGTTTGAGCGCTTACACAGACGGCAGCTAGAGTCACTGTATCTTACACAGATTCCTTCTGCTGTGAACATTCCTCACCAGGATGAGAAGTGTGGCTGGTTACTACACCGCTGGAAAGAGCCAGCATGCTCACTGCAGAGCCTTCCCTGTTGCACTTGACAGCTAAGAGTCAATCAGCGAGAAAACGTCTCATGATCAGTTCTATTCCACTCAGCTCAGCTGAGCAAATTGTGAAAGACAAGTCTGATAAAGCATGTTTAAGGAGGTCGTGATTTCCTGGTTGCATGGATATATGAAAAGCTCATCGTACAAAACTAGTAACTGTTCTTCCGTACCAATGGAGTAGCTACAGTTTTATAATCGGTATTCCGTAGCATTATCTCTTTCCATTCAAAAGCAGAAGGCATGTGCTAGACTTGGGCACTTTATAAAGTATATAAACACAGAACAGAAGGACTATCTTCGCTCCCAAGAGCTTGTGTCCGTAGTTGTGAGTGAACTTTGTGAGGGGATAAGAGACGAGGGTGCCACCTTTGACACGTCTCAATCCGGTCACATACCTCTGCCTTCCTCCTTTCAGGATGGCTTGGGATTCGCTCTGCAGAGGTGACTTACTGCGCCCCAAAATAAGAAATGCCTCAAGACAGACTACAGGAGCCCCGAGCAGCCATGAAACTCCATCCCTGGAGGAGCTGCGGCGCCTGCTCTGGACACGCACACATCCCACCGGACACGTGGACGAAGTCTGGCCAAACCTTTATGTGGGAGACCTGTAAGAGAAAGCAAAGGGTTGAATGTGTTTAACACAACTCTTAGCTTTGGCTCCTTCCTACTCCTATAAAACCTCTATAGGATGAAAGGAATATAAAGGAAACGTCCTATATATATTCCTATATGAAAAAGATCCTAACCTATAAAGGAAAAATCCTTTAAGTGAGAGTTAGGTGCTGATTTTGGGACCTCTCATAGTAAGTGTAGTTGTTGTGCAAGGTCCAAGAGACCAAGATACATCTCCACTACTGCGCTAGCACAGGAGTCCCACATGGTTAGAGCCTGGCTGGGACCACAGCATGGCTGTGGCAGGCAGGGACACTGGCGCTATATAGAACAGGATCACCCTGTTTCCCCTCACCTCTTATTGCCAGATGACATCAAGCCCCAGAACTGATGAACGCTCAGAAGAGGTGACTTGGTGAGACAGCAAACCAGAAGACAGTTGGCTTGTGCATTTTCTTCCAATTGAGAGGAAAAACATTGAGTTTCTTTGAGCCACATCTGTCTTCAGACATTTTGGTAGACCACTCTGAAGCCAGCTGACCTGTCACAAGGCAGCCAGTCTGGCTTCACACCACCTTACCACACCGGCACCATCAGCAGCTTGTTCTGCCCTGCCCTGCAGTGTCAGGAGGGAACATAACCCACCTTTCTGCTTCCAGGTACGTAGCTCGTGACAAAGCTCAGCTGAGCCGAATGGGCATCTCCCACATCGTGGACGCTGCTGCTGGGCGATTCCGTATCGACACCGGACCCAAGTTCTACAAAGACCTGCCTGCGGATTACTACGGCATAGAAGCAGAGGACAACCCAAACTTCGACCTCAGCATTTACTTCTACCCAGTTGCTCGATACATAAGGGCAGCACTGAAGACTCCAAAAGGTAACTGGACCATCTGTGCATGTAACAAACCTTCTGCCTAGGAACCAAGTAGGGCGCGTTATCAAAGAGCGTTCAGTGTAAGCCAACCCTCTGCAACTATGGGGAGGAAGGGAGATACCCCAGCCAAGCAGGGTTACACCTGCCCCCTGAGCTCCCACAGGGAAGCTGAGGACATGGGCTGTAAAGGGAAAGTAGCTTGTTCCTGAAATTGCTACCCTGTTCAGGAGAGGACAGAAACAGCCAGGCTGCACTACAAGTCTATTTCCAGCCCTCTGGCATGCTGTGCATCATCCCGCTTTCCGAGGTGCCTCTTCAGAGGCAGCCTGGTTAGAGCTGAGATTCCCGAGGGCTTCTGCTTCAAGACCCAGGCCTTGGGAGAGGGGGTCGCAGCCCAGCACAGCAGGCAGTGTGCAGACCCAGAGCACAGCAGCGAGGGGCTGGGACCCGGAGCCACCCCAGTGCAGCCACTACCCGGCGTCTGTGCCAGTTCCCCAGGCGGGCTGCGCTCAGCAGCCTCGAAATGGCTCCTAGTGCACCCAGGGGCCTCCGCTCGGCCACGTGAGTCTGCCACGGGCAGCGGCACGGGGCGAAACCGCTGTTGGTCGCGTGCTTTGAAACCTGCACGTTCCTGTTGGCTCCTGCAGGTCATGTGTAACTTCATCTTTGTATTTGGCATGGGAAGGAAGGAACATGCAAAAGATAATTGAAGAGATTTTTTTTTTTTTTTTTTCTCAAGGTGAAACAGGGAAGGATGCACAGAACAGGCTTTCAGAGGGATTCCTCTGTGCCCAGCGTCTCAATAGATGCATGCCCAAGGACTTCCAGCTAGGAACGCAGAGTGAGGGCTCTAGGCAAACACAGTGAACTCATCACAGCTACGGTGCACATTTATCTCTACCCCTATGCTCTCAGATCCTGCTTTTACTGACCTCCCTATGGAGGCAGAGGTTCTGGGAATGGAGACAAGGTGAAATTCAATCACATACAGTCCAGCTGTTGCTGACATTCATCATTTTAAGGAAAGTGCAACAGTTTGGAAATATATAAACAAGATGTTCTGGAAGCATAACTTCCTGAGGTACAAAAATTTAGCAGCTAAATACCCATGACCTGTGCAGGAATGAGATACAGAGGGGATTTTTGCTCACATCATTTAGAAGAGGAGAAAGAACTGCATTTATTATAAGTAATGATGCTGAACCAAAAATCATACAAGGTGACAAGAGGCCTGTTCATATTAAATTCAGGCAATAATGAGGTACTTCTGTTTGTCTGAGAAGTAATTTAAGACAACTGCTGTTTTACTAGCAACTTCCAACATCTCCTTTTCTTCTACAAAATGGAATTAAATTATCTTGTTCACCTGGGACGATAAGTCAACGTTAAGACTGTATGAGGCACAAACATATTTAAAACTATGAATCAGATATTCATTAGAATTAAGTAAGAACTGCTATTCCCATCATACTTGAAGCAAAACACCAGAAAAAGCCCAGAATTCATCATGGGCAGTTTTATTCCGGATTTCTAGCCTAAATAACCAGAATAGGTCTTTAATGATGCAGAAAATTTATTTTTAATGCAATTAACATTTCTTCAAACCCAGATGCTACAGCATGAGCAAAGGCAAGTGGGGGAGTGTGGACTAACATTCTCTTCATCAACAGCTACTTCCTTTTGGGGAGGCTGCCCCTTCCCTTCTGCCCCACTGCTGTGGCAGACCTAGGGGCAGATGACTATATCTATCTCACCTTCTCCATGACTGCTTCCATCATCTTTATCACAGGTGTTAGTGCAGAGCCCAGCTAAATCTGAGGGCAAATCATCAGGGGTTGACAAAACCTAGGAAAGGAGAAGGATAAAAAGCAAAATGAAGCCCAGTGAGAGGAGGCCATGGAAACTCTCAGGCTAACATTGCACAGGCAGAAAGACTCACAAGTAGAGAGCTTCTGCATTTATGTTCAGGTAGGTTTAAACCAGATTTAAATCACCCATTATCTTAGGGAAACCACAGATACTCTCATAAGGCATTTCTCTTCTTACACTTCACTGGAGCAGATGAAATGCTAGGCTCCCTCTTTGTTTTTGTGTGTGGGGTGTTTTTTTTTTTTTTTTTTTTTTTTTTTTTTTTTTTAAACTCTGCTCCCTCATGGGTTAACGGTCCTCAACTGCTCTGGGATGCCTGGGGAGAAGGGGCTCTCCACAGACAGAAGTCCATTTCTTGCTGTTTTTGGCTATGAGAAAATAGACAATTTATAGAGACCTATGCTATTGACTCTGCACCTGGCTGTAAGATGGTGGCTAAATGCAATAAGGGCTAGAAAACCCGTGCAGGCTGCTGGCCCAGCCGAGATCCTCTCCTGGTCAGCAGAGAGATGCTGCTGGATTCAACAGAGCTCGGGCAGCTGGGGCATTCACCCTGGGTGGTGGATCTGGTGCCTGGTCTTAAGCCAAATTGAATCCATCCTGCAAGGAAGCAAGGGCTAGTTCAGGACATTTAGCTCAGTTAATGATGAGTAGCTAAAGGACAATAAGATATTCTGTGCTTTAATGGCTAATTTGTTCAACAACATTGAATTCCCCAACTAGGATTTGGCCAACAAAGTTGAATGTACAAACTTCATCCCCGGCGCAAACCCTTTGATGTCAGTAGAGCTACAGCGGGCATGAGCTGGATACAATATCCATAATCCGTTGCTAAAAACCCAGTGTTATTGTTCTGCACAAATCCCGGCCAGATGACAGTTATTGTCTGCCTCGGCAAAGAGTAGCTTGAGATGCGCAGAGCAACGTTTCAAGCGAGAACTGCAAGATTTAATAATGCCCCAAGCGAAGTGCTCCTGCTCTTCGGCTAATCCTTATTCCTGAGGGATCCTGTTACACGCTCACTGAGGGGTGGTTGCAACATGGCCCTCGAACGTGGGACGGCTCCAACTTCTGTTTGGACAAGGAATCAAGGGCGAGCTGGAGGACTGATGCTTGTGCAGCACGGGCACGCGCTGGCTCCAGACACAACCCGGGCACCCCCATCTCAGCCCCACAAGAAACTTGTGTGACTTGGTGATGGAGCAGGGCGGCGTGGGGCACCCACTGCGGGCTCCCTTCAAAGGCAGCTCATTGTCGCTTAACCCATTTACATCGACTGCTAAGAGACGAGGGTCTGAACCTCTAAACAGATAAATGGCAACACAGCTTTTGTTTCCTGACTCAAGTTTAACATTCAATTTGTTTGCTACAAATAATCACACAGTAAATTCAAATCTGCTTTCATTAGAGCAATTTTACGTTAATTAAATCATTTCACATGACTGATTTATCTGCAACAAACAGTCATTTTACTGTCAGCGTAGCGGTATTTATCATAACCTCTGTGCCTAGCGAAACAAAGGCTAATATTGTGGAACAGATATTGCAAGGGTAAAAGAGATAATAAACCTGCATCCTCATGGGAACAAGCGCATTAGGGAGCTACGCAGATTAGAGCCGAGGTCAATAATTGGGACTTGGCCAGCTTTTTGCTGAAACGCCATCCAAATCTAGCTGCTGCTCTCAGAGGGCTCCTCTGAAGTGCAGGGAACTGGGAAGAAAATCAGTCATCTTATTCCCCTTCACCTCCTCCCCTCAGACACAAAATGGCAGAGACCTGGCATTTCCTGTGCTTTCCGCACACGTTTGTGGCCTCTGCAAACGCAGAGCAGGCAATGTTCAGCAGCAGCATCCTTACCTGCAAAAAGGCTTGGTCCTCAGTTCCGGAGCCGAGTATTTCCCAGGGCAGAAGTCTCCACCTCGATGGTACAAAGAAACATTTTATGAAGATGTGGTTCAAAATAGCAACCATTGTGTTGAATTTCTGGGGGTGTTTAGACTGAGTTTCAAACTAATCAGTGATTCAAAGTCAAACCCAAGCCAACATCTCTCTCTCCCATCCCACCCCAATACACTCCAAGCTACCAGTATTTCTTTTTCTTATTAAGCACAGGATACTGGGGGGTTAGAAATTTTCAGACAAAGGAGAAGTGTTTCTGGTTGCAAGCAAACCTTTCTGAGTATCTTGGTCCCTAGTTTGCGTTATCTAGGGTGCACATCAGGGTGAGTGTCTGGATTTTCCCAATCCCTGCCACAAGCATGAGATTTCAAACAGCCTTTGGGACTTATCCCTGTGTCCAGTGTTTCCGAATGAGGAGTTGCAATGTTCCTGACTCCTTTGTGTTTCCCTCCCCATGTGAGGCCTGGATTATTCAGCCTCTAGTGCCTGTCTGGGGAGGGTAACACAGGATACCCCCATCCCACAAGGTTGCTGCAGTAGTAGTGCAGTGGCGGTGCTAGATGCTGAACTAACGCCTCAGGAGTACAACAGAAATATGATACAAGTACAAATCCCTTGAACTTGGCAAAATTGACACTACACTAAAAAGCCAAGCAAACCAACAAAACCCACACTCTTCCTTCTCCCAAAGTTTCAATGCCCAGGCCACGTCTGCTGTCACCAGAGCTGGTTTCGCTGCTTCCTCAGAAACTATATCTGTCCCTCTGTTCCTGCTGAAGACACGTGTGACTCTGGGGCTGAGCTCGGGTTTCTCATGCCAGGATAACAAGGGACAGCCAGGTCCTGCTCACTCTGAGCACGCGACCGTGCGGTCATCATTAGGCGGGATGGGAACGGTTGCTAAATAAATACTCCACCACAAACAAAACGGGATTTGAGATGAAAAGCTGTGCACAAAGCAGCCAGAATTAACACCCAGGGAGACAGGGGCAATCAGTCAGAGGGCTTGGGCTGGATTTAGCATCATCAGTCAACAAGGATATTTATGCCTTCATCCCTGGTAATAGGGAAATTAAGATGCTGGGAGCACAAACAAAACAAGGAGCTCATCCTGAAATCTATAAAGATACCTGCTCATTCTTTCTACCCTTCTTTACATTTTGCAAAGCAGCAACTGAGATCTTTTATCCCACCTCAAATACAAAAGAATAGGACAAGAACAGTCTTTTTTCTGCTGCTTTCATCTTTTTCTAGATGTAAATTGTTTTGTTAAATTACAAAAATTTCAAACTTGCACCTTACAATAGAAAAAGTTTTGTGAAAATTTTATACTAAAAATACATCCTCTTTTCAAGTGCCTTAATAGGATACAGAACTGTTCACGAGGTGGTCAAAAGTTCAAATCTGATTCTAATCACTTTAATAATGCCCAGTTGCTGAGCCATGGTCTCTCTGAAGAGGCCAGGTCTGACAGCAGCAAAAGACATGAGAAGTTAAATTTTTTCAGGCATAGCTATATTTAAGTACAACGCCAGAACATATTTTTTATTAAAAATTTCCCATCAAAACATACCTTTTTTTGTGAAAGCTGAAGCATTTGTTTAGAGGACATAGGTTTTTGAGTTCCAGAATGCATTCTTTGGTCACGTCCAGTGGGAAAGCCTGAATTTTTCCATCTGAAAGCAATCCTTTTGACAAGTTTTCCTTTAATTTCACATAAGAAAAATCAGAAAAAGATATTTATCTCCTAAAACAAGTCCAAGACAAACTAGAGAAACCTGGGAAGTTGTCATGATGCAGAAATACTTTTTTCCAGGCAGGAAAGCAGAGCAGATGGAAGGAGGAGGACGAGGGCTGCACTCCTGCATCCTGAACTGCTCTCCGCACTTGCTTAGGGCACGCAGGGCTCCTAACCTTGCTCCTGGTGAGCAGCACCACTCACACCGCGACCTCTGGGCAACACAGGAAAACTAACAAACCATTGTCCAAGTGGTCACCTAGCGCAGAAGGAAAGATGACAGCTTGCCAAGGCTGCAGCAGGACCTTCCTGCATGCAAACCCCAATGCAGCCGCACTGACCTGAGCTCGGGCCCTGCAAGCAGGCATAGGGCTAAGCCCCCTTCACAATCACATTCCCAGCCATAGATCCTGGCACAGAACTTGAGCTTTCTGTGCCCAAGCAGCCATGTGTAGCCCATGCGCTCTCCTGGCTGGAGAGCCCTCACTTGGACACCCCCACGTCAGCACTGTTTACCATGTCCAAGTGGAGCAGGGGCTCTGCAGGCAGCATCCAAGCCTTAACTGCATCTCCCTCCTCCAGGCAAGGTGCTAGTCCACTGCGCCATGGGCATCAGCCGATCGGCAACGCTCGTGCTGGCTTTCCTGATGATCTGCGAAGAGCTGCCCCTCGCCGACGCCATCCGGACTGTGCGCGCCCACCGAGGCGTCTGCCCCAACTCCGGCTTCCTCAGGCAGCTCTGGGAGCTCGACCTCCAGTTAGGGAGGGAGAGACAGGGAAGAGCGAGGACCTTCTAGCTGCGCCGGGGTCTGTCCCCTGCCACGCGGCTGAGGGAGCGCGACGCTGGGGCTGCTCGGAGGAACTCCTCTGGACTGGCTGAGCATGAGCAAGCTGCGCAGAAATCTGGTATATATTTTTTGGACAAGTCCACTGACTGAAAGAAAAAGAAATAAAGAAGAATCCAAAGTGGCCATTTTGCCCACCTGGGCCTTGTTCTTTAACTACCTGCTGCACACGGCGTAGGGAGCAGTTTGGTTCTCAGGCGGAATTAAAAAGCAGCTTAGTCAACCCGAGGAAAGACTTTTTATTTACTTATAATTGCATTTATATGGCAAGAGGGAAAACAGCTAAACTAGTAAAAAGAAAGAAAAACCGGGAAGTTTTGAAACAAACGTTAACATTTCCATGCAGCTGGCATGGGGAAGGACTTCAGGTTTTGTCAGCAGATGTTCTCCTTTGGCCAGACGCGGTGCCACCGCTGCAGGATCCGACTCGGACCTTGGGCTCTCTCCATTGCAAGTCACAGAGGCTGCCGCTCTGAGGGACTTGCACAGGTCCCTGGGGCTTCACAGCAAACCCTCAGCCTTCAAAAGGTCATGAAACGCTAGCCCCACCGTGCTGACCAGAGGACACTAAGTTGTCCCCAGCGTTTGGGCAAGGCACAGGCACACCCGGAGCAAGGGCACTATGGTGCTTGTGATGCCAGGCAGGAATGTTCTGCTCCGAGCTCGCGCATTCCCCAAATTCATAAAGGAAAGCCAGAATCCAGTGTCATCATGTCATAGCGAAAATGAGCAATGCCTTTAACAAATCCAAAGCAGCAGCTCTGCATTTCGATTACTCTTTTATGCCCAATTGGCCACATTTAATCTTGTGAAGAACTCAAAGCAGATATTTTCTTCAGTGCAATTACAGCCACATACAGAACATTGGCAAATGCAAACAATATAGAATTTCCACTTGACGGCAGATTAATTTGGTGTGATGTTTTCCCTTGAGAGGTCTTAAAGGCTTGCAGTTTTGAAAGTACCATGCAGTTTGTATTTATAGCACTGTGGATGTTGAACAGAAAGAGAAATATAGACTCATTCTCAAGGTTTTTTTTTTTGTCTCAATACATTAAAAAAATTAACTGAGCGCAGCACACTTTCACTGCATTTCTCATAATGCAATATGGAAACATGATTTCCCTGTAGAGCCTGCAGAGAAGCCCAGGTGGTATTTCCACTTTCACAAGAATAACAACTGAAAAGCAAGCAATGCTACAGAGTAATTTCCTCTGAGGGAACAGGGATGGGTCTTCCTTCCAGAAAAGACCCCCATCCTTTGGGACTAGATAAGTGGCCAGAAGGGAGGTGACACTTAACAGTGGAGGGAGAAAATAAACGAGAAAAATCAGTGAAGTTACAGCTTGCACAGGCTCCTTACACAGGCTGCCACAGCAAGGAGGTTACATTTCCATGATGATGGCAGCTGAACCACTCCTGGCACTCGGTCTCCTTTAGATGGGCCTGTGTGGGGATCTTTTATTATTGCAGGCCATGCTGAAGCAGTTTTGAGGCAGCCTTTTCAGTTGCCTTATTAAGCGCTCCCTTGAACTCGGTATATGCCAAGCCAAATGGCACCGTATTAAAGCACAAGGGGCATATGAAACACCCTGGTCCAAAATCTCAGCACGTCAGGTCATAATTCCCGGCAAGCCCCACACCTGGGAACATCCACGACTGCAGGGTGGAATTTAAAACGCACAAGTTCTCCAAGTGACTGCAGCTACACTTGCCCCAGCCTCAGCCTGTTAACCATTGCAGGACCAGTTTCCCTGCTTCACCTCTCTACAGCTTCTCCACCCTGACTCGTGCTTTACACACTCATACCGATGACTTCTTGCCCTCGTGCTTAGGTAAACAGGAGTCTCCTAAACCTATGCCTGGAATCAGAAGATACAGACAATAAAAGTAACGATGGGGGTGGCTCCAGGCAGAACTTGTTACGACCCCCACCCGTGGCTCTCTGCAAGCTGCTGGCTCGGCCTGAGGAGCCTCGGGCAGCAACGGGCAGTCGGGGTCCGCGGCGTGGCTCGCTGCGAGCGAGGGGCAGCCAGGTCCCCTCCATAGCGCATGGCGGCCGGCCTGGGACGGGCACATCCATCCGTGGTCCTTGACACAGGAGCTTTGGTGGCTGCAGCAGGGACAAACCTCCTATGGGTGGTAGATTGACTACCACCAAGCATGACCAAGGCAAAGCGGTCAGCCTCTGGGATGCGAAGGGATGAGCACCAACCTGTGGGACCATCCCAAATCAACCACTTTGCAGGGTCGCTCTTTCGGTCACGGCCCTCAGTGTTCACACATGAAAGCAGTCTGGGCGCGGGGCCAAAGAAGCACATGGTGCCCATGGGCAAGCATGAGCCTGGTTTGGTCTCCTAAGCAAGTCTCCTGTTTCCACATTACACCATATTGCTCTAATTTAACCAGTGTTCCCACTCCTGCTCAGGCTTTGGCACTGCCTGCCGGGATCAGGAGGCTGCTCTTCCATCCAACGCCAACATCTAGCTCAGACCTGCCCAGCTCCTTCCTGTCCTGCGGATTTTCCAAGCACTGCCAGGCCCACTTACTAGCTGTTATTCCTCCTCCTGTTGATTTTTTCATTCCCAGTAATAAGGCTGAGACATGTATTTCTGTGGAGAGAATTGCTTTATGCTTTATAAATTTGCTGATGCTTTTTGGTGATAAGAGTATCTGCAGCTTCACAAGCAAGTCAACCAGAAACCTATAGCCTGCTTGGCTTTCAACATTTAGGTTTTCTTTAGGCTACAACTATCCTGCCCAGAAACCAGCCCCCATCTGCTGCAGAAGGATGCAGTCCTAATGAAGTCAGACAATTTGCTCTTTGCAGGGCACTATTTGTGGTAAAAGAATCACTGGATAATATTGCTCCCCCGCAGCGCTGTCCCCTGGAACCTTGCCTCTCTACACCGAGGGAGCACTGTTAGGAAGCGCTCCTAAAAATACCCAGTGATGTTAACTGAGGATCAGGCTCCATCTCTCCTCCTGCTTCTGACTCAGTCTCCCAGCATCCTCATATGCTCAGTCATCTCACCCTGGCTGTTCAAGCCACTTCATTCTGTCTCATGCTCTAAAAAGATCCCTTGCTTTTCCTTGCTTCTTTACCAGTAGCCATCATCCCCATGACATGATGTCCCATTTAATGCTTTCTTTTGCTTACTTATTCGACCACAAAGGTTACAGTGACTGTCTTTCACCAAACCCCCTTGAGCTTTGTCCCCTTTTTCAGACATGAAAATATCAAATCAGCAAGAAAATAGCAACAGAAAAAGAGTAAAATATGTTTAATATCGTTCAAAGCTAACTTAGCATACGAACACCCCAAATTATGATACCCTATGCCCCTCAATCTAAGTTTCAAAACCACTCTCGGGGAAACTACCCAGAAAAGAAAATATTTCCCAAGGGAAACATCACTACAAGTAAAAATATTTTCATAGCACAATAAAATATTTACAGAGCAAAAATCCAGCCAGTTGACAAAAATATCAGTTATTAAACTCCAGGCAAAATTAAAAATAGGTCCGAGATTCAATTCACATTTCAGAGAAACTGACTGGTCCACTTCTCTTAAGAGGTGACCAGAGGCTCCTTTAGTACACAATATCAATCGCCAGTAGATAGAGCCTTCCATTTGCTGCAATGTGATGCTGTTGGTTGCCAGTCGCCCTCACGACCGCAGAGATCACCCAGTGCATCCCAGCAAACAGCCGGCGTAGACTGAGATCAGCTGGCACAGAGCAACCCAGATCCCTTGAGTTGTCCACACACCACCAGTTGGCTGCAGTGTCTCGTCTGTAAGCACTCAGAGAGCCTGAACAGGAAAGCCAACCCTTGCTGCTTAGTAGGACAAGACCTGCCCTCGTGATCATTCTCACTGTAAACCCCTTCTGAACAGCAGCAGATGGCCCATGGGTCCTATTCTATGCAAACAACGTGTCTGAAGTGTCTAGGATTAAACATCATTAATGAGCTACTCACAAAAATTTACAACCAAAATGACTGTCCAAATCCTCTAAGATTGCTTTTGGAAGATCAAAAATTTTTAGGAAACCTCAAAAAATTGAAAGGCAAAGAATGGTAAAAGTGAGAAATATTGATATTTCAAAAACAACAAAACAGCTCACAACAGTTTATGATGGGGAGAAAAAAAAATCAAAAAAATAAAGAAAACCAACACAAATCTCCCCATCATTGGGAAAACGTCAACCAGCTAGCTAGGAATTATTTGCTCAGCTCTGGTGACAATTGGCTGTTACTAGACTTATTCTGACACATTGTTTCAGAGAACATCTGTTTCCACTCTGACTCCTTTAACTTTCAGATGTGAAAAACAAAAGCTCATTTTCATGCCATGTCTCCCATCTCCAGTTGGCAACAGTTGCATGATTATGAAGTTATTGTTATGCTAGATGTTGTTTGTCAGTTTATATTTTCCTATCATATCTATTTTTAGCCACTCATTAGTATTACTTGGAGCCTCTCCTATAAATCTTAAACATTTATAGCACATCTCAACAATTTATCAAACGGAGCCAACCTCCAAGGAAAGAAAACCCAAACCACTTCCCCCTGTTCAACTGAATGAGAATCCGATCCTTGTCTTTTCAACTTCAAACTCAACATTTTCCCATCTGCTCTTTATACACAACAGCCCTTTTGCTCTACCAATATTTTATTCTCCATTCATAACTTTTTATTTCTCTCCCGAGGTTTCCTGATGCATTTAGTCTGCTGGACTTGTAGAAGACTTGGATAGGGGAGGTTTCTGCCCCCTCTCCCTCCATTGAAGGGGAAAAATAATCATCGAGCAATGAATGGCCACTTTTCATTACTCATTCACAAGAGAGGCACAGCAGGATCCCAGGGCTCAACTTGAAAACACTGCTCTTAGCCATTCTCACAAGAGGAAAACAGTATTTTACCAAAGCCCATTGAAACTGAGGATATTTGGATAATTTAATTAGTTTTCACTCTCGGCTCTATTCATTGACCTGCATTTCTAGCTCTGTGCATGTGGGCACAGCTATCGTTTAGCTGTGCAAGTTTAGTAGCTATGACCATGGCTGCAGGTAGCAGTCCTTGTGATTTAGGCAGGCCACCCATCCAGGGAACATTTCCAAGGGTTTGTGCTCCAAATGGTCAACGATGTTCAAGCTGATTTCAAGAAAAATATTCAGAAAACATTGCCAGGCCAAGAATTTTGTAGGAGAAAACCTCTAATCACGAAGCGATGCAAGGGCCAAGCAGGGCTCTGCATACAGGAGGGTCCGTTGGCTCACAGGAGCCGGTACACGTGCCAACAGGGCACCAAGAACGGTCTGATGTCTCCCATGTTGCCCCATCCATCCATGGATCCATCCATCTCCGCCAGCTCACCCAGGGAAAGCTGAGCCTTGCAAGCACTGCACGTTTGAAAGCTACGCAACACATTTCTCAATTAGCTGATCCTCAAATAAAAAGTATAACTGATTAAATAAATAAAAGAATAAAGTCAGACTGACCATCGTTTTCATTTCCAACACACTCCAGTGAACCCAACGAGACACCATATGACAGGACATGAAAACTGCACTGAGGAAAAGAGTTCTGGCATGCAGATCAGTCTAGCAGAGTAGTTTTAATTCCAGTTCCATCTGATCAGGCAAGATATCTGCTGCTTTTTAGGGAGTCAAGAGTGCAATAACAGAAAAGTACATTTAATTTTTTTTATCAGGTCAGAATTATTCTTCAGTCTACCTGCTCTATTTTCCTACTGTCATCACCCGTTAAAAGAAAATCACTAGTTTAGACCCAGCTATTCCTCTGCTTGCTACAGCCTGATTCCAAGCTCGCTGTCACCTCCTGCACTTGCACACCCGTCCCGCTTCTCCTCACAGACACGGGCTGCCTGCTTACTGGGATCACTGTCCTTGCAGATCCCTCCAGCCAGCTGGAAAGCATCAGGGCAAGAATGACCTGTCTGCTGCCACCCCAAAGCAACTGAACAGAGGAACACAAAACCATAACGGCCACTCCAGTCATGCTGACAACAGTCATCTTAGTGCTCAGAAACACCTGCTTGTTAATGCCTGAATAAATTATGGGTTATTAGGACAGAAAGCACAATTCTACTACCTCTGACTATTCTAGTAGTGCAGTCTCTATCCCATAGGAAACACAGCAAGAGAGCTTCTGGCTCTGATTACAGTGGCAGAGCCACACCATGAATTATCAGCTCAAATACAGAGTTTGAAGAAACAGCAACCTGTGCAGGCACGGTGGCTCACAGAGGTGAGACTCCAAACTAGAGCAAGATGAAGAAAGTACCATCAGAGGAGGAGGACGTACATTAAGATCTTTCTCCTCAAACAACTTTTCCCATGAGAACAGTCCTTAAGCGTGTCAAATTCCTCACAATTCTTTCAAATTAAAACACAGGATTAAACTGAAGATTGACACAAACTACAAGATCGAGATTTCCCTTAGCACAAAACACTTACAGCCCTGGGAGCTTAAAGTCTATTATGGCAATAGCACAGCAAGACTCAGTCTCGCATATAAATGACTATTTTTGCAGCCTAAGCAAGAATTGCATTTCTGCCAGCCCCAGATGTTCAGAACTCCTGGGTCAGCTCCCACTCTTTCCCATCCCGAGACTGTCTTTATAACTCATGGGATTTAGTACTCTTATTAATCTTAAGGTTCTTTGTTTTCATTTTTTTCTTGACAGGGGCAATAATCTTACATTTCTCCCCCCCATCCCTCCAGGAAAGCTGAGATTCTCTGCTAGATTTAAGACTGTGTACCATATTATGAAGCACACACACAAAAATGCAAGTGCTGGAGCTCTTCCACCTGGTGCATCGCAGACAAGTCCTAAGACTCAAGCAGCTGGGAGCACATGCTGTGGAAAACGAGCAGAGCTAAGGAAGGATGTATACATGCACACACATATATATTACAGCATCAGTGACATCCATGACATTGGGACTTTTAATGAATCACTTACCCAGCAACTCCTAGGCCTGCTCTGTCAGCTTTTGGTAAGAGCAGCCCCTTGTGAACTGTCAGTCACACCGAGATTTCTGGTCAAACTAAGACGATTCCCACCAGAAAGTGGAAATTTGACCAGGGCCCTGTGTGGGCCCCACATAGAAACCAAGGGGACAAATGTATTTCTCGATTTGAAAGGAATCTTTTACGAACAGAGCCATAACCAATTGATTTTTTTATTTATTTTTTACATCTGGAAAGACCATATAACAATACTATTTATGCAAGGCTTCTGTTTTTAAAAGAAGATTTAGCTACATTAGCCCATAAGATGCTGTATAAATTGCCTGATGTCGAAGGTATCTTCCCAGCAGTGCTGTGCACCATGAGGATGGCCTCACGGATGGGAACTCTGCTGTAAGGCAGGGAGACAGTGACATGTCACTTAATAGTTAGAGTTGTAAGATGAACCATGCAGAGTCCAAAGGATCTTATTTGTAACAATGAAACCATTGTTTTTGTAACTGATACAGCAAATATTCCACAGCATCAAGAAACATAATTCGGAAACAGAAAACCCTTGCAATCCATGTCTAATATCAGTAGTGTACAAGAAATGGTCCCATAGGCACAGCAAGGTAACTCCTGTGCATCCCAGTTTACCATCCCTCCATGCTTTCCTTTGGGTTGAATCCCTTCTTGGACACCACTGCTCTCTACCATGGGTCTGAAGGATGAGGTTTCCACTGCCCTGTCACAACAACCTGAAGCGGTTAGAGCACCAGCAGCAGAGCAGGATGCAACGGGAGACACTGATTTTAGTTATAATAGTGTGTGAAAACGAGGCGTCCTCTCAGCAACCAAACCACTTTACCAAATTGCAGCTTCGGCAGCTGTTTGACAGAAGACTGTCATGAGCCACAGCCTAGATTCACTCTTGGTCCCCATGGGAAGGTTGGCTAGCCATGCTGGAACCAGCGTGTCTAAAGAGAGGTCACCTTCATTTCTAAGTTTCTCCATCGAAATAAGTTGTTCTGCATCTGTAATACTAGGTTTCTACCTACAGTCTTGAATCCCCGATGTAATCTTTGTTTTTCTTTCTAAGGAAGAAATATTTAATGTATTCTACTTCCAAGTTGGTCATCTTTCAGGATTCCCCTCTTCCTTTTTTAAAATGGAAAAGTCAATAAACAAAACCTGTACTAACTTATCTCTGTTATTCAGCATAGTTTTCTCTCTAATACTAAACCTATTCATTGCAATTGAAAAATATATTTCACAAATATGCTTAATAGTAGTTTTATGTGCTATTTCTACGTATTACTGTTTAAAAGTAAACAAGCTATGATTGCAGTAGGCAGCAACTCCAGCTGATTTTTCCATCTTCTAAAACAATTCTTTTGTTTATGTCAGCCTGAAGCCCACTTTTCCTGGAAACATTTTTGAATCCTCTGACTAACCCGTCCAGTTTTCCAAGAATTCTACTTCTTGAGCTGGTGCTCCTGATTTTCAATATTATTTCCCTGCCTTTTCTGGCAGCAGGAAAGTTTCTTAAACCTCTCTGCATGATCTTATCTGGCACAAGCTAGTTTTTTCCAGGCTGCTTTGTCACTCAGAAATTTTATTTCCCATGAAAGTCCTCTACATGAATGTTCTTTTAAAACAATTGGTTTTCACTTCACTATCTGAAAATAATGAAAGTTCAGGGGATTGAAACCATAATCCAAACTGAAATTAGCATCTCTAACAGCTGGAATAAAATGTGTTAAATGGATTTTGGGGAAATACAGGTGCCTTGGAGCCTTAGTGGAAGAGCAATGTGTTAAGCTAAAGACTTTCCCTAAAACCATCAGTGCTGAAAGTGAGGGGAGAGACCGATATCTTTGGGTATACTCCCACCCTAGCACACCACATGCTAGATATATAGCCATCAAGCTTTACACCATCACAGAAGGGTCTGCCAGAGGGACACATGGAAATTATCTACAGTCAGCATCCTTCACCCAGAAATCGTTAAGTTAGTTTCAAGAAAATGCTAGACTTTTTAAGGCATTTGATCCCAATTCAGCCTCTCCGAGTCCTTCCGATGTGACGATAGCAAGGGTCATGAGGATGGGGAGCCTTACTGGGCCTAGGTATCCGTCAGCACCTCTGGATCCCTTTCAGGAATTTATCACAGTTTTTCTCCAACACTCTAAGCCCTGGAAAGGTTTTCCCGCACTCTGCACTCCCCCTGGAAGCTATCCCAGGGAGTCACTTCTCTCTCTGTTAGAAGTGCTCTCATTTCCAGCTTCAATGCATTCATAGTTGGTTTTGTCCCAAAAGATCACATATGTTGTCAAGGCTTCACATCTCTCAGTCCAGCCATGGCCCAATCACTAGACAACACTGCCTTCTCCCTCATGAGTTCATCATCTCCCAAACAACCTCACTGAAAATCGAGTTGAACTAGAAAGGGAACATTAGCAAACTTCCAATATTTGTCACTATCTTTTTTTTCTCCACTTATTTCTGAAGTAAAATATTTCTCCTAGCTAAAATGTACAGCACATTTCATGGTCTGGCAATGCATTGCTTTAGAGATTGCGCTTCTCTAAAGAAGAGCTTTATCACGCATGTGTATATCTCAAAAACACCCATCCTTGGCACTGGACAGGTCCAATCGGGTCTCAGTAAATCAAATGTGTATTTGATGTCAGTGAAACTAAGATGCAACTGCTGTTTTGTTCAAGGTTGTCAGAAGCTTTTCAGTAATCACTTTCAGCCAGAATAGATGCTCAATTGTTCTTCTTTGCTGCTCTAAGGGGGGGGGAAAAAAACAGCTCGCTCTTCCTCAGTAATTCCCTCATATTTCATTTTTAATCTCTTAAGCAAATTACAAGTGAAGACCTTTGATGTACGCGCCAGCCAAACTCATCCGTTTCTTAGTACTTGCTGTACTAGAAGACGATCTCTCGTTCTTATGCATGTGGATGATAATAACAACTTCAAAGCCCCCAGGCATATGTTAGCTTTTCTTGATTTCCTTTCTGAGTATGTGTTTCGTGGGCCAACACCAGCAAGACCCATAAACAGCTGCACTCGAATGCCATCTATTAAGGCAGCCTTGCTATCTCTCGTAGGCGAACAGCTCTATTTCCACTTCACAGAAATACTCTGCCTGGCTTTTGTATTTTCCCTGTAATGCAGTACCTCATTTCCAACATTTATGGTGTTCTCAGTTTAAAAGAACCTGGAACCTGATCAAACTCTGAGCTAAAAGCCATTAAATGGCTCTTGCCCTGAGGTGGTACGGAGCATTCCTGGCGGATTATGAGGCATTGTTTTGCTGTTGTGGGGTTTTATGACATGAAGTGTACTTGATTACTTCTACATGGACAGTAGGTTGCAGCCATATGGTACCACAGGACCAGATGTTCGGAGTGGCCAAAGAACAGCTGCACCTGAGCAGTCATCGGGCAAACTTCCTCCGAGTTGGCTCAACAAAGTGAAAAAGGGACATATTCCAAACTAGTTAAAGAGATAAAGATGCTTATTTTCATTATTTAGTCTCTTGCATTCATTATCACGAGACTTGCAGGCCAAGAGCATAGAAGAGTTAAAGAAAATTTTAGATACTTGCATGAGTAAAATCCACCACCAGAGACAATTTACATTGTAAGAAAATAAATAGTTTTGAAAAAGCTATAAAACTTCATGCTTCAGGCTTCCAGCCAGGCTTTATCTGAGGAGGTGGAGTGGGGAGATTAAGCAGATATATTCTGAAAATTTATCCCATAAATGGGCAGCACAGATCTCATGCACTTTCCTTCAAGGCGTTTGATATTGGCCGCAGTCAGCAGAACAGACACCAGACGAACGGCACCGTCATGACAAACTCTGCAGCTTCTCCATGTGCACTGCCAGCGAGCTGCAAGCCGGGCCGGGAGGACAGCAAGCATCCACCCACTCCCTGGCTCTTGGCTCCATTTAACACCAGGTTTGGCACTCAGCATTCCACGGAATTACTCTGACCCGAAACCTGCTCTCAGCAGGTCTGGACAAGTCTTTCTGATCACTGTTACACACCAAGTATCTATTATTTTTTTAAACCTGCTAGGCTATGCTTGGGGAATAGGTTGGACTGGAATCTCTACAGCAATATGAGAGTAATGATACAGAAAAGGAAAAGAAAGTGCTCTTATCCCAGTGAAAAATGAAAGCAGAAACAGATTGTGGCAATTTCCCAATTTGTCACCAGGGGAATTTAAGTTCAGTAATGTGTGTGATACTCTAGTACAGAGTACATGGCCATTTTCCTTGCAGGGCAGTTCAAATACTACACAAGCAGCTGGAGAAGCCTGATTTCTGAATCTCAAGAGTGTGTCAGGATGCCCTGCAAAGCACAGAATAATGTACTCACTGGCTAATGCTCTTTTCCCTTAGGATTTTGCCGTTAAATGCTTTTCTCCCAGGGCTCTTCAGCACTGCCTAGGAAATAGAAGAATGAGCGTGCTGGGGCCTTAAGCTCCTCCTGTTCCCAGCACTCTTCAGCAGAGGGGTCACACACTTATCTGTGCCTTGGGATCTACATTCCACTTGAACACAAATCTCCCAAAATGTGTTTTCTGCTGACAGGGAGAGAAAAAGCAGAAACTCGAACAAACCTGTTTTCAGAGCCCTGGCCCCAGGCCCACTGCCTTCGCTCAGGACTCCGGCCCTTCCTTCCCGGTCCCCACAAGCTTGCTTTGTCCCTAGCCTCAAACGCTGCCCTATCACCAGCCAACTGCTGGGTCATGAGCACTGTACCAGGGATGCAGCAAGGCACACCAGCCCATAAATCACTCTAGCCGTGTCATACCCAAGTGAACTCTCGATAATACTGCCTGAAAGCCTCACAGAGGAATATTTCTGCCTGTCGTACCACTCGGGCAAGCAACATCAACCATTATCTAGCAGAAAACTTGTTCACTAACTGAAGAAGAGCAACTTGAGAAGTCAGGTACCATGCATCTATCATTTCTGATGGGCCTTTCAGCCCAGCTTCCTTTCAGGATTTTCTTGAAGACCGTGTATCTCTAATCATGGCCACAGTAGACATGGTTCTAATGCATTGATTTAGAACTTTCAGACACAGAGCCTTGCTCTGTGAAGTCAAGCTTCCCCTTCGACTTGATTTGCAAAACGGTCCTGTTGTGCAACATCATTTACGTTTCCCTCCAAACAGAAGCTAGCATAACCAATGCCTAATTGAAACAAAATATTAAACACTCCAATACTTAGCAGATATTCAGATAAAATGTTGATTAAACCATCAGTCAGAAATAAGCAAACAACTGACTTTTTTGGTAATCCTTAACTAGAGGAGGAAAAGCTAACCTCAAGCTCAAAGAATAGGTAACGTAGGGCAGTAACTGTCCTTTCTGCTTTATGTATCTGCAGCACTTATTCAAGCCTCTGCCTCTGACAAGGCCATTAAGCAATATCCAAGTAGAAAGAGAAATTAAAGAAGAATTCTCATGCACACCAGGTATTGTCAAAAATGTTTTATCTAGTGCTGCGTAAGCACCAGTTGACTTCAGCAAGAATCAAGGACATCCAGGATCTTGTGAGGAAAGTATCTAATCATTTAAAACATTTCTCTCTATCTGTAGTAATCAAAACAAGTTATAGTTGAGCTGTAGCTGTGTGTCTAGTTTGAAGACTGCTTGTCTATGCAAGAGAGCACCATCTGGATCTACTTCACGGCTAGTTTTAAAACACATATATAAGTTTCTGTACTTTTGCCAAACAACTGGCAACATAATGATTCCTGCATGCTGTTAGCATCTCAGTACAGCTGCAAATGTCCACTAGGACAATCTTACATAATTATATATGTATTCCTCCTATGCAATTGTTAAAACCCCTGCTTTTCCAAATAATAGCCTATTTTGTAGCACAGCAGATATCCTCCAATCCTCCAGGTTGAAGGGGAAAGGAAATCTTCTAAAGCATAAATTTAGTCATTCTAAAAACATAAAAATTCAAGCCTTAAGAAATAGAAACTCAACATTTTCCACATGTACTCCTAGTGTGGTCATTTTTTTCCCTTCTCCTCCTTTTCCCCCAGAATTTATATAAGAAATTCGGTTAAAAAAAAAAAAAAGACAAACAAAAGACGTCCAGCCTCTCCCTCACCCTCCATCCCCCAAATCTTCCTCCCACCTCCTCTTGACTGGGCACTGTCACTCACCCTTCCCACTACCCCTGACTCTGCGCCGCCGACGCTACCGGCAGCAGAGTGGTCCGTAGGACTATTCAGCCACTGCTCGCGTGAGGGAAGCTCCCAGGTAAGGGGTCCTCCTTTCTCTACCTAACCCTCCTACCCAGAGCACAAGCTCTTCAGGCAGGCTAGGGATTACCGCTTAGGGAGTGCATCTGAATGGTGCCCAGCACTGTTCTTGCTCGAGCCTTGGACACTTTGGGGGGGACACGTGATAAATAAAGGGATGATTTTTGTCTTGGCCAGGGTAACTTGTCAGGGCTGACAGAGCTGCTTTGCAAGGCCAGTGGCCAGCTCCTGCTCACACTTGCCCACGGTGCCACACAGAGGCTAAAGCACCTGAGTTTGTGCAAAGCTCAGGAAAAGGAGAATGGTCTGCACGTTCCAAGCACTGTCACCAGCTTGAGTGGGATTTTCAGAAGCCACACAGCAAACATCTGCGTTTAGTAGCCCATGGTAACTAAGCTGGCTGCTCAGAGGGCAGGTGCTCAGCTCTTGCAAGTCAAATTGCCTGGGTGCTCGGGCTCCACAGCATTCCTGGTCTTGGGCAGTTCTAGAAACATCTCAGCAGCTAACATTTTTTAACCTAATAAATACAAAACAAGTGTAAACATACAAGTGGTCCCCAAAATAGAACATTTTTCCAGGAGGTGAATACTCCCTCCCTACATTTTTTGGGATCCTAAAGAGAGGAGCAGCAGCAAGGGCTCGCATTGTTTTGACAGCCAGGGAGACAAACAAATACTCCTGTTTCAGCTCAATCTTCTCGGCACTCAAAACGTCAGTCTGAACAAACACCACCACAGGACACTGGCGTGCCAGGGACCTGACACCAGAAGGACATTCTCACTGAACAGCAGCCCAGCAGCAGCCCACGGCCCTCCGGCATCGTGCGGCGCCCACGCGGACACAGACACGCGGCTCAGGACGAGCCTCTGCCCACGGCACCGCCGCTCTGCTCTATCGTGTCACCTACACGTCCCCATCCTGCTTGCCTGCAGGGATAAAGCAGCCAGCGCTAGTTGGGTGGCACAGGGTCCGTGTCACCTCCTCCCCAGAGTTTCTCTGATATCAGTGCAGAATTCATTTGCACAATAACCTTCTGAGGTAGCATGGAAGGCACAGCAGGTTGCTAACATCTAAGCTCCTTTGCATTTTAAAAGCAACTATCTGAATAATTGGAAGGGAGGAGCTTGGCTTTCCTGTAATACAGTAACTTGGCTACAATAACGCAGCAGGTTCAATGCCCAGACTTGAACTGGAGCTGCTTGTTATTACTGCTTGTATGTACTGTGGTAGTATCCACCAAAGTATCCACTGACCAAGACCAAACTCTAATATTCTGAAAAAAATGTTATAAAAATTAAATTGTGGAGATCAAGTATTTTGGAATGGAGTTTGATCTTCTGTAAAGATGACCAATGACAAAGGGAGTGAAGTAAAATTAAAAATAACTAAGTCAGTAATTCATGTCTCACTGAGAGTTAGCAGCCCCTATATTGGGAATCAGGGCAACCAGCTAGGAGACTTTCCCCTGAGAAAGGCCAGTACTCATCACGGCAGCTGGACCCTCTCGCGTGGCTGCGAGCTCGGCTCGAGCGGGGCCCACGTCGCGCTGCTCCTAATGAGGTGTCCGAACCGGCCACACGGAGCCAAGCCCTGCGGCACAACCAACCTGCGGGAAGAGGATCCCGCGTCCCGGCTTCTTGCTTGTGATCACTGTTCCCTCTAGCGGACAGTCCTGCCTGCCAGCCAAGGTCAAGCTCTTCCAGCTGGCGGGGAGAGGTTGGTGTTAACACGGAGCCGTCCAGACTCGGCCTTAGACCAATCTACCACGGCTTGTTACAAAAGTTTGGGCTTTCTGTAATAGAAAAACAGGAATGTTTTAGGGAAAGTTTTACAGATAATCAGGGAGCCTTTCAAAGGTTACAGCATAGAATAAAGAAAAGGCATTTGGAAAAAAAAAAGGTAAGAAATTTGCCTTTAGCCACATAAACATCAAGCTGCAAGACAGAAGATGTCTGCCCTGAGGTAACCACACAGGAATGCAGGACAGGCTGGCACAGTGGCAGTGATAGCAAAGACCCTAAGGCACATTAAAAGCCAGACAAGTGAATGGATTGAGATCCATTGCCAGCCCAGGCTGAAAGGCCAGGTCACCTCAGCCCGGGGTCACAAGGAGAGCGAAGCTGGGCGCCAGCACAGACCCAAGGGCAGGATGGTCATCCTGCCCACGCGGTCTGTCCCCGGGGCAGGCTGCAGCAGCGCGTGCAGCACAGGGCCAGGAAGGCCCAGGTGATGGGGAGAGGCGGGGAAGGCTGCCCGGAGCACGGCTGGAGATGCTCACCACCAACACAGCCCCGAGACGCCGGCCCCCAGCCCCTGCAAGAGCCTCGCGAGCGCCCGGGGCTGCCGCTCGGGGCACACTCTGCTGTGGGCACACTGCTGTGGGCAGCTGCTGCCACGGCCCCTGCCACCGTTCCTCAGCCTCGCGGCCACCTGGATGTCACCTCTCCCGCCACCCGCTGCTACGGAGCCGCCTGGCACGGCCGCCAGCGGGACACTTCCCTAAAGGAAGCTGCAAACCAAGCACGGGGCTTGGAAAGGAACAGGATAAAAGATGAGTTTCGGTTTATGACAGGCGACACGTGGACGTCACATTGTCTTAGTCACCCTGCAATCTGCCACACGCTAGGTAACTAGATTGCCAGGTTTAATGTTTCAGGTCACATCGGGGAATAGTTTCGACTAGCAGATGTAAAGATCTTCCTTTGGAGTGGGTAGCACTCAAGGTCAGAGTCAGCAAATCCCACTCTAAAAATAGGTGCTAGTTCCAAAGCTGCTAAGATTTCTTTTGTCGTCCTGCCGCACTTCACAGATCCCGGGCGCCCGCGGCACCTGCCTGAGCTCCCAGGTAAGCCCGATCAGTAGAATTTGTGTTCCTGTGTTTCTGGCGGTCCCATGCTGCCTCTTACAACCGAGCTGAGTAAAGCCAGGGAGAGGGCTGAGGGCTGGCAGACTTCCTAAGGCAACCCATGGCTTCGTAAATCTGGAAGGGAGAGAAAAGCACGAGAGATTACACGGCCAGAAGTTTGTGAAAAGTGCAATTTATGACCAAAGAAAAAAGGACACGGAACAAAACAAATGCTAAATCAAACCTATTTGAGAAATCACTTTGGAAAACTGGAAATGAAACCAAAAATGTGTCTTAGGGTTAAATAATTTGAACAGATAGAAAGTACAGTTTTTCAAGCTCCTTTTTTTTGTGACATGACTCCCTGAATATTTTGCTTATTCTTTGCTAATCCCTCTACCCTCTCTGTAAATCTAGCTTTAGCTCTCACAGATGAGACTGAGTTTTAAGTTTCTTTGGTCATTCTTTGAATATTTAAAGAAATATCAATATAATCTGTTTTAAATTAGTCACTCAGTCAACAATAAAGAATGAGGGCAAAATATATATTTTAGAAGTCACCAGTGGCTTAGAAATTCACTGGGAAAAAAATGGTTAGTTTTGAATAGTCACAGCAGGAGGGCTTAGGAAATAATTACACAGAGACTATGATTTTTCTGGATTTAAACTGTTTCAAGACAAATGTATTGGGTGAACTATTTCACAGTCCCTGAATTCTTCAAACCAAAGAGTGGTATAAAGGGATACAATAAAGGAACTGAGGTAAATAACAATTTTTGGTAAAGGCTGGAAGGCTGGAATGGGAACATGGATTGTGTTATTCTCTACTTAAGCATGCTACAGGTACCCTGGGATTTCCAATGCTGGATGTGTAGCAATTTCTTAATTCTTGGGGGCTTTTTTAGATAAAGATTTTTCAAGGACTTATTCCTCTTCCCTCTGTGAAATATTTGTACAAAATTAAGTATCAGAGGAGAAGCTAGTGTAAAAATAAATCAAAAGATCCTTCAACAGCACCTTCCTCTATTCTTCTGGTGGTTAGCAAGTGTGAGTTTCACACCGGATAGCATAAAGCTCTTCACAGCTATCACTAGCATTTGGATTAGAATCAAAATGTTGCTTGTATGGCATAACAGGGGGCACCACTTTTAAATTCATTTAGGTTAAATCAACCAAGAAAGCCAACTTTGACTATTGCAGCTAACCAACTCTCTGCTCAAGTGATGTAATTCAAGTCGTGAAATATCTAAGAACTTGGAAGCCAGGGCACTGTTTCCCTGGTTTACACTGTCCCTAGCGTAAGACATTGCACCTCAGGCAGCACGTGCACTCAGTTCTGCAAATGGAGCTTTCCACTGTATTAAACCACATCTGTTGAGTCAGACACAAAAGGGGTAAATTCCATTTTTACCATGAAGTGTGTAGCTTGCATATTAGCTAAAAAGGAAGGAAAAAAAATCCTTATAATTGTGGTACTTGCTACATTCCCTCTCGCTATTTTTGAGTGCCTGTAGCCATTAGAACACTCCTCCTCTTGAGCCCTGAAACTGGGCTCACCGCAGACAGGTTACCACCCTGGACTCACGTCTTTGCCCACCTTTTAAAATGCCCAGGAAAAGGTATTCCCCATCCTTACCTGCTCTCAGGCACTGCCCTCATACACACTTGTTGCAGATGCGGTTTTCTTCGAGTAGATTTTACTTGAAGTGGTTATTAAATTGAAAACAAACAAGCAAGCAAACAAACAACAAACAAAACAACATTATTTTTGCAGTTGTCCAAGAGCTGGTAAGATCAGGTTTGGACCCAGGGGAAGACTGGGCACCAGAAGGCAAAATATCCTGAGTTCGGTACAGCTGAATTGCACTTGATAAAGGCAGGCATTCAAACAAGTCTCCTTGCCAAGCAATATCAGGTAAGAAAATGGCAATCATCTGTCAGCAGGAAGTAGTTTAACTGTAACTTGTTTTTTCACTTTATTATTCTACTTTCTAATTCAGAATTAATAGTAGTAGATAAAGGAGGAGCTCAGTCATTTGCCTCTAGATAAGAACCTCAGCTCTCCTCCTTTCACCTGAGGAATCACAGAGCTACAGAGGTCAGGTCGGAGGTTTCTAGAAGTATTAACCAACTTCAGAGCTGCTACAATTTCATTCTTCCTGCAGAAAAATATCTGGAAACGGGCCACTAAGTTCTGTGACTCCCCAGGATTTTCCTGGGAATTCTGGGCTATTCAGATATTTCGAGGGACTAGGAATGAGGTGTAGAGAAAGACAGGAAATCTTGAACTGTCATAATTCTGATGCAGCCATTAGAAAACCCTCCCTGTCTGAATATCGAGCAGCAGATAACCTGGCAGACTTACTTTCTCTGAATTCTAGTTTTCCTTCCCTCCTTCCTTCTCTCTCTCTCCCCTTTTTGTTAAAAATAAACTAAAATAGCTAAAAAGCACTACAAGCAATTCCATTTGGCAGCTGTAGAATGGCTACTGAGCAGAAAGAAGAGATTCCTGTGCTGGGCCTAATGCATGCTGCTTATCCAAATGAGCCACACAATTACTTCTATCAATGCAAAAGGAGTTTTGTGGGTTTTTCTAGCGCCCAGCACTCGAGAACGACTTGAAATGCAGCGTAATTTGCCACAGTGCATGTCCTGAAGTGGCTCACTAATGAAAAGAGGATTAACTCTCCATTATTCTGAATTACCATTATGTGAAATGGCTAAAAATATTTTCATTTATACACATATAACCCAAGGGGGAGACATATTCCAGTCATCCAAGTGATTAATAAATAAAATTCATTAGATAACATGAACTTTGGTCTTATTCACGGAGTGAACCATTAGAGTATAAAAACCTCAGTTTTTATCATCCGTGTTGGGATAATCCGCTGAGGTCCCTGGCAGCGTAGCTGGTGACACCAGCAGACAAGCACCGCAGATCAAGATGAGGTCTGACCTCCTTGGTTCCTGGAAAGACTCAAACCTTTCTGTCCTTCTCCCCAAACAAATGCTTCACAGTGATTAGCTCCAGAGCTCATGTAGCAAGCCAGCTCTCGCCTTCCTCCTCTTAGCTAAACTCTAGTCTAGAATCAATTCTGAAATATATGATTTATTATGGGAATTGCAACTGATGCTTCCTTGTACTCTAATTCAATTTGAAAATCCCTGCAGCAGATAACATTGGCAAGAAATAAAAGACCATATTTTACTTGCAAGTTCAGGGAGAATATGGCTTCCCAGGCCAGACAAAACGAGCATTTCTCAGCAGACATCTAACTTCCAGATTGCTAGCCAAGCTTCAAGCTAAAATGGTATGGTGCAGCACCACAGACTATCATTTGCAGATGTAATTGCCCTGTTTTGAGGTCTGCACTCTGAGTGCAGCACTTCTGGTGTAGCAAATCAATGCACTGTGGTCACCAGACGTAATTACTAATCACATTTCCTTCTCTTACTCTTCTTTCCCTCATTTCCTCCCTGCCACTTTTATGAAGCTCTGGAGAAAGCACAGTCAGTTCCTTAGCATCAAGGCAACAGGTTTCAATCTCTTAAGATATTCACCCACAAATTGGACAATATCATGTTTACATCTCTGGCAGCATAACTTTATTTACACTGTCAAGGCTGTGTGTAGAATCAGCATCACTCCAGCACTAGAAGGAAACAGACTCTCCTAAGGAACGGCTGCTGAAGGCCAGAGCTGGGACTGTCACCCACAGGGCACAGGACACAGCAGAAGGCTCAAGGCAAACATGATGGAAACTGGAATCCTCAGGATCCAAACAGGGCACCTTTCAGTTAAGCATCATTATCACGTTTTGGGAAATTTGTTGCAAAGATAGATCCCCTTGCCAGCGAAAACAAGCCAATTTTCGAGCTAAGGTGCACACGTGCCAAACAAAAACCGGCTCCATAACCTTGCCCAGGCTTGCAGTAGAAAGACGGGACGTGTTTGCCTCTTGCAGGTTTTGTGCAACAGCAGGCACGGCACAAAAGCCCAGCCTGGCCAAGCCAACCCCAGGTACACGGGAGGTCAGCGAAAAGGGCCATCCTGCTTGCAAGGGAGCCCTGCAATGGCTCCATGAAGTCACCAGCCAGATTTTTGCAATGTAAAGGACAAACATCACTACTGACCAACATTTAAACAAGTGGGAGTTTATATGGGGTTTGTGCCTGCAAGAAAAGGCAGATTTCTGGCAGGCTGTACTTACACCCTTCATAAAATCGAGCCCAATTCCACCTCTGCTTGTTAGGAGCCTCCTGCAGAACTGCAAGGTCCAACTTCTCCCTTCAAGGGATAAGAGAAGGAAGCAAGCCTGGCCTGGAACAGTGGGCGATGAGGCAGGAGCATCAAGACAGAGCCAGCGAGGGAGGGAGCAGTCAAGGAAAGAAGCTGCAACAGGAAGCTGGCAACGTGAGGAAAGGAGAACTTAATCTGTTCTCGTCAATCTCATTTCTTATGCTTTAATAAGAACGCATACATGTTCTTTACCATGGTTCCTTCCCTGTGAAAATGACCGAAATGTTGAAGTAAATCTAGCGGGAAGGACCTCTGGCCTAAACCCGCCGCAGACCCCGAGGGCAGCGGCAGCCGCAGGGCCGCGCAGGCCAGGAGGGCGGCGCGGGGCCCCAGAGCAGCCCTGGCCCTCGCGGCCACGCGGATCCTGCGCCCACCTCCCCGGCACGCCTGGGGCACTGGGCTCTTCCCAACATCCCTCAGCTGTAGCAGCTCACGGAAGGTCAAGGTGGACCAAAATACCTGGGCAAGGGAGGAGAACGTTCTGGCGAGCGGAGGTTACCGGCCGCGTTCCGAGGCGCACCGGTGGCGATGCAGGAGGTAAGGCTCGGGTCAGCCCGGGGCCTCCACGTGCACTGGTGTCTGCCTTCACCTACCTGCTCTGAAAGCTCCAGGCTGCCCTTCAAGTCCTCTGCTCACAGGGTCAGCGCCCACTTCCCAAGCAAGGCGCGTTCCCGGGAGCAGAGGACGGAGGTGACGGAAGGGGCCGTAACCGGTGACACAGCTGAGCTGGAGGCAAACTGCACAGGGCAAGTCCCAGTCAGGCTGGCGGCCAAGGAAGTCTCAGCAGGCAAAAGGGGAGCTTGGAGACGTGAGTCAGGCTGACACCAAAGGATCCGTTAAGGCTGTGAGTTGTGGGGAAAACCTGTCTGACAACACGGCCAGGCCAGGCCGAGGGGTTTGTTTCCAGACACACTTATGATGCTCTGGGTTTAGCTACTGGATAACACTGCTCTAGTGCTGCTTTCTATTGCTTCTTTTACCACCTACTGCAGAGATTTGGGTAAAAAAGGAGGGAAACTGAAAAGTCCTCGAGCCCCTGTCTCCAAAAACCTTTACAGCAGCTTTTAATACTGAAAGCTGCTCACAGGGTAGGAACACAGGAAGGGGTAACGAACCAAGTCCTGTCTCAGAGACCAAACTTGCCTTGAGGAGTGCCCATATTCCTGGAAAGGGGCACTCATTAAGAACAAGGAAACAAAACCCCCCACGTTGTCCTTAGCTCGGTGTCTAACTGCAATATGAGGAGGTGCATCCATGAACCACGAGGCCACAACGTGGATGCAGTGGGTATCCACACTGAGATCTCCCCACCTGGATCGCCATCCTTGCAAACCCTGCACCCTAGACAGCTGCAACTCTGGCTAAAAAATACTTTGCCAGCCAGTCTCACTGGCTTAAGGAAGTGTTGCAATGAGGTAAATCCTTGTTTCTGGAAAGAGCCTATGAGGTTCAATGCACAGAGCTTCATTCAGATTTTGAATAAGATTTTGACTGGACATAGCGAGTCTCACTGGGTTGCCCGATAATCACATACACACAAAAAGCCTATGGGAGATTAACAATTCAAGCCATATACCACCTTTCCCCTATCTAGTTCCACTGACTGCTCCAGACTCCTCAGAGCAGGCTGATAGATCAACCATATCCTTACCAGTGGATTCTCCAGGGAACCAATTCCCAGTAGAGGCAAAACTGTTAATGACAAACCCACATCTTTGGTCCTGCTGCTGCTGAGCTCATCCAACAAACCCAGCTCAGAGGCGGCACAAGCAGAAACAAACTCAAGGTGTGGGTCCATGTGTGCCACAGAGGACATACATTCCTCTTCACCATGCCAGGCCACGGGTGGACCGTGCTGCTCTGTGGTTCCTCAGCAGCCACACAACTCACTTGCTTTGGGCTCCCTCAGCCTGACCTTGCTTTCTGGTTGCATTTCAGTATCTCACACGTGCTGAGCACACTGTACCTGGCACAAAATGTCATCAGTAAGCTTGAACATTGGCAAGAAAAACGCATACACAGCAGTCAAGGTGGATCCTGATGGGGATTACTGCACGCCAGGTGCCTTCGAGCTGGAGCGACTCCTCTGGAAGGGGTGTCCGAAGTACACGCACGTCAACGAAGTCTGGCCCAACCTCTACATAGGAGACGAGTAAGTGCTAAGTGCAGTTCACCAACAACGCACGGTATTTCTTCCTTCCTGCCACCCAATAGCCAGCAGTGAGCACTACTGATCCGATTCAATAACCCACTGACTGAAGTGAGAGTCCAGCAAAGCAACGAGTCTGCCGCAGCCCTTGCACAGCAGAGCAGATAGCTTGGGTTGCTGCTGCTCTATGAAAGTGTTGGGTAAACGTGGAGTGGTCTACCCTTAAAATACTCGGAGTGATAGGGCAGCATGGGCACTAGCGTGGGCGGCAGGGGTTGAAGTTAATTGCAGTCTGTTTTTAAACGGCTCATTCCTAGGAATAATTTGTCATTTACCACTGAGGGGCATTCCTTCCAAGGATGCTGTGACTGAGGAGTCTGGGCTGGCAGCACTGGACTGCAGCTTAGAATGGTTTAATCCTAAAGCGCGACCCTTGAGAGCGTCCAGGAGACGGGGGAGCCGCTGCCTCGCTCGTGCTCGCGTGCCTGGAGCGCTGGGCACCTCCGAGCCGGGCGAGAGCCTCAAGCACGCGCGTGACTGCGGAAGGGGGAAGCTGCAGAGCCGAGTCCCACCAAGCAGCCCAAACGACACCTGGAAAAAGGACGGGCTGGGCTCTAAGCCACAGCACTAAGACAGGAGCTGCAGGCACATCCTGGCATACCGAGCTGGCTGCTGCGGCAGGGAGAGACAGGCCACGAGCAAGGCCCCACCAAGCCCCAAGAGCAGCAGGAGAGCTTTTCTTACCCCTTAGGCGTTATTGGTTGCCTTCCCATTTTCCTCTACACCCTTCCCTAACATGACATTTATTTCACATCATCACTGCAAGGCACAAGCTGCAGCCCCACTGACTCCAAAGCTCTCAATAATTTTTTTAAAAGGCCCTAAAATTCATCTGTTGCCAGCTTATAAAAGAGGAAAGATATACAGCTGGGGAAGTTACAAGGCTCCTAATATCATTGACCAATTATTTCTGTGGCGCCAGAGGCAATAGAAAGGCACAAGATCTGGGCTTTAAGCAGGGGCTGCTGCTCTAGAGACAGAGCGGAGGGAAAAAAACTAAACAAACAAAAAAGCACCATACACCTCCCTCCTAACTCCTCCCCTGCTTAAACTATAGGAAGAGCTTGGCCAAATGGGCCAGGAAAAGCAATGGTGCTTCAAGAGGAAGCACATTCTCTGTATTACCAGGGGTGGGGGAACAAGAAAGCCCAAGGAGAAGGAAAGAGAATTGGGTAGCAGGGAAAAACAAAACCACAAGAGCAGTGCATAGAAACAAAGCTTCACCAGAAAGCAGGGCCTCCTGGAACAGAATGACTTGCAGTCAGTCAGACACAGCCACTTCCAGTGCCAGAAAATCTGGGTTGAAAACCGGTCTGCAGGCAAGATGCAGCTTTCATTACCAGAGCAAACACTCATTTGAAGCAGACAAAGTCCAGGGGCCTCTCATGTTCTTTCCAAGCCAGTTCCACATCTTACTTCTGACCAAGAGCTTCCCCCTTCAATGTGGCAGGGGAGTTTATTTTATTTCAAGATTTTACTGTAGCGCTGCTTGCCAAAGAGCTGCCATGGAGATGTGAACAGCTGTTGACTGTATTTGCATCCTTAGCTACGCTAAATTAAGGTTGGTCTTAAAAGTTATTTAGTGGAGCCCATCAACAAAATCAAGTGAACATACACACACGTAGGGTTTACCTTCAGCACCTTCACATCTGTGCTTCATTCCTGCCTTCTGCATTTACAAGGTTAACAGGACTTGTGACTGCTTATGGAAATGCTAATTAATTACCCTGACTACGTAATCACATCTTCCATCTAATGCAATACAGGCTATCAAGGAGCCCTGTGAGGCCACTCAATCCTTTTGTTACAAGGCTTCACTGCAGATGTTGCCCAGAGGCAATGAAATCTCCATGAGCCTGTCAGACCCAGAATAATCAAAGCCTCAAAATACAACACGCTGTGTTCAGCTCCAGCTGAAATTTTCCTCCAGCAAGTTCCAAGGACTTTTAAAGACCAAACACTGGAACTTGTAGGAAACAGCCCAACGATAGGAACAAAGCTTGCTTTGCCAAGCTCTTGATTCATCTGCTACCAGGATGAGTACTTGTATCCTGCTCACATCCAGAAGCCTTTTATAGGGATGGAAAGGAAAGCAGCTCTGTCTCGCTTCCTTCATTTACTGTCACCAGTTTACTGGTGTGAGCAGCCTGGCCGACTAATCCCAGGCTTGCTTCGTTCACTCCAGACCCATGGAAAATCTCTGCCAGCTACACAGCTTGTAGCTTTTGGTGTGGCTTTTCAGAGATTGCGTTGTTACCAAGATGATGGCAGCGATTCCATATTTCTGAATTCAGCGGATATTTTAGCTCAAGACAAAAGCCTTCTAAGAGTTTGTCTTCATCTTAGCTGTTGTCCAGCTCTGATTGGGATCTCAGGCCTGATCACAAATTCATCCATATCTGAGTAACACATTCTCAAGCTACTCCTACTGAAAGGGAAGTATGCTGGAGCCTAACTCCATAAATATCAAAGAAAAACTTCTGGATATGATTAGAACAGTGCTTTCACTTTGAGGAAGTGTGGTCTGTGCTTGTTCTCAAGCCCCAGGGCTTATGTTTGGAGAACCATAACACAGGTAAGGTGCCACAGCACACAGGTAGCAAGTTCACCTACCGACTGGAGCCAGCAATGTAGATCCACTAAGAACTACAGCTGAGCATTAAATACATGCTTAATAAACACTCCCTCCTCTTCGGCACTTTCCAGAAAAAACAGTATAGTTCGGCTTCTTCCAAGCGACTAAGTAAAAAGGCAATTTATACTAACCTAGAAGAAAACAGATGGGACTCATTCAGCAGAGCTGATAGTTACCTCCCACTGTTTAGCATTATGAACTCCTACAACTTATGTGAGTATTAAGCATATAAAAATAGGAGCACTCCAGGTTGTATGGAATTAAAGATGTCTACAAAAAGAGCATATGTAGCTTTAGATTATAATAACAACACTCATGAGGACATAGTTTCAACTCTATTAGCATGAAAATCTGCCAGTTGTAACAGCACTTTAGCAATCCAGAAAGTCAGATATGTAGCACTGGACAATAAACTCTTTAAAGCAGTAACTGTTTCCAGTGCAAATAACACTTGTCATTTACCCTTCTAGTTTTCCCCACACAACATCTCAGTTGGTAGGTGATTTTTAACAGTTGGAGAGGCACATATGCCTGACGCAAGTCAAGGCTAGGAATAGACTGACTACAAATGCATTTGCTGTCTTTGCTATATAGAAAGACGAGAGGAGTTTCCTTTATTTCTATCACTTAAAAAACCTTGTCTACTGTTTTGATCTAGAAGAAAACAGAGTGTTAAATCATTTTCTACCATAAGTTCTGAAAAGCTTTTTCAGCATTTTCAGTGGGACAAAAAAAAAGCTGTAGCTGAACAGGACGCAGCCATAGAAATGAAGCAACCTCTCAGAAGGAGAAATGGGATCCAGCACTATCTCTAGCTTCCCTGGATGCTACAGTTAAAGGAAATTGGGTCAGTATTATTGGAAATTCTCAAAATCTCATGAGGGAAAGCTGCCAGATTTTCTAAAGGAAGTGTCAGTATTGCCTATATTGAGAAAGCTTCTTTCTGACACTGACCAGATGGTAAATTATCATCCTGCATCAAGCTTTCCTTTGGTGCTTAAGAAAATGGGAGTGTTCGAGTGTGACAATTCCTCTTCTAGTAACTTGTTGACTTGGATTTCCTTGTTTTGTCACTCTCAGTCAGATCATATGTGGGTTTAAACAGTCTATACTGAAACAAGTTTGCCTCGCTCTTCTTCCGCATGATGCTTAGGAGGTTTGGCTCTACTTAAAGCTGATAAACGTAACAGCAAAGAAGTGCCAGCTTACCTGGGGAGGGAGCTGTTCTGCCCATTTCTTGATGAGACCTTTCAGAGGACCATTTCCCTGCTCCTAGGGGCACTCTTGTTTTTCTCATGAGCTGCTGGTCTCTCCCCTTTGAGAGATGCTGTTGAGACGCTCAGTATTTCACGTGGAGGTGCAGGCTATGATGTCTGCAAGTTGTATTTCCTTCTCTTCCAGTGGCATTGGTTTGGGCATCTTCCATAGTATGAGTTAGGAATAAAGCTTGCTGATATTGATTTTAAAGATGGCAACTGAAATAAATGTCTTTCACACTACAAGTACTACCTTGTTACTTCCAGAATAAGGAAAGTTTGCCACAGTACTTATATTTTCTCCTATGAATCTTGAAAATTGAGAGCAGGTGCAGTAGAAATTTTGGACATGTCATTACACAGTCTAAAGATATGAATATTCTTTTGGGAAACATGTGAAACTGAGTGACATTAGTTTGGGTCAGTTGTCCCAGTGATAGGGAGATATTCATAGATCACATGAAATTGATTTTATTTCTAACTTTCACCATTTAAGTGGCATTCCTGTATCAAAGTGCTCTCTCTTGCCCTAAAACATAAAAATACATTTCAGTCCAACTATCTTACAGCATATGTTAGACTTGATTCAGCAAAGCACTGAGCTCTGGCTTTGCATGCTTTGCTGTATAGGGAGAAGAACTCATATATATGTTTATTTATTCATTCTATATAGCACATACACTAGCACTGCTTCCATGCTCTCTTGAATTGAAGAGCTAAGGTTTTACAAGGGACATATCTGCCCAGTTCACCCTTCAAACTGAAAGAAAATGACATTTTTACAATCACCTCCTAGTACAATACTTCACCTTCTAAGCACAGAAATACATTCGAGGCAGGCACAGAAGATGACAGTTGTGTCATGCAGAAGGAAATCAAGTGCTAACACCACAGATGGTACAGAAGTACAAAATGAAATCAATTGCAAGAGTACTTAAATTCTTAGGGTTGCACTTAGACTAAGCATTTATGGCAAATTTTCCTTTAGAGTGGCTTATTTAAATTCAACCGTTACCACAGAAATGGAAATATTCATTGTATTTTATTAGGAAAGAGCATCAGCCAAAGAGTAAGAAGAATACGAATAGCTTGACTATTAAATTCTGGCATTGAGATGACTTCAAGCGAAATAAAATTGTGCCATTTCTAAGCTGAAATGGATTAGAAACTGAGTTACAAACGCCTCCAACAAGGTGTATGATTCACAAGACAGTCTCAGAGCTCCTCTGCTATTAGTCACTTCAACAGATCACAGACTTGCCAACATTTAATTCTTTCATTTGAAATATTGATAATTTTGGCATGGTAGAAACTTCAAGAAGGACTCTAAACATTTCTTCCTCTTCCTTCTGGCTTAACCACAAGTCTCATGATAACACATGAAGCAATCAGCCTGTTGCTGCATTAAGTAGACAAGAAGGGTAGTTGCACTACAGCTGCAGCTGGAAACAAAGCTGCTCCCTCACCCAAAGCTGCAGCTCAATGGTGGCAGTGCCTGTTCAAGCAAAACTCATCAGTGGACAGAGAAATATTTACATTTCAAGACATCTATGTCCCTTGTAAGGCATTCGCCTCCTTCTTAACTCGATGGGAATTGGCCATCACTGTGGCAGGCACAGCAGGTTTTACTGCCTGTATCCTGCCCACGTTGCAGCCTTGGCGCAGGCCATAGCTCTGTTCAGTAGAGAAATACCAGATAGAGCCAAGCCAAACCCCACAGTCCTTGTGATAAAAGTTCAAGCTATACGACGGGATATATGGAGTATATGATAGGATATACAAGGTATATGATGAAGGAGAGAATGAAAAGCAGACCAAGTCAGGTTAGTAATAGCAAGCAGGGGCTGACTAGGCCATTTGCCCAGGTTTTGGATTTACAAGACAGAATTGAAAGAGCTTCCAAATCAACAGTAGAGGTATCCTCTATTAAATACTTAAGTGCAATTACCAAGCATTGGGATAAATGGAACAAAATACAAGTGTTCTCAAAAAATTTCGCCTGCATTTGAAACCAAGCCCCGTGAAAAGAAAAAATAGTGTCACTTCAGTTTTCTTCAAAAGATACAGACTCTAAAAATGCATAATTTGATGGGAGAAATGTCTTCTGAAAGGTATTTGTGGCCCTAACCATAGCTAACCATCTCTGTGACACCTCTGCACAGCACAGCTTGAGCACCAACTCCAGTGGCACTGCTAGCACCACCATGTCTGAGTGCTCAGCACTGCCATCTCCTTTCTAGTATTGAAAGTTTTCCACCCTCTAGATGAGCAACTTCAGCAGAAAGAACGTTTAGATTCACATTACCAAGAAAAAGGTGGTATTGGGTAAGGAACCTGTGGCAATAAGTGACCTTTTCTACATTCAGTTCACAAGGACATTGCTGAATGAGGTTATGTAACAAGTATCACTAACAAACATTTTAAAGTCTCCCTACCCAAAGCACGAGGGAAAATAGAATGCAGATTCTTCAGCGGCAAAAACAACAGAGTAGAGAGCTCTCCAAGTATTTCCTTGGTATGCTTATAATTTACTTCAAAGAAGAAGAAATACTTCATGGAGGATGATCTAGTCATGTCTGAGTATTAACAACAGGCCTTCTGCAATAACATTCAAGGGAGGGACAGGGCCACTCTTCGTTCTGTTTCCAGCCCAAGCTACGGGAAGCACAGAGCGAGTTAACAGAGTAACAGTGTACATACACACAAACTCCAACAAGCCAAGAGAGAAACAACAGCTAGAGCAAACTGTGATAAGAAACAAAATCCAAGTGCCTTTTCAGTTTAGATAACTGAATAAAGGTGACAGAATCCCATTCTGGGCCCCAAGTTTGCAAAATGCAGCTACAGATAAGGGTACTCACCGTGCCAGGCACTGACCTCCAACGTGCCTTGGCATTCAGGGCACTGGAACATTAGGCAGTATAGGATCAGCTACTGGATGTAGGTCTAAAGTGCTCATATTGAAATGAGTATTTAAAAAACTGTATTAAACCTGCCCAGGTCATACGCATCAGCTCCAATTCCTAGGAGTGTGGGAGATCAACGAGGCTGGATGGTTTTGCAGCTGATGAAAGACAGTGCTCCTCTTTTCTGAATACTTACTCAACGCTGGGGCTACTGAACCCGTAAAGATGAGATCCTGAGACACAGAACACCACAGTAATTGAGAATGTCAGAAACAAATGCTCTAGATGCAGCCACTATGTCAACAGGCAGTCTCCTGAGAACCTAATCAAGGAAACAGGAAAATTGGATTTCAGATGAATGTAGCAAAGTCAAAGGTTAATATGATTGTCATACGACCTATTGTCTATCATTGTCCTTGCTTAGAACAACAACTTCATTTAATTCAAATATTATTCATTAGATTGAGCAGTGATTGCAGAGCCCAAGTCTGGTAGTATCTACAGTACACCAGAGCGTTTGCCCTCACACCCACCTCCACAAACAGTTAATCTTCATTTTTCCATCGCCTCTCACTACAATGCAGCCCTACTTGCTATTCAGCATGTAGGACTCAACTTGCAGGGTTCTAATTGAGCCCAGCTCTCTGACCTGAAAGCATCAGTCTTTCATTGTTTGTTGGATACATGCTTTGGGCCAACTCTGCTGAATGGGAAACAGATTTTCTCCATCCCACTATCAGGGAGGCAAAACAAAACACAATTCAACTTGAAAGCAGAATCCGTATTTCACCTCAAACATATTTAAATCAAGAGTATTGGCCATCTTTTACAGTCTCCACTGAAGTGCCTTTGCTGGCAACATCTGTAGAGCATACCAGCCTTGAGAGGATTGCCAAAGAATGAGGGTCTGAATGGAAAAAAGAGAGAGAAAAAAAAATCCTTTCTAGGTCAGCCATTGCAACAAGAAAATGCAAGAATATGAAGGGCAGGAGTGAACATGAGTGACTTGAAGAGAAGGTGGCAAGTCACAGCAAGATGGTTTTGCCTCTTTGTCTTCTAGAATCTATTAAGTTTAGGTAGGCATCAAATTGACCATATTTATTTTTATTTTTTAAACTCACATAGGGAACTCGTGACATGATTTCATGAGAAAAATGCCAGGGGCAGGGGTGGGTGTCAAGATAATTTTGTTCTTGTCCAGAAGGGAACTTCTGCAGGGAGTAAGAACAACTCCAAAGAGCCAGTTATCACAAGTTGGATTTAAATCAAAAGAACACAGATGAAACCCTGAAGATCCATATCCAGTAACGGTGCTAATCATCATGCTCCTGATCACTCAGTGTGGGATTCTGACAGAGACAGCAGGAAGGTGCAGTCAACGTTATTTTCAAGGTGTCCCCACTAGGAATTATGAAGCCCAGAAGGTGCATTTACACATTGAAATGCTCAGGAAATGTTCATGGAGACGGGTAGTTTGAGATGGAAAGAGCTGTTTTATATCATGCACTAATTCCTTTATGGTGGCAGCATTTCTGTGAATATATATTAATTGAACAAAGTCTCTATATTTTTTTTGGTGAAAAGCTCACTAGTCCTTTTAGACGCTCAAGAAATTTGACAGATTTTCCAGAATAGAGCTTTCGGAATCAAATACTTTCTGCAGTGGAAATTTTAAAAGTGATTTTTTCCCATGTCTGTCACAAACTGCACATTTTGAGGCATTTCAAGCTGCTGACACAGAAACATCTAGGATTTCCTCTTCTGACTTCTGATTTTACAAAGAAAGAGAGGACAAGGAATAGGACACCGGGCTAAATGACTTCTAGCTTTTGCTGAAGGTTGACATCTGGTTTCCGTATCTAGTTCTTTTTGCCAAAGACTGCTAGTTTAACCCAACACGGCATCAAGACTAAGCCTGACTGGGATTGTGTCAGAGGGAAAAAACACTGGATATAAATGGAAGAAAAAGAAGTCTCAGTGCTGTAGCCTGTAGAGATATAGAGCTTTCTGAATCCCAGCTATCTTACTACGCATATCTCACTCATTTTTTTATTAGTTCTGCAATATCAAATGATAGGAGAGAAGGACAAAGCAGCATTCCTGCAGCACATCATATTTCAAGCTTTGCCACTGATTTCCCGTTATGCCCCTGAGTAATTCAGTCTGTGCATCTTAAGTTTCTTCTTGCATAGGAAGCATAGAAGGCAGCATTGCCTGCATGACTTGGGTGCCAGGGGAATACGCTCACTTGTAAGGTGCTCTGACACCTTACCATGCCTGGGAGAGGATTATGAATTTCAAGGGATCATTCTCTTGTTAAATGACCTCTTAGAATTTTTACAATGGCAACTGCTGCACTTTTGAACCGTTAGCCATTTCATTAACTTGTAGCACATACCAGATACCAGCTTGTCCGGCTTGCTGGATGAAGAAGACTCTTCCTCATTACACGACTGCTTTTGTTTCGACAGGAAAACTGCATTGGATCGCTACAGCCTCGAGAAGGCAGGCTTCACCCACATCCTCAACGCAGCCCACGGGCAGCGCAACGTGGACACGGGACCCGAATACTACCGGGACATGACGGTGGAGTACCACGGAGTGGAGGCAGATGATCTCCCCACCTTCAAGCTCAGCCAGTTCTTTTATTCAGCTTCTCAATTCATTGACAATGCACTTCAGGATGAAAGAAGTAAGAATGGGGTTGAAAATGATTAAAAACAGGACAATATTTACTTAAGCTGGATATGCAAAATTCAAAGCATTCAGCTATGTGGGAACAAGACAAGGCCAAGAACATTTGATAGAGCAGATAAAACCAGTAGCAGAGAAGCGGTTGTTAGGTTGAGACAGTGGTGGCAACTGTGTTGAGGACATTTTTCACTGCAGAGCTGGTAGGAGCCCAACCACTCCTTCCAGGCTGTCTGACAGGAGCCCACATCACAGAGGAACAGGATTACGTTGTAAAAAGCCAGGAGATAGCAACTGCACTAGCTGCCTTTTCCTCCAAGGGGTTCCTATTAAGACAGGTTTAACGAATATTGGCTGCAAAGCGGTGCACAAAGCACAGGAGGAGCGCGCTGGGGAGATTCCAGGCTGCCGCTCCACAGCTTCACACCCTGCAGCTTCAGGTTCCCTCTCCACAAATGCAAGAGACACCTTCCTACCTGGCCATCACGCTGCCTCAGAGCCGTAACAGACGTTTATCTCCGTCTGTTATCTTCCAAGCAGCAGGGAACAAAAACCACTATCTGGAAACATTCTGTTTAAGCCTTCAAAATTTCTCGGCTTGATTACCATAGATCGTTATTTACTGACCTCCAGCACGTTCTAACAGCAAGCTCTGCACTGGTGGAAACTTTGCAGCCCTAGTCTCCCACTAGCTTCCATTAGTACCCCTTCCTCCCTTTAAGCTGTGCTTAAAGACTTCCCCCAAATGCTGAAGTCATATTTAGGGGAGCTTACAGGAGAGATGACCAATTACCTGAAGGCAAGGCCTTATTTTAAGATGAATTCTACACTAAGGATTTAGTACTCATTTTCTTGGGTCTTAGCTCCTCAGCATGTCAACTGGAACGCATTTTTCCACACGCACAAACATGTCCTGTAAAATAACACATTGAAGAAAGATTCTATAGCAACGTGGTCCCCGAGGAAGCATAGGAGACAGATATAAAGATCTCTGACCAAGACACCTCAGTATTAATATTTCCTCAAGAGCAATGTGCTGTTGCCATTTTTATCTGATTTTGGCCGTTTGAGAAAAGACAGTTCAGACCAGTCCTTATATTAAAGCTGAAGGCACCCCACAAACTAATACAGAAGAGATTTGGCCTTGGAACACTGTACCAGCATCTTGTTTCCGTAGGCAGTCAGATCTCAACTATTAACACATGAGAATGTGAGATCTTTGCTTTCCTATAACTAGAAAATATTGGGTAATTGCAGGGCCATTTTTGCCTTGGTTAGTACAACACAGAACTGCACATTTTCTCCTAGATCACTTGTTTCCCATCCATGGAAAGCAAAGTCCCCCTTGTCCTCAGTAGCCATCGACTTACCAGCTAGGAAACTCTAGCAAGATGCTTGAAAGGCCAAACAAATGAGAGTTTTCATCCATTTCAAATATTTAGAGCAATAATAGAAGGGATTATCATTTTTCCATGGCAGGAAGAGGTACTTTCGGTTTATCGGTGGGACTGGAATTTTGCCAGGATGCCTCTAAAACTCTCTGCTGGGATTAGGATACAGGCTGTAACCATTAATCCCCCCGTGCTGGCAGTCTCTCACACAGCCATTACCCAGCAGTGCTGCTCATGCCAAGACTTCTCCCGTACCTGGCAGCAGGATGGCTGATCAGCAGGAGTCAGGGCTTTGCACCCCAGCAATTCAGCAGAGTGGGATGTCAGAGAGCCTCCTCCAAACCAAGCTCAACCCTCGTGTGTCCCCTCATGGGCTCTGCTATCCCAGCACCTTTTGGAAATCTGAGCAGCATTTTGCAAGCTAACAATCAGACCCGAGCCCACTTAGTATTTTCTTCCTCCACCTCCCTTGGATATTGCAAATGTGGAAGGTTCCACTCTGGTTTGTGTCCTTACTAGTGCCTGCAGCCAAGGTGGAAACTCAAAGTCCATTCAAGGAACACGAGGAAGCCAAAACTGGCGGCACGTTTGCCCCGAGACAGAACCCGCTGGCAGGAGCCGTGCATTTGCAGAACACAACAGGCCACCGCTGCAAGGAAACGAAAACAATTCAGGAGGAGGGCGTGGGGAAAAACATTTTTACTCCATCTGAGTGGGGCTGACTCACCAGAGAAAATGACCAAAGAGCTGGGAAGCAACTTACCTAGAGCCAGAGAACTGGTTTTGTATCCAGCTAGGTATCTAACTCACCAACGTCTACAGCCCTGCTTTCCCTCTGACCTCAAAGCACCACTGGGTCTTAATAAACACTGCCTGGGAAGAGCATGAGGCAAGGTGAGGTGAGGTGGGTCTTTTTTGTTGCTTATTGTCAGGCAGGGAGACTCAGGGCATCTCTGCAAATATTGCTTACAAATAAAATCAAAGATACCCTCCATAAGATTAAACACGCAGTATCCAAGTTAGATAGTGTCTCCAGGCTTCAGGGTAAGAACTCCCCACTACTCAAAGAAAAAAACAAACTAACAAAAACTTGAAAGAACGCTAGTCAGTTTAACCCTTCACTGTTAGGAAAACACATACATATAACCCGACATGACGTAACCCAACTTTGTTCTGGCAGATAAGGTTCTGGTTCACTGCGCGATGGGCCGCAGCCGCTCAGCCACCCTGGTCCTGGCTTACCTGATGATTTACAAGAACATGACGGTGGTGGACGCCATCGAGCAAGTATCGAGGCACCGGTGCATCCTGCCGAACCGGGGATTCCTGAAGCAGCTGAGAGAACTGGACATAGCGCTGGCACTGCAGAGGAGGAACACCAGGAACGGCCTCCCGTCCCGCGACGAGGAGAACAGCAGCACCATCTAGTACTGCTCCGGAGGGGAGAGGGCTACGGGAAAAGGGACGCCAGCAACAGAGGGGAGGGGGAGATTTCGTACATTATACTGCCAGGAAAAAAGAAAAATACCTAGAAGGAGAAACATGAAAATATTGTCAAGGTGGAAAAAGAGGAAGTCAAGTCTAAAACCCACCATCATAAAATTTCCTGCCTTTAAGTGCGTTCTTCACAACATAGACATAAAAAGCTCTTCCACCACCATAACAGGCATAGCTCAAACTAAATCCTCTTCTGCCAAAGTACCCTCAAAATCTTGATTCCCAAACAAGTGCCCGACCTTCAAAAGAAAGTAGTTAACCACTGCATAAGGAGAGTTTGAGGCAAAGAGCCCAAGCAGCAGCAGCACTGACAGCAGCACAGAGGACTGAACTCTTAGTCTCAGTGTGCTGAAGTATTTCCCATCAGTTTGACTGTTTTTGCCATCTTCTGGCTTCTATATTTCTACTCTGACAAGAACAAACTTGGGGAGTAAGTTTAGAGGACCTCCAGATGTACATCATCTGCCCAGGCTTTGCTGTGGAATTTGCAGAGCAAACAAATACAGGCCAAGTAGGGTTCTCGACGAGGTCACACACACAAGCAGATGCAATAGGTTACGATATGCAATAGGTTACACGACAGCTAATTTTAGCCACCTTAACTTGCTTTTCCTAAGTGTTCCAACCGCTTTAATTAAGAGGTCCTACATACACAGGGCCCAGGACAATTTTCTAGGCCACAGAAAGTGTCTGCAAGATTTGTAAACATGATGCTATTTGTTTTCCTCTAATAGCATTTGCAAGAACTATACACCATGAGAACAGCGCAGAATTCAGTCATATCCTTTGCATTGTTAAGAGGAGTGGCTTGGGTTTTTTTGCCCAGAGAAAGCCACTGCGAGGCTTCTAGACACCACTCCTGTTTCCTCTACCTCAAGGTTAGTCATGCTACTACATTACTGCAATTTGAATACACTGCTAATCACTGTGCTGATTGACAGCAATGGTCCAAATACATAAATGGGGATACTGGATCCAGCTAAACGTGTTCAGCTTTGCTCCATTTGACAGTAGTACCAGCAATCCTTTTTAGAAACAGTAACAGCTTTGCCACCTGAGTAATACTGCATCTCCTTAAAAATACATTGCACAGGACGATCACAAGCCAGCCATGCTTACCTTTTGCTAGCTGGAAAAAGAACATGTTGTTACTCTTCCCCTTGGAATTTTGTTCATTCAAAATATCACTAAGAGCCATTTACTTCTTCCAGTGCACGAGGGAGTAGGAGACTCTTCCAGGTCCTTGGCAAATACTTTGTAGGTTGGGTGTAACAGAACTGCAGGAGTCTTGGACATTTAAGTGCGAACACAGGGCAGAAATGTGCTGCGAAGGAATGAGAGTGCACTCGGCAACCAAACGGAACCAAGCACAACTTAAAAATAGCTTTTTCAAGATGTTAACAGTTCTTTATCAGCTTAGCCTCTCTAGTGTGAAGGCTTTCCTATTGCTCCACTTCCCTTTAGGGCAGAAGAGCAATAAATCATATGTCCTCCAACATAACACTGCAACCAAGGCTGCAGCCACCCATAAGCATTTCTCATTTACATTTTGCATAATATTTTATCTCAAAATTCTCAAACACAACAGAAGACAATAAACACAAGGTAGGCTACTTTTAAGAACCAAATTAGACTTCCTGATGTGAACACGTTCATGACTGGGCTGAGCACACTGGGGCCAGGCTGCACCTTGCCAGAGCTGCACTTCAGACCCACGGCTCTGATCTTGCACTTAGACAGGAAGCTTAATGTGCTCTCCAAACCAAAGGAGAGTCTCTTAGCATGATTTTTACAGGCATGAGCTCTTTAACAAATGACCTACTGAAATATGACAAAAATGTATCTGAATTCCCCTTGGCCCATTTATAAGGTTTTTTTTTTTTTTTTTGGGTACACTGAGTGATACTTGGACTGCAACAGTTCAAAAAAACTTTATAGCTGATTTATATACAGAACTGTATTTGGACAAGCTTTTCTGGGGCCTGGATATGGGAGTTTCTCTTGCAGTCTGACATGTGTGCAAATACACAGGAAAAAATTTCATTTCCTGAGGCCCAGCTGCTTTTAGTGGAGACCGATGGAGTGTCCAAACAAGCATCTCCCCACTACTCGGAGGGAGGAAAATACTAGGCCCTTTTAAGACATTCCTACTCCTTGGTTCTGCATAGCAGTTTAGCAAACTGGCATATGGCAACACTGACACAGCAACAGGAAGTTACCTACAGTTTCTAATGGACATTTCCAAGCTACTTGAAAGCCTTTCTAGCACAAAGATCCAAACTGCACAAGGGTAGTTTCTCAAAAGTAACTGCAGAGAAACCTGTACTCCAATGTTTCTATGTGTACTATATGAAGGCCTAAACATGACTTAAACTTACTTGTTCTTATTTAGTAGATGGAGAAAACAGAACTACCTTTAAGAGATTTAACTAATGCTTTGGAAGGTAAAAGTCTATCTTGCACATTCTTACAAATCCCCTCCCTACGCAACAACCTCCAGAGTTGTCATTTAAAAATGTATACCCTACTACTTTGCTGCAGAAGGCATGACCTACATATATATATACACACACACAAATGTATACATATATATATATATGGTTTCTACATTATGCCTTTAGGAAACCTGGAAAAAAATGCAGTTCACAAAACTAACCCCCCTTCCCACCCCACCCCCCAAAAAAGTCCTAGGTCTTTACCACGTGATTCTTGTTGGTGCTCTGAAGGTGCCAGCCTCTACAGAACAGGCTGCAATAGGTCAACTCTAAACCCTCCAGATGATTCTGTCAGGCTCCTTCTCATCATTTAGCTCTCCACTGTGTTTTCTTTTTCTTTCTTTCTTTCAATCCACAAGCCTGTTTACTGAACAAATATAAAAGACTGACAAATGCAAATCACGTAGATAGGGGACTGTCTGCATGATATTTAACCTGCTTCAGATAGATCTCTTACAAGATCAGTCACAAATTGGTTTAATTTTGTCCACCTGTGCAAGATTAGGTAGCTAAAGTATGGAACCATTTACAGCTCCAGCCTTAGCAGCAGAGCAGTGACTACAGAGTGCACCTTGCAGGAGCACAGTGACTCAGCAGCTTCCAGCTCAAGTAGATTGTGCTCCAGAGATACCATCCCCCCTCGAATCAGGTCTTGCTTGAAGCATTTTGCTGCCACTGCAATACCACCTAAGCAGTTCTCAAGGGAATATACTTACATCCCAGCTTCTTTCTCTGCTATTCTCCCACAACATATTAGACTCAGCTGGTGCAATAATGCTGTTTGCAGCTTAAGAGAGTTTAGTCCTGCTGAAGAAATACCCATCCTCTCAGAAATTCAGTTAAAAAGAAAATCGAAACTTTTTTTGATTGCATATCACAAATACAGAATTTTTCATCCTATTGGAGCTGGGATGTTCTCTTTTGGGTTACCTCACATTGAAATAGCGAGAAAGTCTGATCTGGGAAGCTGAAGCCGATTAACAGTGCACAGAGACCCACACATTACTCTCTCATTCACTTTAAGACACACAAATGAGAATAGCAAACACCTCATGCACAACCACTTAATGAAGATGCAAGGTCTCAATTATGCAGAGTCAAACAACGCACATTTTGACCAGTGCTAAATTCACCTTTCCTTTCTCTAAGCATAAACCAACATGCTAAAAAAAAAAAAAAAGAGAAAAGAGACCAGGAATTTCCAGAGATGTACAGTTTAAACCCTATGAAGAGTCTCTCTGCCTTCAGAAAGCACATTTGACAGTGCAACCACATGAATCAAGTCTTAGGTGCACCATTCTCCTCAGTGAAGAGAGCTCCTAAAACAGAAGTTATCCCAAATTTCAACCCCCACCAGTTACTCCAGCCCCCTTTCAGATCCACAGTTCAGCCTGCTGCTCCCCCATCCTCTTCCAGGTTAACAGGTGATGGACATGAACACGATCCATCAATTCCTCCATGGGACAAGAACACGTACTTTCTTTTAAACATCTAGAGGCTGCTTGACACATTGCAATGGGGAAAACTGTTTTCAGTTAAGTTGAGTTATTCTTTCACTTGAACTAGCAACCTTCCTGCCATGTCGGTGGTGCAAAGAGGTAATGGATGGTAACGCTCACTCCAAAATCATCTTGAGAGCTCTTTTTGGTGCCAGCTCACATGCACCTGACTACAGGCTGGTGCTCTCATTTAATTAGAGCTCACTGTATGGAACCTTCTTGATTTTTACAGCCCTCCTACTGCTAAATTTTAAGTGCTATATATTTATATATACACATATACATAACGACACAGAGACATGTATGTGTGTATACATAGAGAAGTCTGGGAGAGCCTCAACAGCGGATTTTCATCATCTTGGACGCCAGCAACAAGCCAAAGGAAGAAGAGGTCATTGTTCTGTCTTTAGGATCGAGTCCAAACACATCACGGTCATTACCATCACCTTATACATATGAGCACTTTCTATAGGAAAGAACTTTTATACATTAAATGTTTACAACACTGTAATGTATTCATTATATATTTATTCAATATTTTTATTAAGACTATTTAAAAAAATCATCTTAGATATGCTTCATTTCCACCAGGTGTATGTGACTATAAGTCACCTATTTTTAGGCTCTAACTCTCTAATCCAAACCCCATCAACTTCAATGGGCTTTAGATTAAGCACGTGAGAGCTGCAACAAACTCTATTTCAGGAGGTAACTCCCCACGCAACAGCAAACTACGACAAGACACAAGAGGCTAAAAATGGCTCATCATAATTTATTTTATGTTAAAATGTACAGCTTAGGGTTTTTTGTTTTTATGGTTTTTATTTTCGTTTCTTGTTGGTTTTTAAGTGACTGACTAAAAAGATAACAGATAAATACAAGAGTGTCACTGGGTTCTATTTTTACATGTATCAAGCCTCTTCTGTTCGGCCCTTACAGTCACTCTGTACAAGTACAAAGGCTACAAAAAAGGAAGCAATATAAACAGACACAAATAACTTTTGCCTTTTTACATGCGATCTGTAAGCTTAGTTTGAGCTATTCACACGCTACTGCTCTATTTTTTTCCCTTAAAAAATAACTCCAATATTTTATAAAGATAGAAAAATCTACAGATGGAATGAAAATGTAAAGTTAGAGGCATTTCCATAAAATAGCAACTTTACACCAAATTCACTACGATTTCTTTTTTTTTTTTTTTAAATCCTGCCAAGTATTTGGACATATATGAAAGTGTTTCAAAACTTGACAAATAAACATTGAGATATGCTTCAATTAAAAAAAAAAGGAAAAAAAAAAACCAAAGAAAAATCAGTATTTATAAAACAGAAAGCTGCCTTTTTCCCCTACCCCAATCCCAAAGAAACTGGTCACCAAAAAAGTGTCTCAACTTTACACCAAACATATATCAATAAAACCCTTTGAACTAACCAAAATGTGAATAGCTTTTTCAGCTTTATTATTTTTACAAGTTTTATAATTAACAAAAATATAGTTTTTTGTTTTGTTTTTTTTACCCTTAAACTAGGGTAACCTAATCAAGGCAAAAAAATTAAGAAATGGCTTACTGTTAAGCACAACACTTGTACAGTACTACAAAATGCACTGTCACTAACAAAGACATTAGCGGCATGCGGAAGTGTCACCTTCGGAAACAAAATAATACAATAAAAGAACGGCTAAAAGGCATTTACATGTGGGGGAAGGAGAGAGAAGCTCAGGATCCAGTACTGTCTGGTAGTTTTGGAGTCTATTTATCTATCCACATTTTTAATGGGAGCAGGCACATAAAATGGCTCTGAACCATCAGCTGCTGTGTAGTTGCAGTTCATAGAAAGAGTTCGTCCTTTCCAGAGAACTTCAAGCTCAAAAAAAAGAAAGAGAAAAGAATGGAGAACAACCTAATTCCCCCCACCAAAAAAAAAAAAAGAAGAAAAAAGAAAAAAAAAGAAACCCGCAGAGTGTATTTTTTTGTTGTTTTTGTTTTGTTTTTCAAGGAAACAAAAGCAAGAAACAAGAAAAAAGAAAAATCAAAGACTCGTATAAGGCTTTCTGCTGCATACAGCTTTTAAATGGTGCCAACAAATGTTTTTGCATTCACACCAATTGCTGGTTTTGAAATCATACTCTCCAAAAAGGTATTTGTGCAGGTCAGTCCAGGTGGCCGGTCGGGTCGGGGCCCTCTCCGGAGGGCCTGCCTACCTCCTCATGTAGGAGCCGTTCAGAGACTGCTTCGACATGCCCGTGTTCATGTAGCCGTGGTGCCCCGCAGGGCTGTACATCATGTTGCCGTGGGCCGCGGGCTGCATGGGCTGCTGTGCATATGGCTGAGTTCCCATCATCCCCATCTGCATCTGCATCGGGTACTGGGGCGTCTGATTCATGTACCCGTGGTTACTGTGGTAGCCGCTGTTCATCATGGGCTGGGACATGCTGTACCCGTTCATGGCGTTCAGCGTGTTCATGTTCATGTTCACCGAATTGACGTTGTACGCGGGGGCCGGCATCAGGTTGACGCTCATGTTCATGCCGCGCTGCATGGTCAAGGTCCGCGCCGGCCCCTGCATGGCCACCGTCTGGGAAGCTCGCCCGTAGAGCTGGGGCTGGTGGGCCGCCGCGGCGGGCGGCAGCGGCGCCGATTTGGTCCGCACCGAGACGTGCCCCTTGCCGGCCATCTGCGTCTGCAGTCTTTGGGAGTGGGATATGCCGATGTTGGAGGAGGCCATGTTACGCTGCAAGAGCGGAGGCGGCAGGTTCATGGGAGGAGGAGTAAGGTTGGGGGGAGGCGTCATGGTGGCCTGTGCTTGGGGTCCTCCCGGAACAGCATGTGCAGACTGAGAAAGCTGAACGAGCCCCGTGTTGCTCAGGGGGGTGGACAGAGAGGCACTGTTTGCATAGGAAGTCACAGCAGCGGAATGGCTGTAAGGCAAGGAATGGTCCATAAGCGTGTTGGTTAACTGCTGCAGCTTGGCAAGGCTGAAGGTGGCCGAGGGCTGCGAGTAGTGCCCCGCGCCGAACTCGCTCTGGCCCATTCTCTCGTACAAGCCGAGGTTGGCGTTGCCGGCCTCGGGGATTTCCGTTAACTGCATAGGTGGGGTGAAGGTGGCTGCCATGCTGCACTGAGATAGCTGCTGGTTGCTGCTGGGAGGCCTTTCAACAACGCAAGCTTGCGGGGACTTTACGCTGCAGGTGGACGGGGAGTTGATGTTGGTCTGTTGCATCATGCTGCAGCTGCCGTTAATATTGGACATCTGCTGCGTCACTGCACAGCTACTCTGCGTTAGGTTGCTGGATGTAAGGCTGCTGTAGGAGCAACTGTTCTGGGAAGAGTTGTTTCCGCAGATGCTGCTGCCCATGGTGGAATCGTAGCTGCTCGGGTTTTCGTAATTCTCTGTTGTGCTCTCGATGCTCCCTAAATCGCTAAACCCGCTATCCACTACTTGTTGCGAGTGATCAGAAACAGAGGGAACATCCATCATCGGGCTGGTCTCCATGTTCTGCAAAGATGGCACGGAAATGGCACTTTGATCCGGGCTGATCTGAGCATAGCTGTTCTCCAACGGAGCAACATTTGGGCTATTAACAGAACGAACCGACTGGCTGGGATGAGAGTGTACAGATGAGACTGGGCTACTGTGGTCGGACTGCTGGCAATCATCCAGCGAGGTCATCTGGGGACTTTGGTCAGCGTGGGTGTAATTTTGCAAACTTCTGCATGCCTCCTGAGTCTCCGCGCAGTCCTGAAACGCATCTTCATGCTCACTTGCTTCTTGAGTTAGGGACTGCACCGCTTGAACTGTCTCTGAATCGATCTCCATGGCCTCAGTGCTCTCTCCCTTGAAATCGGAACGTAATTCTCCAGCAGCTTTTTGGTCCTGGTTGTTATCCGTATGATCATCGTCGGATTCTGGCACTGGGTCTGAATCTGCAGCAGGTTCTTTCTGGTCACTTCCATTCTGATCAGCTGCAAGGTTGACACCGCAATCCATTAAATGCTCCTGATTTGAATTACCAGTTTGAACATTTACGTCTAAAAAAGACTGCTGCGTCTCTAGCATTTCTTTGAAAGCTTCACCAGGCAACTCCTCCTTCTCCACTTCTGCTGAATCCATGTGGCTATCATCTTCATCGTCTGCATCGTGATCCTCGTTGTGAGAAGGTTCTTCCTCTTCTTCCTCTTCCTCCTCATGATCATCCAAATGCCTGGACTCTTCTTTTTGCAAAAAAAGATCTTCTGCTTTGTCTTTTTCTTGATCCTTTAAATCGACCCCATCATCCTCTATGTTCCTTTCTTCTTCCCCAGCTTCCATCGTATCATTCTCTTGTTTTTCAAGGGGTTCGCTACGTGGATGCAGAGGTTCAGGCTCTAGCTCTTTTGCCTCATCTTCTGGTGGCTGTAACACTCCTTTATTGTCTTCTGCAGCAGCAGGAACTGGGCAGGGTTTGTCTTCAGCTGCTTCCTTTTGTTCCTCCGCCAGCACTTGATAGTCAGGCTCCATAGGGGTTTCAGGTGGAGTGTACAAATTAAGTTTAAAGCCAGGTTTTCTTTCTTTGTTTTGCCTCCATTTAGATGGACCACGCTTAACTCCTTTTGCCCAGCCCTGCTTACATTTTAAAGGTTCAAGATTGTCTTTAGTGTTTTCATCCAATACAGCTACATCCTCTGTATTATCTTTGGGAGGTAATAAATAGAGAAAAAAAAGTCTTAGCTGGCAGAAAACTAACATATTCAAACATAAATCCTAAAGAAATTTATAAACTCAAAGTGCATTACAGAAGTCTGGATAAAGAGATCTCAAACCGAGAGAGGAAGACAATGTCTCTTGCTTACACTTGCACAGATATGTTAAGTGCTTCCTATGCAGCAGCCTTTTCAAAGGGACAATCAAAAGTGTCATTTATACACTAAAACAATCATGAAGATTTAAATCAGAAGCCACAAACTAAAACAAACATTGTCCAAAGATTTTATTACTACTCTTTGGATTTAAGGAGAGGTAAACCAATCATTTATATAGACAAGAATCTAATGCATCTTCGTCTTCGACGACAGAAACGCTAGGGCCTAGAATCTCACATTTGAGAATTTTGGATTACAAGCTGGAGTAATCATGTATGTGTTTTAGTGCTAGCACTAAAAAATGGGTTGTTTTACCTATTAACCTAAAACATACGTTATTTTAGTCTCTTCTTACAGGCAGCATATAGTGCAATGGCACACAATACAATACATGACAAAGGCCAAAAGGCACAAGAGCAGTAAGCTAAAATTCATCTCGGAGTGCCTCAGAACACTAATCTATCAACTACAATGTACTATACACACTCACTCCTCTTCTCTTTTCCCCCCAGACCACACACAATACCATCGAGAAGGGAGAAAGTTACTCTCAAGATGTGACACGCAGCACTTGAGTGTAATGGTGTCAGTGACACTCCTTTACCAGGTGTTCTCACTCTGTAGCACAGCATTCCTACAGTCAATAAGTGCAAAATGACTTGTCTATGGACAAATACTCCATCTCAGTCTAGTTAAAGCATTACAAACCTGACCATGAGGACATAGTTGCAACACAATTTACCAGTTTAATTCATCTCTGTTGAGAAGCAGGAACAAGTGATGACCCTCCAATGTACCTGTGCACTGGTTTGTAGCAGTAGCAACATCAAGCAAGGATGCTAAATTAGCACAAAAGCACTTTAAAACAGGAATCTGTGGATGATTCTTTAATTATGGAGAATCACAAAAATTTATCTCCTCACTCATATATGAAAATACTAAAGAAATATCCACTGTCTTCCAACAAGATATTCAGACCTCAGAATCCAGCTGTTCATTCTGGAATTTAAACTTACAAGTGCCCTTGAGAGCCAGGAGGTCAAGGGATGAACATGCTTTCAGAAGGGCTCATTACTGATTACTTTATCCATCTATTAACTTCTCTGTTAGTGAATACCCTTGGAATCACACTAGGTAAGTTTATAAGTTAGACAAAGAACACAATTAAAAAACCTTGCTCTTTCCTTTTTGGGAGGAAGTAGGGACAGCAGCACTGAAACATTAAAGACTGTTCTTCCTTTTTCTGAACTTTTACACATGTTTTACTGAATTACCAGCAATGTGGAATAGGGAGACATTTGTTCAAGTTGGATCTTCTTGGGTTTTTTTTTTTTTTTTTTTTTTTTTTATCATCATCATCATCACTGGTAAGGAATATGTCTACCATACTAGGCAATATTCCAGCGATACCCCGACTTGTTGAGTACCAAGTGCCCTGTTGTAGGCATATAAAAGCTGCTTTTGCCAACAGGACAAAGAATGCAAGGGGTTTCAGACTGAAAAATGTATTTTTTTATTCTGAATAAGCAAGACAGATTATACTGTTAATAGGTCAGGAGCCCAAGTAGTAAACAGTATAAAGGCAGAACTAAAAAAGAAAGCCTACCATGTAACTAAAATTACATGGGATGAATGCCCCTCACAGCATTTGTATGAAGAAGGCACATTTATAAACCATGTATTATTTTGATCTTAAAATTTCAGGGCTAAAAAAAAATAAACAAAAGTAGTTAAAAAACTTCTACTTTAGGACAGAAATAAAGCATGTCATTTGATGGCTACATGACAGATTATTTTGGCAAAGATATAAGAACATTTTCAGCTTACTTGAACAATTATTGTCACTCCTGTAACAACGAAGGTCTTTTTTCTCCTTGTTCTGCTCTTCTTCCTCTTCCTCCTCCTTCTCTTCATGCTTCTGCTGCCCAGGTTGATACTCAAAAGCTTTTCTAATCACAGGCTTCAAGTCATCGTCTTCCCCATCCATTTCACAGGTAGGTTCCAACTGTGGCATGGATCGCTCTTCATCCGAGTTATCAAATGGCTCATTTAACACCTCTGTTGTTTCGGAAATTGTCTCTGTTGTGACACTGCTATTAATCCTTCTGCGTTTACGGCCTCTTTTCTTCTTCAGTAAGAAAGGTCTCTGAAAAAATAATCCCACAAATATAGCTCTTCCTGTGTTCTCATTTATTAGCTGACTCAGTGCATAAAACACAAACATGTTTTTGTAAAGAGTTCACAATCTATTTACTCATTCAAAATTTACCTTATATTGCATCAAATTCAAGTATGCAAGGAATCCACCAGTATAATACCTTACATATAAACAACTAAAGAGGGTGCACACATAGCTATAAGCACCAAACCCAATAGCTTTGTAGGTGAAAATTAAGAACAGAAATTTCTTGGTACTGCACCGATTTAAACTTCTACTCGTCAAATACTCACAGCCAGGATATTCTTTTCAAAATAAGCGGGCATATAAAAAAGAAATAGATAACAAAAAAGAAAAGGCAGTAAAAATCACATGGGTCTTAGCAACACACTAAAGAATCCTGCAGTTGACTGATATATCGAGAAAAAAAGTGGTCAAAAGTTTTTCTAATGTTAAGCGTTCTTATCTCACAGATTTACACTTGCTTAAATTCTCATCTAAAAGTAGACAAATAGGGACTCTAATGCCCTAATTCTCTAAGACACTTAAACACATACACTGCAAAAGGCACCCTAAAATTTTGGATTTTTTTTAACCAAACAGCTAATTTTTAAGCAAATGAAGAACTACAATCACTTGAGTAACAGAAAAGTTAACATCTCTAAAATGAACAGAGCATGTGTGCAGAGAACTTAAAGGCATTTGGGGGAGGTTGCAGGGGGCCAGGTACTCCTCAAAGGGTCTTGTTACTGGAAGTATAACAAACAAACCCTTCAACAGGTTTGACTCCATCTTAAAACGATGAAAGAACCATGATTTAAACACTGAACCAATACCAATACTAAGCAGCAGAGGGCAGTCACCAGTTTAAAAGTTAACAGGAACACCTGATTTTTAGTACCACCCATGTTTTACAGTTCTGCGAAAAATTCGAAAGTTAAAAAGAATTGCAAGAAGGGGAAAAGCAGAATTCAGAAATAACAATTCCTGCATTGTGTGCAAATATCATTTAGGAAAGGATCAAAATATTCCAAAGTCTGCAAACAAAACAGATATATTTGATGGTAATGAAATGAGATCTCAACACCTTTACACCAAACTACTCGAGTAACACACACCTTTCTCTTTATGGCCAGCGACTGCGGCTTCGTCAGCCGGGGAGGCGAACTTGGCTGATTCTCATCCCCTCCATCCTCCTCGCTGCTTTCTTTAGATTGCTCTGCGGATTGCCCTCGCTCCCCCACCACTGCCACACTTTCTGGAGAGCGCAAATATTTATTTTTAGATTGTACTTTTGCAGGTGATTGCCTACTATTAGTTCTCGTGGAGAATATTTCTTGCTCTTCCTTTTCCCAGCAGCTAGCTTGCTCCATCAGACGCTCTGCCTGAAGGGTTGAGGTTAAAATAACGGGTCACTGAAACAGCATTTACTTAGCCACATCCTCTACGTTCACCTCAAGAGCTACAGTAAGTCAGCCCCGATTAGCAGTGCTGACTAACCTAACAACAACATTTCAGCTGAATCATCTAGTAGCTCCTTTACAACAGTTAGGATAACAAACCAAAGAAGATTGCATTTCATGGGATATTTAGCACTATTAATGATGCAGCGAATTGATTCAAGTCCTTTAGCACTACATTACATGCCCACTGACATGGATCACTTTGAGCAAGTTCATAACACAAAGAATCGATTGACACTGGAGCCCTTGAGCTCTGCACCAAATTTGATCTGATTACATGCTCCTCAGCTTCTTCAAGAGTGCTACACACAGCTCCATGGCAAGTGATTCATGTTTTAAGTTTTCATATTCATCCCCCCAAAGTTATCATGACTTGCTGCACAGATAACAAACATTGTGCATTACAACATCGCAGTTTCCTCCATCTCTAAGCAGTGGTCAGAAGAACAGTTCAGACTGTTCTGCTTAAGGCAGCCTACTGCTGAATAGTAAGGCACACTAAGGCATAATAAAACCCAAAGAAAGAGAAATTCAGAATAAATTGTCTGCTGTTACCTCCTTTTCAGCCTCTCTCTCTTCTTCAGAAACTGCAGCATTAGACACTAACAAAGGAGTCCATCTCAAACTTTCAGGATCTACTTCATTGATACGTGGATTTGCTTTCAGCTTCTCCATATGACTTGAAATCAACTTTTCCCTTCTAATAATTACAAATCTACAATCCAATAAACAGTATTTTATTTTAGGTAACAAATACATAGAAATTATTTTCCTACCATTTAAATCCTTCTGCACTCTGACTCATGAAATCAACTGGGCAAAAAGGCACGTACATAAAAATTAAAACAAGCTGATACACACATACGTATTCGGTTACGCTATAAACTATTTAGTAAGAGAGAGAAAGGAAATAGCAGTTATAAAGTAAAAGATCAACACCAAACATCACTAGAGCAATGCAGAGCAAAGAAATGCTTTTCTAGTCAACTAGTGTAAGATGGTCTAAAATGTTTTCTGTGGGCCCTTAAGCCACTCTACCAGAACAATTTCCCATTTCAGCATGACATATGAACAGGAATACACACAGTATCACCAAGTAAAAAGTGGGGAAATTGTCAATAAAAGAACTGAAGGCGGCAGCTAACCAGACAAGAAAATAAGCTATGAACACAGGAATTTACTGAGGCATAGAAATGCAGCTCAGTTCTACGCTGACAAAGTAGAAAACTTTCTATTACGAAATGGAGTAAAAAATGCAGATAAAGACTATCTTAATAGCACAGCATGCTAGTACTCTGCTACATCCCCTAAGTCCTGTTACAAGGCAGAGATCTATCAGATCTCAAATAAAGATAAATTTCTTTATTAGTGATTTTAAAGCTTCAGATATCAGGTAAATAGCACTCTTCAGTGTGAGGATGCTTAAAAAAACAATTCCAGGCTAACTGTTTAACAAATCAACTCTTTCTCTTTAAATTACAGAATTATGACAAGAGTCCATCTCAACATATGGGAGATTAATAAAATATACGACAAATAGGACAAAGTACCATCTTAGTGGCATAATAGTTCATAGTGAGGAGTTCACTTAGTTCATAGGGAATAAGGAACCATAACTGCCACCAAATCTAAGTGCCTGGAGGGGAATTTCAAACACTGGATTTCCTAGCTCAGCCACTCACCTGCAGAATACATTTTAGCCAGGCCAATTAATTTCTCTAAGCTCCAATGCCTGCAAGATAAAACTAACTGACCTTGTTTATAATGTATTTCCAAGTCTACAGGTAAAAGCATTATTTTTTAACTGGGCATCACTACTAGGAGTGTAGTTTGTGCCAGGTGATTGCATACAAATAATCAATACATATTTGATTATATTTTACATTTGACTGTCTCATGAGGTTGCTCACAGCTAAATATCCTAGTAAGGTGCTATGTTTTCATGGACATACAATACCTACCCTTTCTCCTAGCCTTACCACAGCAACCTCTCTGTCAGTCTCCCTTTTGAATACAAAAGCTTCAGACTGAAGCTGTTGCCACCTTCCTTTTGGGCATGCTTGTGTCATCCTACTGTCTCTCTGTAGGGCAACTCTTTTCAATTATAAGTTTCCATGACTGTTACATTCATTCAGAGAGAAGTAGAAAGTTCTTCAAAAAACATCCATGTCACTGAAAATACTTTAGAGCATTTCTTAAGCATTTTATTCAAATAAACGCTTAAAACCTAAATCATCAATTGAAGTAATTAGAAAGATCATATTCAAAGTAGGAATTCACCTCATCGATTCCCAGTGCAAAAAACTTTCAATACTGATCATGGCATTATAATAGCAATAACAGAGAATAGATAACTTGGATTCCCACTGCCTGGGGTAGGCATTTGCTGACCTATTCCCATAGCTTGAGTGAATCCAGTAACAACTGAAAAAGGGTGTACCAACTCACCTACACGACCCAATTCCTTCCTTCACTGCTACTCATGCAGGACATTTGCAAGTCAGTCAAAATTGGAGTTAGAAAGGATGATACTGAACGATCAAAGTTAACTGAAAAATGTTTCAAGCCAGTCCCCTCCCAGCAACTTTAACCAGAAAGACAATGTGAACAGTATTATTTTTCAGAAAGAAAAAAGTCTAAGGACCCTTAATAAGACCTGGTCCTACAGACTTCCATTAGGCCTTGGACTTTCAAGTCTTGATTTTACACAGTGTTCATGCTAAAGAGTTCTGTAGGCAGAGAAAGGGAATATCATGTCTTGCTTATTTAAATTAGCGTAAGATTCACTGACCTATCTTCTCTTTTATCTATCATGCTATGCTGCTGCAAGGTTGTGGCAATATCATGTGGACACATTCCAGTAGCTCGGCTCATTCCTTTGATGCTGATTTGTTTCTCATGGTGGCAATTAAGGTATTCCAATATGACACTTTTCCAGTAAGCGAAGTATGAGAGACGTCCCAGATCAGACAACGGCTTTTCGGGGGATCCTGCTTGTCCCTCTCTTCTAGAAAGCAAATAACCTAGAAGGAAAAAAGAATACTTAGGCTTTTTTTGTTTGTTTGTTTTAAACAAAGAAAACAAAACCAAAAAAATTAAGATACCTTTAAGAAAGCTGATATTAATAGCAAGGGGAGCATGATCAGTTACTCGGTAAATACCTCTTGAAATTAGGAAAACAAATCTATACACAAGAGGAGACATTGTTCTTCATCATTACTGTAAAAATAAAAGAGTTCTTGGCAAGAGCAGGTATTATGATAACACAATCAACTATTAACCAACCTTCTCTCCCCCTTGTGCTCACAGGGCCAGGAGGAAGAGAAAAGCCAACACAATTCAGGACGGTTGCTCTAATGATTTGTGTTCTCATTTCAGCCTATAACCTTCTAGCCTTTCTGACTAACTCTTACACCTCAGTTGCATCACTGAAGCCAAGAATTCTCAGTAGAAACTTAAAGGGAACTGTCAGGAGTAACAAAAAGAAAAGACAGTTTCCTTCAAGAAGTCCCAAGTGAAAAGAGTTTTTGATTAAACAGTTGGTGACTTTATTTCACAAATTACATAAAAATCAAGAGTTTAACTGAATTTCTCAGGAGAAATCTTAATTAAAAAAAACCTCCCTTAATTTATATTTAAGAAAATTCACATAATTCTACTGTGAAGTCTCCAGACAATAATCAATCAGCTATTATATGATAAAATTTATTTCCTAATATATAACATCTAACACCTTCATTTTACATTTTATCTATACACTAAGTCCTTTTTTACTCCCTTCAATCTTAAGGTTTCACTACTTAAAGGAGAAAACACATGTTTAAAGATAACAGAAGTCCAGTGTTTGCCTCTGTTAAAACTAATGCAAGAAAAACAAAATAACATAATTAATAAAATGTTTCCCTCCATGGAAACATTCTGTAATGTACTTCAAAAAAACCACTATTCAAATACAGACCTTAAATACCAGGCTCACAGAGTTCTTAATCCACCATAAGCAAGGGCATCATGCTCAGAGAATTATATTACTCAAAGTCAATTGGAGACCACTAACATTTTCATTTATTTGCCAACAAATACGTTTCTAAAGTGCTTTAGTTGTTTAAGAAAAATATTGGTATCCCTTCTTCCAACTTTCAAAAGTTGCTTTAAAATGCACCTAAGACAGCTGTGACATTTGCTGAACAAATCACCCTGACTTCTTTCCTTACAAAACATCCCAGAACCAGACGCAGTTCAGATCCTATTGAGTGAAGCACTCATCATTTCCTTGTTTCACTGTACACTTTACTGAGTACACAATGTGGGCCTGTGTATGTGTGTACACACAGACATATACACATGCATTTAGTCACCACCAGAAACACTCTTCCTTTTTTGTGGTAATGCAAAAGGTCAAGGGAATTTGGAAAATATGTATGAACTGGTCATATTCTCTCTTCCACTTTGCATGAAAATTCTAAGGAATCAGACATAATATATCCAAAATAATTAATACAGGTACAAAAATAGTGTAGGCCTTAGATACCCATTAGTATGACTTACAATGAGAAAATATCAGAGCTTCAGGAGTAGCGACATCCCGCATGTGCTTTCTGCTATAGAGCACTTCAATACATACATGAAGTCTGCCTACACATACAACGTACCACAGGAAACTCTGTAAGCAAACCTTTTACAGAAGAAACACTATCTTCAGCCTTAAAAAGAAGGTGTTTTAACATCAGAAGTTGCAACATATTAACAGATTTATAACCAAAAGATGCTTCTCTGTACTTTAAGTAACTATTATCTACAAAGAAAATTTCACACTCAAACACTGATCGCATCTTCATTAGTTTAAAGGTGAAGAACTCCTGTTTTGTTTCTGACTGCACTAAGGGAGACATAGATGCTATGTACAGCCCATTCTGCATCACTTCAGGCAAAGCTTCACCTATATTAAGAAAATTGGATCAGATCATTAATGACATATAAAGGTAAGATTTACTCAGACTATACACTAGGTGCCATTGCCTTTAGAAAACCATACCAACTGCAGCAGTATAAGTAGCGATGGAAGCATCAGCATAGCAGAGGGAAGGAGAATCTAGATTTAATGCTAATTCCATGAGGAGAATTTAAGAATGACTTGAACATCTTTAGAGTTTTACCTATCAACCTAACATTCAAGAATACTTGGACACTACTAAGAAGTGACTGCATGCAAGACCTGGGTTTCATCATTACATTTCACTATTCTTCACTGAGACTTTGGACAAGAAGTTTCTCCCTGTGCTTTTATTTTCCTCATACACGATATGCCTGTAATTATGCTTTCTTGCTATTAGAGCATACTACTGGGAGTTCAGTGTTATTAATTAGGCAACTGCATATAGCTTTACACTTTTACTAATATAACCTTAAGCATCAGACCTTTCAGGACCTTCAAACTAGTTCTCAGGGGTCATTTTGACATATCCTTCCTTCGTGTTAAGACACTAAAACTTAATTTGCATGGCAGTAACACTTACTGGTATTCTTCTCCCTCCATTCTGCAACAGACCTATATGTGTATCCAGGACGCTCACATTCCATAGTATCAAAAATAAAAATTTGAACTAACAGTCTCAGTAGTTACATGTAATGAGCATTGAAGGAAAACTTTCTCTTTAGGATTCTGAGTTGAATGACATCTATTAAATTAAAACTTACCAAAGAGACGCCAAATAATTGATCTAAGTTGCAGGTAAATAAAAAAGACTGATCTTGGTAGCTCGTGTATTTATCCTGAAGCATCTGAAATGAGTACAACACGCCCCTGTTAAATAGTTACCCCCAGTATCATTATGTCTACCTAGTCTTAAAAATGGAGAGCCTCATACTATAGCTCATGATTTGGACTATGAACAATGGCAGCATTTGGATGACAGAGTCTAAGTCACCTCCCGCTCCCACCCAAGTGTTGTTTAGTCTCAGACTGTTTATTAAAAATGAATGGGGTAAAAAGAAAACAAAATAAAAAAGTCCTAACCTGGAAGAACAAAGCGCTATAAGCGCTATCTATCTTTTCCTCTGGGCACAAGAATGGTACCATCACAAAATTAATTGGCCAAAAACACTGAATGATTTACATTTCTTGTCCCATCTCCAGCCTTCAGAGTACAGCAATATGTCCATGTGACTCACAGCCTGTCATTTTGTCATGCAAACCTCCCCAGCACCAGTAGGTTTCCTCTTACTCAAGATTTAAAATAGCTGCAAAAACAAAAAAATCTCAGAAAGGGAAAATTATAATGTCAGATGTGTATATTTTACAGCTACATCACAAATTTAGGAGATGATCAGCCATTAAAATACTCAGTTAAATGAATTCCACTGAGCAACAGCTCATCCTTTCCATCTGCAGCAGTGTTTAGATCTGGCGGTCAACTCCCCTGCAATAATCGCTTACAAAAGATGCTATAGCCTACTTACTTTTATATATACATAAAATACATACGCTGTACACATGTGTGTGTGTATAAATATATATATACAAGTTGTGCAAGATCCCAGTTACCTACCCACTTTGTTATGCTCAGTTCTGTTAAAACACACTATGACAGAATGTTAGGAATTTAACTAACTAATATCCCATTCTGGTAGTGGTTAACATGGAAAACAAAAAAGAAAGAGATTAAAATGGACAATCACCTTACAAAATTCACACCTGAACAGAATTATCCTCATTCTGTCCAGGTGAGATCTGTACTATTCCCATGCTTGTTGACATCCTCCAAGAACTCAGAGTTTATCTTCTTCCTCCATTCACTGCATTATCTGTACGTTTCAGGGGTAGTATTCCTTATTGTGGTTTCTAGTACTTTGCGTGCTACTGATATCAAATGTATCTCCCCAGCTCTTTCCCGGAAGTCTTTTAAACACTGGAGTGGCATTAACAACTTTCAGAGCTAAGGCACTAAAGCAGTTTTATGTATACTTCAATTTACACACTGTCATAAGCATCTATTCCATCATTAAGATCCTTTAAAACTCTTTGGTGAACACCACTTATATCATTTACTTTATGATTTGTCCCGTTAATATTTTTATTTGGGACCCAAGTTCAAGGTTCTGTTGTGTCTCCTGTGAGGAACGCAGGACTTCCCACACCAGAACACACATTCTCTGCTTTCACTTTCTAGCGAGAAAAATCATAAAAAGCACCAGCTTTTTTGCTCTCTCTGATCTGACACAGCTCGTTTCCTTTACAATTCTTTTCTCAAGACTTTTTTTTATCCTGTTACACTCACTGTATTTATACACTACCAGAGCTTATGACCCTTCCTATTTTCTACCTTTTGAACAGAACATCAGCTTTTTGAAGCACTATTATTTCTTAACAGCCTCCTTAACCCGGTACATCACCATTCAAGCTCCTTTTTGCTCCTCCTTTCCTTGCACACAACACACACAAAAAACACCAGTATTATTTGCCCTAAATCAGCAAAACCCCATCTTCATATATTCTGTGCATTATTTGGAGAAAATAACAGCCAACAAACAACCTCTCCCCCTACACACACACTTTTAACTGCTCCTTTTGCCTTCTTTTTAAGGAGTTTCTGATGTTTGGAAAGCTCTGTGGCTTCCCAAGTTGTTTATGACTGCACTCATAATCCAGAATTAACAAGCCAAAAGGTTTGAGTTCATGGGTTGAGCACATGTTTTAAAGGTGATTGGACCCAGAACTGAGGACAAACATCTTAATATTGGGATGCGTACTACCAGAATATTCCAGAGTCCTCGTCTTGGACCATCCTAACTACTCCATAAAACACAAAACCTTCATCAAAATTCTGTAATTCAAAGTTGAACCTTTATGTTCTATTTAATCACTTGCAGATTAAACAGATTTGTATCTTGCTAAAAAGCTGCAATCATATGCAAGAAGCATTTATTTGGAAAACAGAGCAGCACTGTTGAGAGTTTAGTGCAAGAAAAACAGCAGAGTGTTGCATTACGGTAAATATTATACTAATGTTATATTTAGAGTCCATTTCATCCCCACACATTCACAGAATTAACGTCACACACATAGCTCTAGCATATGGGCAACTCACACATATAAGACTACCGCGCTGCAGCAGAGGTCCCTAATCCAAAATAACTGCTCAAAATCACTTGCTAAGTTAGCTCTGCTACTAAAATCTATTGGACCTTCTTCTGAACAGAAGCAGACCTGCAAGCATGAAATCTTGTAGAGCGCAGGAGGGTTTCATGAAGATTGCCTCCTATAAGGCATTTCAGGCTATGATCATCTACTAAGTTTCTTTGTAAAAATGCTTAGTCATCATCGTGTATCCTGCTTCAAAGGGAAAGCTTTTATAGTGCGACTCACTTTGTTCACAGGGAAGAAAAAAGAACTCCTCTGTGGTTCTAATGCCCATGTTCTCAACATGAACATCTTTGTGTCCATAAAGAGACATTTAGCAAGGCCTAAATTCAAATCCATTAACCTTATTTTTCAAAGCTCTTGAAATTAAGTTGCTATTGCTGTAAAACATGAAAGCAAGCTGAATTGTTTCCAGACTGTCCTGCCTGTGGATAAACAAATAAGAGGTTTCAATTCCTGTAGGAACAGTACAGTTTAGAACAACTGTCAGGTTGACATATCTCACACTGAGCCGCTGAGCTGCTGGAGTACACAGTACAGAATTAGGTAAAGTGTCACCAGTTTCTCCAAAAAGATGTGTCACCTGCATGTGCTAGTATTTAAACAGCAGAGTTTCACATGGTTTAACTAACTGGGAATCAAGGCCAATAGAGGCAGTAGAGAGTGGTATGAACATCCCCAGCTGTGCACCAACTACAATCAGATTCATTTCAACAGCTACATAGAATTGCTGCCAGTGCACAACTAGGCCCTATTTTATCTCACAGTAATTCTTCAGCTGTACTAATATTAATACATAACTGATCCTACAAACAGGCTTTATGAAGGTTGCCAGTGTTGCAGCACCACATTATTTAAGTCCAACACAGCACTTAGTTTGATGGCAGCACCTTACTTCACTTTCAAGCTTCCACAACTTTATTTAAAACAAAACAAACCAAAAGAACCCCAACAAGAATAATGAAAAAGCCCACAGAAATAATAAACAACAACAAAACCAAAGAGACAAAGAGACTCTTATTAAAGGTCTATGTAGAGAGCACTTCTGTGATCATATATCCTGGAGGAAGGTTCAATTGTTTTTAGAGTTTTCAAATTCATGTTGTGGATGCATTTTAGTCTGTTTTGAACAACGTTTTGCAATCAGCCAATATTAAAACTAACACAAATACAATTTCTCTACTGTATATCGTAGCACTTCTGTTCAAATAATGCGTGACAAGATCTAAAGGTATTACAACTGATTACTTTGTCCACAGCAGTTACATAATAGAAACATTTGAACCTCAAATGCATATCGAGCCTTTGTTTTGAGCCAGTTTTCTAAGTTACCTGCACTGCAAATTAGAGCAAAGATCCATGCAATTAAGTATCCGGATCAAACCACAGCTAGTCACCTAAGTAGTTATGTGGGTAACCAGTCAGAAATGATTTCTACCAATCTAGTTTGTCTGCCAGTTAAGTCACAGATCAAAAACATCACCACAGACCAGAGCTACTGGATGTTGGCAAAAGAATAGGAACGGATGTCCCGATGTCATGAAAACAAGAATCAGAGCAGCTTGCCTTGAATGCAAAATGAGATTTTCACTTACTGCAGGAATTCTTTCCCCAGTTTTGGGGTGGTTTTAAATTGACTTCTGCTGTGAATGTTACACTTCACTGAGTATTTTAACACACAAATAACCAAAGCATTCAGGCACATACAGAACACATTAGCAAAATGAGAAATTAATGTAATGCTAGCAGTCTGGACTTCAATCTGATTTAAAAGGATAACAGGTCTTCTCATGCATTGTACAAGATAAGCGTCCCAATTTCAGGTTGAAATCTATACATATCACATTTGCATATAAAAGTCTACAGACAGTTACATCCGCAGGATCAAAGGTAGCCCAGCATCATTAGAATGATGCTCATAGAAGACAAAATCAAGACCATATAAAAGCTTTATAAAAGCTCTAAGCAGACAAAGGAGAAAGGAAAAAAAAATGCAACCAACCTCAAAAAAAACCAAAACAAATTTTGAGCATCTCTTTAAAGGCCAAATGCCACTAGTGTATTACCGGACTCAGACAAATGAAATTAAGTAGCTCTACATTAAACTGTTTTGTCTTAAAGTAAAACAAATCCTTAATAATGGAAAGGAAGGACCTGTAAGTTTGCATGCAGTGTTCTGTACTGGTAGGGCCAAAAGAACAGTGAGTGCTGGTAATTGCTTTTATCACAACTGATGCCTAAAAAGATTTTCCCCCAAAGCAGCATTTGAAGTTAACCTAGGAGACTTGATCTTATACAACATCAAATACTTTTTTTTGAAATGATATGAAGTAGTATAAGATGCAGGTTCAAAAGGAAAAATCAAAACAGCTGAGTATTCGGACAGTGCCGCTTAGTGTGGTTAGGTCAGCTCAGCAAGTTCAGAGGTGTGACCATGAGTAAAAAGCACAGACTGACAAGGTGAAAAATGAGAGCTTATCAAGCTTTAGATTCCTAAGACTGTAATTCAGCTTAGCCACTTTTTCTGCCATAACTGTGTGCCTTTGCACTGTTCTTATTTACGTCAACAGGAGGAAGGTCAAAGACAGAGGATCTTCAACAGGTGTTAGTAGCCTCTTTGAAAGCACTTCTGAGATAGCTTCAAAGGACCCCAGTGCCAAGACTCAGACACACACACACACACAAAAGACCCGAACTTGAGATGTTCAGAACAATGAACAACCTGCTACATGTTCTTTTCTTCTCTGTGTGGTTAAGAGAAGAGCTTTCTTCATGATGAAGAGAGCAAACCAAACCACTTGTTATTGTTACAAAAATAACGCCAGTTCTCATTTATCTTCACTTTCTCAAGTAAACTCAATACAAAGGGCTCAAAACCTTCACTTTCTTTGCAGAACGTTTCACAGAAAAGATCAGGGCTAAACAAACTACCTCGTAAACAGAAAGAAAGGTAAAGACAATTGCATTAGAGTCAAAGGGTACTCTCTGAGTAAATTAATTAGCTCACACATTTTACCTTGTGCCAGTTGCCAGTAAAGCTCTTGACTGGATGTTTCATATACAAAGTAGACTAAATAGAGCAGAGGAAGCACAGCAAGAAGAGGAACTGAAGTACCTTTAACAGTAAGGCTGCCATGTATAGAGAACATACATCACTAAGAATCAGATGAATAAATCTGTCAGTAGGTTAAGCAGTTTAGAATGCTATTAAAAAGCTTTTAAAATTAGCTTCTAATAAATGACACAAAGCTGTAAACTGTTTATATAACTGACTACTAGATGAGCTTCCTTTAAAGAGCATCATTACCTTCTCATGTTTGATGTTCAGAGCTCTCTTCGACTATTTTTAAGACATAAATAACTTGTTTGTTAGAAAAGACAGCCTGTTCACCTTCTAACATTTGCTATATACCCAGAACCAAGACTTCAACTGACAAAACAGAGCTAAGAGGCAACGTTTAATATAGCAAGTCAACTGAACAGGCCTGGAACCACCTTCTAAGGCCAATTAACTCAGTAACAGGGCCTCCATAGCATTAACATCTGATTCTCCAAAAGAGTAACTGCTCCTAAATCGACTTTTAAGAGAGCTCTCCTAGGCTCCTGAGCAGGACTTGCAATCACACTCAAAGAATGACAAAAGTCCCAGACCAAAACTTCAGGACTGATGTTGACAATCAAGGTGCAAAGCTCAAGTGTTTTCCATCATTGCTTTGATTATACTACAAAGATAGTCAGGCAGTTCTGAAGAATATTGATAAAAGTGAAACACAAGTTGGTACCGAGAAGTCAAGAGGCACACCTGGATAAACAGAAGGAAGTGACTGCACATGTCATATAATTCCAATAAGTTGTCTAACATACACTTTGTAAAACACAAAACACAACACAAGACGTGAATCGGAATCAAGAATTTGTTTTGTGTGAGCTGAAAACCCCATGGTCGTGCATTTGGTCTAGATACTAAATCGAGAAAAAAATGGAAGAATGACGAAATGAATAAGGTTTGGTGCTGTTACCTAGCTAGGCAACAGATATAGAAACTGCATCATTAAACAGCCACCATCCGCACCTACCAAACACCGAACACTAAATTTAAACTTCTACAGGTATGTCTCGAGACACAGCAAGTCACTAAATAGCTACTGTATTTCTAAACTGTTGCAAGCAAACAAAAATAGTAATTTCTTTACAAGACATTGGAAAAAAATCCCCCACCTGTTAATCAGTCACAAGATTAATTCACTGAGGTGACATACTGTTGCTAGAAGTATCCCAATTACAGAATGACAGGCTACAAAATTCATCGACTAGTACTCACTTTGTCCCGCTCATTTACTGCAACAAGACTAGAGTGTGTAGCTGTAAAAGTAGAAATTCCTGGTCATTAGACAACACTTAAAATTTACTAAGCAGATGGCTTCTCTAATGCCAGCTCTGTCCAAATATTTGTTTTCATTGATACCACGATTGGCCTTGCCTTTTAGTTGTTTTCAATTCTATCTGAAACAAAGATGCTCTTCAGTTAGAACAGCCTTAGCCTCTTGTATCTGAAATGATGTGCTTGATTTCTTTTGCAGTTCTGATAAAGACAGTGTCCTGAAGCTATAAAAAGATACTGCCAAGAAATCAAGAAGCTGATATTTTCTTGGCACAGTCCTAAATCAATAAAGCTGGATTCAAAATCCATCTTTATTTCTCTTTCATCTGAATCTCAGCTTGACAGAACGTCTCTTATTAGTTATTTAGGAGAGGATAAATTCATGCCTTCAGGTAAGCAACATAATCGATTCTCAGGAGGAGAGCATAAAAGCAGGAGACATTTGTGCCACCCAGTTCGGTCTCAAAAATGCAAAGCCCACAGAGGGACTTTCAGCTTCAGGAAAGAGCAAGTAATTGAACTCCGGATCTAACAGCTCTGTAAATTTAACAGGAACGGCCTGCAGAGTGACCACATTCTGTACTGGGATACACAACCAAGCAAGCAGTAAAAATTAATAAATAAATAACTGATACAGATCACCAAAGGCAAAACTGAATATCATTTGTTTCACAGAGATTCTTGAATTTGTGCTGACTTTGGGAGTGTAGTTTGAGGAAATATTTTCTTGACGAAACTTACTAAAGAAATTCCTATTCCCTTCAACCCTCAGGCTCTTCATCTCATCCTATCCTGTTTGCCATAACCCTCTGTTTGCCATAATGCTCAGCCATGTCAAAAGAGTTCTTCTGGAAGATGAGAAAAAATTACTCAAATTGCCTTTGTTAAAATCAATCATATCTCCAGAAGATCCCATTACATATCCCATCTCTGTTGAAATTCTAAACAGCTTCTAAATGTTTATTTCCAGAATGTATGCACACCATGTTTCAATACCTGTCAGGGCAAACTGCAAAACTTTTAACAGACTTCAGAGAAAACATCTCCAAAGTACTACTTACTGGTCAAAGCACTACTTCCCACGACCAAATAAATCTATTTAGCTATTTTAATTATCAATTTGATACAAACACTGACCAAAAAATGTAGATTCAACTGATTACAACCTGATCTTGCATACCTTACATATGAACACACATCATCTACCTAGGTCTACCCAGCTAAATTAATACAACAGAAACATAAGTTCAGGCTATTCAGCGAAGAAATTAAGAACTTAAAGTAAATCAAAAGAATACCTCGTGTCTGTTACTTCTGCACCCTAAGGGCTTCTGTTAATATTTTGTGATTCTTATGATAAGCACCACTCAATTATTCTTAAAAGGAAAAACAAGTGCACAATATATTATTTGACCATCTCCATCTGTAATGCTTTGCTCATTTGCATCATTCCAATTTTCTCTTATAAAATGGGAGCCATTTAGGACAGAGCCTACGACACCCTGTCCAGACGCTTTTTGTTTCAATATGTCTTCAAAGTCACTATAAAAACAGGCAGCATTTCTCACTGTTCTCCCACAACTATAAAACATTTCCTTCATTAAAAAAAGCAACAAAGAAACCAAAAAGGAATTACTCAAAATGAGAATGACACTTTGTGAAATGCCAGTATCATCCATATATTGTCATATCAGTCATATGTAGTCCTACATAACAGGTCACACATTAGTCCATTACTAACTTCAGCCTTTGTTCAAGTTCATTTTCTTGGATAACTGCATAAAGTTGGTGCTTCATACACAGTCGCTGCTTTTTAGGTTTCCACACAAATAACCTGTTTTGCGGGTATCTCGGAAAGCCTAGAAACATTATAGCTGGAACTAGAGATAAGAGAAAGAGAGCTCTGAAATCAGGCTTTGGTATTGCCCCATTTCCAGATCTCATTAATACACAATGCATCACAAAGCCAATGTGGATTTTTTTAATAGGAACATCATGAAAAGCTCAAATCTGATTTCTTCCAAAAGACACTGAGAAGACAAAAGGTCACGAAAGCAATGACCACATGTTATGTTTAACCACAAGTTCTTAAACAAAAACAATCTTATCTATATCAGGAGACAGAGCTCTAAATGACTGGAGACACAAGGGAGTTTGATGGCCTAACTAGTTGATTCTAGAAGGAAAAAAAAAAAATGCTATCTTCCCCCCATCACGCTCCTCACACAAAACCTCACATTACAGATTCTCTAAGTGAAATACAGAAAACATTATGCTAGTATCTACAGAGTAGGAAATAACAGTACGTTTGACTTAAAAATGCAGTTAGAAAACAAGATGGGAGTTGGTAATCCAGGGCCCAAAACCAAGTAATTATTTCATTTTGACAAAGTAAAATATTTTACATTTTCTTGCAAGTTAACAGAAGGCCATCAACTACTTCATCTCTAACTCAGTAGAACCAGTTTGACCAAGGAATGCATCACTTTCTGAACAATAAACAGGCAGCATTTCACTTGGCATAGAAGTCCATTTTTCACCACATAATCTACACTTTCAGCAGACGGCTGATAAAGACTTGATTTCTTTCCAGCCTTTCCTAAGCTCTGGATATGCAAAGCGGTGTGTGCCAGTAGCTGCTTGCACACAGTACTTGAGGCCTTCTCTTGTGCGGTTTCTAATTATCATTTTCTGAAAACTATCTGCTCAGCAGTAAAATTTGTATTATTTTAGCATAAAATCTATTCTGCATGAGAATCTGAATTTTAGTCTTAGCTGGGGAGGGGGAGGAAATAAAGACAACCATAACTTTGGATTGTCACAGAGTGCCAAATTTTGGGCTCACTAATCTGCATTAGGACATTACTGTCCCATTTAATGCCAGTCCAACCTCCACCCTGGAAAGGATAAAAATACAAACCACACACCAAAAAAAAAAAAAAAAAAAAAAACAACACACTTAAACTTGACCTTCCCTGTTACCCCTATGAAAAAGCAGCCACAAGCAGTTCTCTTTCATTCATTTATTTTATAAACACTCAGTGCACAGCCAGACCTCTCGGCCACCTCTCAGTTCTTCATTCTGTTTGTAACTGAGACATTCTGATTCCCAGTTAGATAAGGAAACCGTCTGAAAAACAAAGGGGAACTGTGGAAAAGCACTGAGGGATGGAGGGCATGTTCACCAAGCAAGCAAGCTGTCAGCCCGAGCAGAAGCTAAAGCTGATTTCCAGACCCACCCCAGGATATATACTGGAAACCAATACAGACAGCACCAAATAAGGTCCAAGTTATGCACACCAGTGAGATATCTTGCAAATCATCTGAGAAATCCACATGATTCAAAGAACCTGATGTACTTCCAGATTTTCACATGAGGAGGAGAGGGACAGAACACCCTACTAATTCTTCTAAATTAGCCAGTACGGCACTTCATAAATTAAGGGACTGGACGCAGGTCCAGGAGACACACAGAATATCCAAAGTGTAATGTATTTGTGTACCACTATAAAGTAGTTTAAATAAGAAAATTTTCCATTTCACTACAACCCAAAGTGATCTCCAAGTTCCTTTGTGTATGGAGGATACAGCTTGAGTTATGAGGTCTTTTGCAGAGTGCACAGGTTTCCAAACTGCACTGCCCCTTCGGTAGACCTCACTCTACTGCAAAGTCAGCATTCAAGCAGAACAAAGCTCCTTGAAGTGCTTTACTTGGAAGACTCAAGAGAATAAAAACAATTAAAATGCCTACAAGTACTTACCAATTACACCCAATAAGAGTTCACTACCTCCTTTCACAAGAAGAGAAACTAGTCCTCAGATCAGGGCCAAAAACCTATCTAGTTAAGTAGTTTCAAAGTCTGAACTGCGGTTCTAAAAGTCTATAGCATTTTCACCACCTTTCCTGAAGTCTTGCAGGATGTTCGCAGCCGAACAGCTGTGGTGTTCCACTTCAGTGAGAGCTACATTTCAGCTGCGGATTAAGTGATCCAAAACCATCTTACCTATCTCACAGGGGTATAGTGAAGATTAATTGTTTGTAAAGCCATGGAATAAAGAGACATACTAAATACCTTTATTAATTCTAGGATGGTCATGCCGAGTAGAACACTGCAAGACACCTAGAGCTTTAAAATTCTACATTTACAAATTATCAGTCTTGTCCTGCTGTTCTACTGCGATGTATTTTTATTTGCATTTTAATCTTCTTGCACACACCTTCAGGGCAGGAATCCTATTATTTTAACTATCTCTATTATCAAGCAACTCTACAGTGTTTTAAAAATCATAAGCAATAGTGAAAACTAAATTTACCATTTCTCTAACCACACTCAATACACACTAATTCCTTTCTCATCCTTTCTCTCAAGTAGTTGGATCAATAACAATGAGGACTTTTATCCGAGATGTCTTTCTCTGAATTATGAAGTTGGATCAATAACAATAAGGACTTTTATCTGAGATATTTCCCTACTTCCTTGCCACTATGAAAACAAAGACTTAAAAAGAAAACAAAAAAGCTCCTCTGTAACACTTCTTCAGAAAATAAATAGTTCTTCCACTAAAACAAAAAACAAGTTTAAATATTAGAATGCAGAGTGTCTTGAACTTATACCTTTTTAGGTTTAATCAAATAATTGCCTCTCTTTATACTAATGAGCAGGGCAAAATGGAAAGTAATTTAGACAATTCATTCATGGCAATAGTTTTGTGAGCTAATATTACTGCCGAGAGATCCATTCTCAATTTTCTAGAGTACAATAACAGAGCAGCAGTAAGCTTTTCACTTCAGGAAGCTTTTCTATCCTGTGTAAATATAAATAGAAATCCCATTTTCTATTGATAAAAACAACTAAGCAAGTTAAATAAACTTCTATATGTTACAGTTTCACTTTTAAAAACCATCAGCTCTCTGAATCACAAATACAAACAGAATACTTCACTTACTGAAATCAATGAGAAACCTTCCAAATCCTTGCCTTTGGTATTGGGGCATGATCATTATGCAGGAGACATTGTACTTCTGCTGGCAAAGCTTTTCCTGAGGGAAGGAGAAACAGATCAAGTATGTCAAAGCACTGCTGAAGTGGGCAATTACCTGCACCTGCCACTGTCCTTGCAAAATAGCCCTGCAAGGGAAATGACTGCATGTGGCCAGTATCAAAGCTGAATAATTCTATGTTAATAAACAGTATCAATCAAACATACCCTTAAAAATACTCAGGTTTTAATAGTTAGCTACTCGGCACCTTAAAGATTAAAATGATTACCTAAACTGCATAAGGAGGATTTAGCATAATTCCACAGGATGGAAGGAGGGGGTCAACAAAAATATTTCCATCCCTTGCTGATCATTCTGTTAGGGATATACAATCTGAAAGTAACAGCCGAACATATGGTGAAGATATATTTGTGTCATTGCCACCTTAACTACTTTGGTGTTTTTCATCTGTTTGTTTTCTACCTCTGAATAAATATAATGGAGGGGAGAAAACCATCGATTATAGAACTAAAGTTATACTTAAAGCACAGTAACATTTTACAAGTTGATTGCTTCTCACCTCAATCCTAAGAAATGAGAAATGCTTAGAACGCAGAGCTCTTTCAGACAAAAACAGAGTCGGATGTGTACACATAATGGAGACAAATATTATGGGAAAGAAAAATCAAAACTACAAAGCTTTTCCAACAACATAACTTACAGGTTCTTCTATGGATATTGAAAAATAAAAATGGAGAACGTTGAAGCTTCATCACCTTTATAAAAGGTTACACTGAAAACAAATACCAGTACTATGTAGATTTGAGGAAGTCCAGAAAAATCAACTAGGAATAAACAGGTTGGTGTAAGTGGCAAGAAGCTGGGGCAAGCATATGGATGCATAATACACCACCTACTAATTTAGCCCCCACACCTAAGTTGACACCAAATCAGTGACAACACTGACAGGACCAAGCAGCAATATGCTGGTTTCCAAATATTTCTTTGTTTGTGAAAGCAGGTGTTAATGCCCTATTTCAGAAGATTTCTCAGTTGCTACATGTATGATGATACTAAAGCAGTATCTTCTCAGTACAGGCTCGCAAACTCGCAGACTGCTGCTTAGTACTATTCATCCTGAGGATGCATTTGCACTTGAGAAGAAAAAGCCAAAGCATTTCTGCCAGTAAAATGATACTCATTGCAGGTACAAAAAAGGAGGGACTGATTCAGTAAATCACTGCAGTACTTCAGTGAATTCAAGGTGATGCTGAAATATTTGCCTACGTTTTGCTGCAGAAAACGTGTGACAATAGACAGAGAGACTAACCTGGGTGGAGAGAACGACAACAGAATGCATCCTTGGTGAAAAAGGAAACGCAGGAAACATTCAAACATTAAGAGAGATTCACCTCAACACCTGTGGTATCATAAATAGATCTAATAGAAAATGCTTGCCAACAGGTGAGTTGGTCGGCCATGCAAACTGCAGACTGAAATAAGCTATTTAAAAGTTAAAGGTCAGAGACAGTGCATGTCGTGCCTGCAACTCTCATTGTTACTTAAATCTCAGAAGGGCCCAGACCCTTGAAGAAATCAGACAGTCCAGAAGTACCACTGTAGAGTGTCCAGGTACCCTACCAATTTTTACACTTCTTAAAAATGTCTTTACAAAAGCCACTTCTTGGTGATACTACAGGCAAAATAATGTACTCTATTTCTGAAAAGCAGAATGCAGGTCATAAAGCTATGTGTTTGTGTACCATTCTATCACATTTGGTAAAATAAAATGAACGGAAGCTTTTACTGCATATCTAATTATCCTTCATCGCTATTTTCACTAGTGTTCATGAAGACAATTCAGAAAAGTATTTTTTTCTCTATTGTTTCAAAATTCAAAACAAACAAACAAACAAACAAGAAAATGCACACTGTAAAGTTAATGCTCAAATCCTTAAGCTTAGTGTTTGAAGTAACTGCATTAGGCTGCACAGAAGAACGAACAACGACGTTCAGGTTGTCCTACAGTGAACAGCCAATGGTAAAAGCTGAGTGCAAATCAACATAATTTCAAAAGCTGAGCATTTCTCTAAGTCTGACTAGGCACACCTCTGTAAAACTTTAAAGATAGTGGTGGAAAAAAACCTTATTTTTCAACTGTACAAGTAAAAAAATGAAAATAAAATACGTACAGCTGAATAAATGCTCAATTTGCATCAGTCTGAGAAAAGATTTGTGTATTTGAAAAGAATCATATTCCATTTGAAACCTATGAGGATTTTATGTTTTTGAAAAAATTCTATTTTGCTGTTGAAATTGTACGCACAAATATTTAAGTTTGCTTATTAAAGTGGGAAGGAATTACAAATAATGAAAAAGAAAACACTTTTTTACCTTAGAGAAATATCCAACTAAATGGCAGCCTTTCTCATCATTCTTTGTAAGGACATAAAAGAGGAATGGTTCAACATCGTAATACAAAGTTTTGTGGTCCAAAAAGAGCTTAGCTAACAAACAAAGGTTCTGACAATAAATTTTGCTCACATTTCCATCAACCTAGAAAGCAAGACAGATGCAGTTATTTCCCATGCCACCAACATATGAGGAAAAACAGCTTCTTGAATCAACCATATCCTAGGGGGAAACATACAAAAAAAGACGATGTTACAGAAGAAAAAAAACCACTTCAGAAGAGAGATGCCCCAGCTTCTAATTAAATAAGAATTCTCCTGTTAGTACTAATTACTTTGCATTAGTATCTCCAGAGGATCTGGATTTATTAAACAAAGGAACTTCACCTTTTAATTGTTCACACTGGACTTACCTCTTCCACTTAATTCCTGGAACGAAACGAACATCGCTAGCACACAAGAGCAACAACAGACTATTATTTAAAGCTCCATTTAAAGTTACACATTGTGGACTCCTAGTAGGAGGGTATGCCCAAACATAACACAAGACAAATGAATTATATACTGAAACTTAAGGTACAGGTCCAGTGAACAGGTTGCCAATTTGGTATTAAAAATAGCAGTGTTTTAGATACAATTAAATAAGACAAAAATACCACATTGAGGTTAAAATGATGCTGTGCAAGAGAAGTACATTTTCAGGCTAGGGACTATAATGAGTCTAGGTATGGTCCTTGTATTAGGAGTCCAGCTGTGATGCAAACAGCTATACAAAAAATACAAAAATAGGCACAGATGCAGATTTTGTAAGCTAAATATTAAGCTACTATTCCAAATAGAAAGCTCAAAGACAAATGTCTTTCTGAAATAAACTTAATACAAATAGTGACTTCACCAAAGAACATAAATACAAATGTTTCTATTTCCTTCACAGAGAACCAAATCATCTGCACACAATGAGGAGAAAGAAACTTTACTCTATTTTCTTTCTAACTACAACCCTAGTTACAATTCTGACTAAACATCAACCCTTTGCATGTACTTAGAGATTTTAAGGAGACAGAATTAGCGCAGTCATGTTATTTGGATTTAAAAAATATAAATATTTGACCATCTACTGCTATTAAAAGCATAAGAATGAATAAAATGACATATAATACTTGAGAACCTATCAACTACTGCAAGCCCTCATAGAATTTCTTATATTAATCACATTTTTATCCTACTTTTGCACACTTACTAGCAAGGATGAAAATTGGACTGTCAACCATGTAAGAGGTAGGCCAAAGTCTCTAAGTTTTTTCAGTTAATGTACAGTTACTCCTTTAGAAATGTACAAACAGTCCTTTGATTCAAGGCAAACACAGCTCATTCAATTGTTTTAAATGAGCAAAAAAAGTGGACTACAATCTGAAAAGAAAACATTTATCAAAGTTTCTTGGCTTCAACATAGTGGTAAGCTCTGTCAAAGTCTTCTCTCAAATCTGTCAGTCACGCTTTGAGTGGATGTACATAAATTTTAAATAGTAAACTCACTTCTGTTTCTCTAGAAATCAGAAAGCATGAAGGAAAACATATCCCCCCTTCATTCTGCCAGACAGAAAATGGATGTTCAGACTTCCTTAAAATATCCACTAAGAAGGAAAACAAATGACAAAGTTGCAGAACAACAACTGAAGCTCATCTTGGAAATGAAAAACAAAGACTTTCTTTCAGAAGTCTTAAGGTAAGTGCTTAGTAAGGTGCCTTAAAGGGAGAAAGGAGACAAACATTCCTTTCACATGCACCTTGCTTCCCCTGCCTCCCCACCAGAAGTGTATTTTTAGTCACTTGTATTCATGGGTTGGCAGTATTTAATGAAAATAAAATTAACTGGAAAGCAGTATTGGCTTATTGTCACATGCTATACAGCTCTCAACACCCAGTAATGGAGGAAAAGGTATATTTCATATTTACTAGAACAACCTTGGTTTTTTGATAGATAAAAGAGTTCTAAGCCTGTTTATAACTCAAGAGCTTCACTGGCAGACCTGTAACCCATAGAAAAACTACCGACGTTGGGAAGCAAATAAAATCCCAACGCAGACAGCTCTAGGAATACAGAGATTAATGCACGGCTTGAATAACTGCAGACATGCTACCTGACATGTAAATTTCTATTGACCAGGATATAGTTATAATTCAGACTATTATAAGTCTCCAAGACAGCAATTTAGACTGCAAAGGGCTATGCCCACAAGCTCAATTCTGGACTTCCTAAATTCAAGGTAGCTCTCTGCAGATCAGAGTTAAACTGAACCTCCACTATCCAAACAGGATGCTTAAGAAAAGTTTCTCAAATATCCAAAAGGAAGAAAAGACCCTGATTTGCTGCATCCAAATTTCTACAACAATATATCACATGCTTTTTAAAAAGAATATATATACATCTGGGAAGCAATTACATTATGCTCTATATGCAAAACACTCAAACAGCCCAAAGTGAACAGGTGTGAAAGGCACTTTCTGCTGTGAAAACTCTGACAGGTTGCCCTGCCACAGAGCTTTGCAGCCTCCTTCTAAAGAGCGAGCCTGCTGCACAGGAATCTTTAATGCTTGCGTAAAGCATAATGAGAAAGCAAGAGTCAGGAGGGAAGAGGGCAGCGTGGTGCACAACAAGGAAGCTGGGCTTGTTTCTGCAGGGTAAGAAGAATCCACAGGAAAGTATCCAGAGTTTTCTCCCACCATTTGTCTGCAGCTGGTCTGGAATGTCTACAAATGGATCACTTGGAGAAATCTAGACTTTGAGATACCTACCTCAAATACTGAAAGGTCATTTCTTCTGTAGATTTCATTGGCTGGAGGATGATACCAACCACATTTCTTTGAGTGCCTTAACAAAATGTTTTTACTTTTCATGTACTTAAGACAGAATTCGCACAGGTAAAGCTTTGGTAGTCTGCATGAAAATCAGAAAGATATTTCATACAAAAACAGAAGAAACATTTGTTAAATTCTATAAAAAAAAGTTATCACAAGCAACAAGCCCCTCCCCAATTTAAAGCAAGGTAAAATAAGTAACTGCTACTTAAGTTTAAAAAGACCAAAAACCAAACTCCAACATATTAGAGAGAATGATTAAACACATAAATCAGTTTAAAAGAGAACATAAGGAAAAAAACCCCACAGATTTCAATCACCGTGAACCCAATTCAGCCGAGTTGGACTCGGAGCAGCTAGTTTGGCAGCTCTTTCCCCTGCCTCATCTCACATTTCATCTAAGCTGTTGTTGTGGTCCAACTAGGTACACTGGAATCATACCTCATGTTCAATCCTTTTCCTCAGTAAGGACAAAGGAGGCACAGGACAGGCTACAGGGAATCTACTTCCCTATTTTGGATATAGAAGAGGCTAGGAGATGTTTTTCATCCCGCTCTCTTCCATACACTTGGATGGGACAGCAGACTGATAGGACAGTTCTCTCCTGAGTTCTCTCCTGCTATGGTCCAATCGGTCACATTATCACTTTGTTCAAACACTGAAGCCAGTCCAAAGAGCTTATATATAGGCAAAAGGCTCCCTTCCACCCAACAAGATCTATGTGCCAGAAGAAGTCTATTCCTTTCAGGACTTTTTAACTATTTACTTCAAGTTATTGACATGGGATTCCCTGATGTAGTCTTCTACTAAAAAGTTTAGTAAAATTAGGTTCTTTTAGTCTACAGATTTGCAAGTCTACTAATCTACAACTAATACTACAACTAGTACAACTAGTCACAGGTTCTTAGAGCAGAAGCCAGTTATATTAGCTCTGCAGCTACTGGTGCATCCTGGAGTCACCCAGAGGTAACAGCACCGGGTTACAGTATTCTAAGATTCTAAGACAATTTCCCAAAGCATACAAGCTCCTTATTCCAGGATGCAACACTACTGTGTGCAGAGCCAAGGCTCACACTGCCTCTGACAGGCCATCCCGCTGCTGGCTCATACTAACAGCCACCCAGTATCACACCTCTGGCTGCACTAATTTACTTGATGGGCCAGATCTCTTTCATGATTTGACAAAAAATAAGAGGCTGGGGTGAAATAAAATTATAAAATATATACACTGTAAAAGCTCTACCAATAAGATGGAACAGAAAGGTTCCATGTAACCTTTTTTGGTCCTTGATTTTTATATTATAAATTTGCAATATACCCTTCATTCCCTCTATGCAAAGATGACAGTATCTAGGAATGAGGGTGATGGATATAAAAGGCAGTTTATATCAATATTATCGACATGCTTTCTGGAACAGGCCATTTAACTCGGTTGTCCAATGTACAGAGTCCTTGATGAACACACAGTTCTGCAAATCTACACACATGCTATAAATCCAGTAGCTTCATAGAGTATGTAATTGCAGTAAAGGCATAAATCAATAGAGATCTACTGAGCACACACACTAGTTCATGCTTTCTGGCCAACTCCGAGGCATCCTCATAGAGGAAGAGGCCAGAACAGGGATGTCACTGCCCCATTGTGTGCACTGTTTATTTAACAGGTCCAGACTTTTGCTCCCTCAAAGTAAAGGTCAACTTGTGGATAGTAAACATGATGAATTGCTCTGAACAGCCAAAAACCGGGTATACCTAGTTGTAAATTGTTTTAAGAAAGTGAAATAAGACAGCAATAAGCTCTGAGATTATGCAGTACTAAAAAAAGTGTTTTTAAATGCCTTTGAATAGAAATAAAATCAAAAAGAGACACTCATTCTCCCTCAGAATTATATAATTCTAAACAAAAGCAACTTTTAAAACAAAAGTATAAAATAAGTAAAATTCCAACAATACATGACAACCTTGACAACTCACTACCTTGCATATTCCTGTGGGTAAGGCGAAGAGTACCAAGTCTGGATCTCATATTTTCCAAACTCAATCACTGAAGGATATCGTCCACTTGTTTCACCGTTGTTTTTACACCCAATTTTCTGTCAGGTACAATAAAAGCAACATCAGGAAGCATTAGTTAGCTTTTTTAACATCACTTTCCACCAGTGAAGATCTGGAGCATCCAAATTAATTTCTTATACTCTGTCCTCTCTCTGCCCATGCTGGAACAATGTGCAAACAGCCATAAAACATATCACAACTTTCTTAAGGTGACAAGCAAATAAGTATAAAGTTAGATGAATACTGCTTATTCTCTGATGATGTATAAAAAGTACTATTCCTCTAGCCTGAAAAAAAGAGACTTTTATTACTGAAAAAGACTTACTGTTTGATGACACAACTCTATTAAAAGGAGCAGTTGCAGCATTACAGGCACCTCTCTTTTGACCCTGCTTCCCGGAAATACTGCTTGCTTGAAGAGCAAAAATCTCCTCCTCTTGAGATGTAAAGAGCTGCTTCTCACATAGAGACTTACAAGGCTGACTCATTTCACTGATGCAGAAAAGTAAAAGCCTTTCTTGATAAGGGAAAATTCAGCTCCCATGTCTAGAGCTTCATTTGCAAAGAAACCTAGTTCAGCCTCAGCAAGCTTTAGATTACTATTACATATCCCAAATAAGAGCACAAACACCAGCTGGTACAAAGTTTTAGTCAGATTCAGCTCAAACATTTCAACTACTAGGAAAAAAAATGTAGAGTTTTTAAATTTAAGATGTGTTAAATCATGGGGCAAAACAAAATAAGCCTATCATCAAATCCAGTTAGCTTCTTACAAACTGGATTTGACGAGACAGATCTAGCTTTTCATAGCGGCTGCTTTCTGTGCAAAGACAAGTGATCAATGCACACTTTAACAACCATCTTCTTCCCAGTGCCGACCAGGATGTCAGCTATGCCACCCCACATCGACTCAGCGGCAGCCCTATGCCCAAAACACTTCAAGTAAATCTTTCAAAACCTACTGCAGGTGTCACTCCTCTGATCCACTCAAGTGGGAGATCTCGCCTTCAATCTAGCAGAATGTAACTGCACAAAGTGCCTCCCCAATGCAATACACAGAAACACAAGGCCAAAAGGAACATGCCAAAAGTGAAGCGGAACAGACAAGTGGAAACTAATTGAGCTTTTATTTACAGAAATAACTGCATTTCATGCAACACAGATGACAGCTTTTTTTCCCCGCCCCCTCCTCTCTCTGCTTACCTCCAGGGAAAGTTCCCGGGCCTGCTTAAATACTTCCAAATCCTCTTGCGTAACAGTGTCCTTGCTTCCCACCAGAAGCACATCTGTATTTTCTTGTTTGATGCTTAGTTTGATTTCAGTATCTGTTATTTAAAACCAGCAAAAAGTTTATTCAGACATGCATGTTACATGTGCTTTCCCACAGTAATAATCCTAAATAGGACTGCAGCAACTACAGCTCTTACAACCTCCTATTTTAACTAAATTTGGAATTCTAAATAATAGGTATGAATCCTTACACTCTTTGTGCTTTGTAATTTGCTGTTGCAAGAGCAATTTTCACTATTTGCTTGTCTAAGTTCTTACAGTCTAGATCGAATAAATTAGCTTGAAGGCTCCTGAAATAGACTATCACTGGAACTACGTCTCCCAATAATATGCACAGCACTCTACCAAATAATAAAAATAAAAGAAAAAAGCTGTCCTTTCACTGCCAATTTAAATAAAACTTTACAATTTTGGAGTCTGGTGCTAAGCTAAGTGTACATTCAAACATCAGATTTTTTTTTTTTTTTCTTAAATAAGAGTAATCATAAAAAGGTATTTTACAGCAGTACAGATTGAGTGTTGTGGAGGCAGGATGGAGTTGGTCATGAAAAAGCAATGGAGCAGAGGGAAATGAATTGAAATGCCCATCATTATAAGCGCTGACAGCACGCAGCCATAATGACAGCACTACTGCCAGAGAAAGGGCATGGGAAAGAACAAGGCAGTAGCATGACAAGTGGCTACTCATGCGGTACTACAAAGCCATAAGCAACATCATGAAGGCACTTGGGGCTCCTAGTGTCACTACAGATGCAAAAATAATAAAAAGGTGGTGTGGTATTAGTCAGAAAAAAAACATTCTGGAGGTTTAGTCAGCATTAGATACAAGGTCAAAGTTTCGTTGCTTTTGTATGAAAGTGAAGTAAGAACAAGAGAAGTAGCTAAGACCTATGTGACAAAATAAGAATCTCGGTTTTGGACGGGACGCAGGTTGGGTTGGCGCTTTGACCTTTGCTTACCATCATCCTGATCAGGTTTAATCCTTCCGTCTGTCAAGCTCCCCTTCCCTGGTGAGGGGGTCCCCATCTGAGGGGTCATTTTATACTTTAATCTGTCTAGAATCCTGTGCTTTTTAAGGAAGTTTGTTCGCTTGAAGTGAGCAATTGCTTTAAAAGCACGTCCTCTAGGCACACCCCATCCAGAGGCACAGGAATGAGAAATAAACTTACTTCTAACCTCTTTCTTTCCATAGAAATGGTTATTACATTTTGATGAGGAAGATAATTCTGGCTTACGACGCAAGCGCTTGGGTGGTGCATAGCTTGGGTGTCCCTTTTTTCGAGACTGTCCCTGAGCGGTATAGATATGAGAAAGTCCATCAAAGAGTCCCTTCAACTGACTGTTACTAGGAAGGCTACTAAAGGAGGGTGCACTCGACTGACTGGAAGAACTTTGGGGAGAGTTAGAAGAAGTGGAAGTGCTGGATTTCTGTGAACTGGGGCTCTGACCAGAAACGGGGGTTGGGGGTAGAAGTGAAGAAGGTGGAGGTTTTAGCTTTTGTGTGGTACCTGTAGCCAACACAAGAGAAGTGCATGACTGTTTCTGAGAGACCTTTTTCCTTGGACGATAGTGCTTTGAAAAGTCTATTATTTCACCTCGTGATCTGCGACCATCAGGTGATGGTGTAAAAAACTTAGTAAGGCCATCAATGAGCCCTTTGGTTTTCTTGTTAACTTTAAGTGTAGAGGCAGATATGTAGGTGGAGGTGGTGGTGATTTTGGTGGTGGCACCAGGCCGAGTGGGGTCTGTAACAGGCAATCTGCTGCTTGAATCCTTCACAGATGCAGCATGACCAGATGAAGGTGTGGTACAGACTTTAGTCTTTTGACCCCTACCAGGTGACCCCCTTCCTGTGAATGCATTCATGGATCCTTCATCACTGGTTACAGACCTATACAAAAATTTGGAAAATGAAAATCAGCATTAAAAAAAGATATAAAGCTACTAACAAATATTACTACAGTTTATATAAATTATTTGCATCATTTTCCTAAAAGAACATATCTAAAGAAATTTAGAAAGACGTATTAACTTGGACATACAATTCACATTATGACATAACATCTGACAACTAACTTTTTAAGGTTGTTTACAGTCCATATAAATAGAAGCAGCTGGGATAAAGTCTCCCAAGTCTACAGGCTCTACCGGCTTGTAGGCATGACAGAAATGTGTATATCTTTGGAGAAAGACATTAATGGATTATGTTTGAGCACAGTAACTGCTTCACCACCGTCTAAGGGACTGCACACAACAAGGAGATGCACATGTTCAGTGTTAACAAGTTAATTACAGCAGATCAAAACCCTTATTAATGTCATCAAAACATTTGTTTAAACTGTACAAAGAGGCTATTAGTTCTTTAAAGCAACACTCAGGTTTTCAAGAAACTGTCATTTTCCCAGTCTTGTTTGAGTACATCTAGAAGCACTAGTCCTTAAATAAAAAACACTAAAGATCTAAATGCAAAGTGAGACAGTTTATGAATAGCACTGCAGCTAAAACAAAGAAATCACCAACTTTTGTTAGAAATTATAATACATATATATATAAAAAGAAGGGAGGAGAAAAGCCACAAAGTGATCAAAGAAGAGCCATAAACTGAGCATAATATGAATATGATGAGGGTAAGGAAGAACGAGCACTACCTAAAAACTAGTAAGAAAAGGGGCATGCTGCAAACCAAGACTTGTGGAGGCAACACTGCCAATTTAGCTGCTTGCTAAAGGAGCTAAAGGACATCACTGAAAAACACACTGAAAAAGTTAAAAAAACCTGAACATTTTAAAATATGTTAAGAAATAGGTACCAGGAGGTATCAATCAAACTGCACACTCAAAAAAGGGCATATTGCAGCACTCAGCAATGTCATTTTCATCCCTTTCTTTGAAGTTAGCTTATTTTGTAGAGGGAAGTTCTCCTCCACAGATTCTTCCTTCTTAATTGCAATGCTGAAGTAATTAATTCCTACAGGTTACTTCTAATTAGAGATAGAACAACCTGGGGCTACCATATGGTTTGCTGAACTCCACTGGTCCACCAGTCTAAAAATTTGCCCCCTTTCTACTCACACATCCTTAAATTTGGTTAACTCCTAGACAGCAACACACACACAAAAAACCACAACTAAGTCTTTTGAATTCTTCAGTGCCATATGCTTTTGTCCATAGCAAGACCTATTCTTGCAACCAGATGTGCTAATCACAATGAGTGCCAGAGGCTAACACACACCTGGTTTTAATTAATCCTACACAGGAATTTGCCCATGAAGGGCTTCCTACAGAAGTTTAATAGGGGAAGAAAAAAAAAAAAAAAAAAAATCAAGTACTTCTGGATAGATTTTCCTTATACTACATGAAAAGTTCTAGGTGACATCAGCCAATCTTGCTGCACTTCATACTCCATTACTTATGATACTATCTTACATAACCTATCATTTTAAACAGGATTTCACAAGAACACTTTTCTTACTCCATTCCCTCACCCTTAACTCTTCAAAAACAAGTTTCCTTTGCTCTATGCATAATAAAAACCTCAGTAACACTAATAACTACAGCACTGCAAATATTCATTGTGCAAAGATAAGAATCTCTTACTCTTAAAGCACTCCTCTATCTTTCCTTCTCTCTAGCATGTGAGGATGCAAGCCTTCACACTGAGTCAACATGCAAAACTGAAAGGACAACTTCTTTTAACATAACACTTAATAAAAGTTGGAGGTCAGTAGTACAACACAACAGCTAAACCCACACAAGCTTAACAACTTATCCCTTATACGTTGAGGGAAGGAGGAAAGACACAGTTGCAGCATCAGACAGGCCTTCCTAGTAACCTCCCAGGGAATGCCCAACCCAGGGATATGTTTCAAGACAAGATGGCAGTACTATATTCAAACCACCACCTCCAGCTGAAGGTTTGGAATTGGCAAAGGGAAAAAAGCATAGGTGCAGCTAGAGAGAGATGGAGTATTATCATCATACACACATAATAATGCACAAGAAATTCAAGATGTCAAAACTCTGAAAGCTGTACAGCTATTCTAACCACCGATATCTTCAAATATCGAAAGTATTTCATTGGGATGTGAAGGGAAAATTCAAAGAATTTGGACCCTTTTTTAAAACATATTTTTCAACCTCAGCTCTAGATTTTTCACTTTTGTGTAGTGCCACAAACCATCTCTGTCCTGTACTACCTTCCTAAAGCAACACATCCTGAACTTCAGGACATGGACCAAACAGGCCAAAACAAGAGTGAAAGAAGGGGAACAAGAGCAACTGCACTGCCCTGGATACATCAACTAGGCTAGTGGGCAGTACTTGAAAGATCAAAAGAAAAAAGTTTAAAAAAAGAAAAGAAACAGGAAGCACTACATGCTAGTTACACTGACCCCAGAAATTGTTATTTGGCAAAACCCACTGAACTTTTACAGAAGCTAGCATGCAACTCTGAAGAATACAGGTTTTTAGGTTGCAGAGAAAAATGGCAGGATAACAGTCACATAACAGAATGGGTAGTAGATAGAGTCAGAAAGCTTTTCAGTTGCTCAGCTGACATGGCCAAGGGATACTTGAATAGAAGGAGAAGAAGAAATTTGTGTGTGAATAGGAACATGTAATGGAGGACAACATGCTGCCAGCATTAGCATAGGATCTGTTTCTGTTTAACACTGAATGTAAAGTCAGCTCAGCTTTTGAAATCTACCTAAACAATCCTGCAGCCAAACCTTAAGATGTCCAAATACAGCACTGCCTGCAAAGATGGGTGCCAGAGGAAATACAGCTCTCTCGTTTTAAAGAGAAAGATAATCTTAAGAAAAAAGAATTGCAGTCTCTTCCCCTAGTAACCAGTGGCTGCTTAACAAGACTTTCTTTTTCCCCCCAGAATAACACTGAAGCCACAACTTCATGTTTCCAGCTATGTAATGCTTACATAGCAAGCTGTTGGGAAAAGATCTTGTGTGCTGATAGCAAGGCTATTTTTATGTTGTTGTTTAAGCAGAACTCTGAGCAGAACAGTGTCCTCAAGTGAGACACAGGTAATCAGCTATTTATTAGCCACTTAGTGTGGACTCTTGGATCTATTTCAGTTAAATTAAGTTACATTTACAAGATTGTTGTGTCACAATATTGTATAAGCCTTTTTTTATAAAATATTATTGTAAATTTACTGTAATGATGTTTATAATCACTAACATTATGTAGTTACTGGCTATCAGACCAAAATCTGCATATTAGAATTACTTTTTATCATTTCTTTTCCCCAAACTGATTCATAGTTACAAATAGTAGTTGTGTTTGGATCAACTTCTGTAAAATTATGTTGGAGACTTTTTTTTTTTTTTTTCAAGAAAAGAAAGTGCAGAACCACCCCCCCACCCCTCCCCACACACATACACAATTAAATAGAAACCTACAACATTCGTTGCTTTAGTTTATTTTTCGGTCGTCCAATAGGTTTTGCATATCGTCGCCTTATTTGGGCAGCTTTCTCGTGAAGTAGCTTTCTCCCTTTTTTCTTTGGTCTACAGACCTGGCAAATCCACATCCCTACATAAAGGAAAAAAAAAATTAGACCATCTTTAATTTGTACTGCAAGCATCTACCAAGACAAAAGCCAAGAAAACAAGCACAAAAAATTTCCTTCCAAACAGCGCATATGAAAGGAAAAGTGGCCCAGTGATACCCTTCTAGTCCTATTTGGGAATTTCTGAAAGCAAAGTGCTACTGGAAAGGGAAAAAAATGACAATAAGAATCACTGAAAAGACGGTAAGCATCCCAGAAGAGTTTCTGTTTTAACTTGGTGACCTTACACTAGGTCTTTCTTCAGACACAAATAATGCTTCGCAAATTACAAAGCAATCCAAGCTAAGTGCTATAGAGAAAATAGATCACTTTTTGTTTTTTAATTTGGAGTAACCTCAATTTATCTGCCTTTTCATGTTAGATGATCATGCCTAAACATATTTTTACTATAAAAAAGCTAGGGTATTTGAAAGAGTTGAGGAAGACAAAAACATTCTAACTTAGAACTAACTAAGAAATTGACTGCAGAACCTGTGCTCCCAAGAAAAGGTCTCAGGTAAAGAAAAGTCTTGGCTTGGACTTGATTACGATTATAGTGTACACCAATTGAAAAATAATTAGCCTGCTCCAGAGGTTTTGGCCACTTGATACGAGCAATGCCTGAGTGAAAGCATTTTCATTATCACCTTTTGGCATTCGGGAAAGCGGTGGGTCACAGCACTCCATGTGGAACCCTCTATCACAGGAGTCGCAAAAGAGCATGTTATCCTAAACGAGGGGTGTGAAGAGAAAGAAAAAAGGAGCCTTAATATGGTATTGCTAGAGATTCGCATTTCCACATGTGTCAAACATAAAACTAGGGTAAATAAAAAAGTTAGATAATGCTGAATAGTAACTTACTGCATTTTTGCCTTGGATCCTACATGCACTGCATGTCTTGCATTCAATACACTGCCATCTTAAGGCCTTCACATTTGTTGTTAACTCTGGACAGAATTTTAAACATGAGGGATGACCTGAAAGACAAAATATGTCAACTTTTTTGATATTTAAGCGATTTGAATTTTACGTTGCAACCAGCTCCACTGGAAGTCTAAAAATTCTGGCTGTTTTCAGAACTCTCAGTGCACTTATCTTATGCAAAGAAAAGAGAGAATAACTGCAATATAACAAGTGTCAAGAGAAACAGAATGTTGACTGTTACCCTAACTGACATGTGTAAGTAGATGTCATAAGATGTCATATGAAATCTACAATTGTCACATGCAAACTGTATTACAAAATCAAAGTTTAAAAGAACAAAAGATAGCTGAACTATTTTATCACATGATTTTTTATTTTATTCCCTGGCAGGGCCATAACCTTTTCACAGTAATTAATAAGGCCTAAATAGTAAATTTTCGAACTTGTGCAAGGTATTCAACACCTGAACACATCCATTGCATACAAGGGCGATGAATTTCCATGTCTTCAACAGCCTCAACAGAATTATTCCTAATACAGAGGGACAAAAGTCTTGCTGAATAGAAAAGCATAGATCCTTTCCAAGGAAGTACTTTCTGCCAGTATTATATTCAGAGATTAGGAAGAACATTAGCCCCTCCATTGTCAGAAAGTTAAGAGCCCTGATGCTGTGCTGCACTTGAGGCGGCTGCAGCAGTGTCATGTGCACCTGAGATGGCTTCATCCCAGAGGCAGGGAACTGCATGCAGCCTTCCTCAGGTCACCATGACCCAGACTTACTCCTCTATATTACAGATTTCTCAGTCCAAAACCAAACTAAACCACGACACAAAGGGATACAGGTTAACGCATACGCATTTGTTGTATTCATCTTGCAGGAGACTGAGAAACAGACCACAGACTTGATTGACTTGATAAAAGAAATGCTTTAAACTCTGAATTCTGCACTGATCAGCTCCCTTTAGCATATGCACCAACTTTTGGACCATTTCTTGTTAAGAAGAGAACCAAAACAATTCACAAAACATGTCCCCAAAACAAAAAGCAGGAATATAATCAAACAGTAAAGGACAACCAAGAATTCATCAACACAGTAGCTGGTTTATGTTGTTGTTTTTTTAAATACCCCAAAATATTATGATTTATTCTCAGCATCAAGTTTAAAGGGCATTAACAGATCTTTGTGTTTAAAACTGATTAAGCACTTAAAATGTAACTTCTCTCCTTGACAAATGCACTGGGTAACTCTATAGTTAACTCAGTGTTACATTATCCTCTTCACTGAAACTTAACAAGTGTTTCACTAAAAAAAGAAAACAAATCCACTAAGCAAGGAGAAAAAAGTTCCCTGGAGTAGCTGATATTAATAATCAGTGGAAAGTCTTATTTCACCAACCATGACTGAACAGCTATATTAACATGCTAAAGTGTTATCATAAACCAATTTCCTTCATACAAATACACTGAATTTTACAGAACTACTCTATACAAAATGATTTATTTCAACACACAAGAAAGCTGTGGTTTCAATTCTAGCTTTCCATTACAGTTATTCTTTTCAGTTACTTACCCAAGAAAGGTTGATGCTCACCGGTTGGTAACTATGCACATATTATATATAATGAGATTATTTTATTTCCCTGTTATCAGCCAACAGGCTGTTTCTCATTCAAGCAATTACACAGCATACCACACATTTCTTTATAACTTAAAGGGTTGTATTATTACCCAAATTTGCAGAAAAAACACTGTTAAACACAGATTCTGCTTGTGACTCAAAGTCCTTCAGCCACAAATAACTGGACTGCACATGGGAAGTACCATCAGGCTTTATTATTCTTTTATAATCTTCTCTAGATAAACGCTAGCAGAGAGAGCACCAACATTTCCAGTTTTCAGAAATATGACATGCTATGGTTCTTTATAAGCAGGTAATAACAGCTGCTTTTTTCCCTCTGTTTTTAAAACTACTGTGGACACAAACTTAGAATACAAATGATGTCAACAGAGATTGAGAAGTGGTAACCAGCACAGCCTTCATTTCTAAAAATGACTTCTTATTTGACCACTTATGCATGTTAAGTCGAGTCATGGGACCTTCAGTAGTTTTACAGGGTGCCTTTCTACATTTCAAAGAGTTGAAAGGGGCAAGATCCTCAGTAACTCAGTGGCGGTTGGGCTGAACCGAAATGAAGAAAATATACCTGCCAAGAGGCTTTCACTACTTGATCAATTTCTAGTTTCGAGAGTTTAGACAGCAATTAGTCCGCTTCAATCACTTGACTTCCTTTAAACCTTGGCAACATCAATATTTTCAAATGCCACACAAATTGAACAGATTACAGAAAATTTAGACCCTATGAAGTTGTCAATTTCCATTAGAAATGGATATACGTTTGTTTCTCAGCAGATCTCTATTTTTAAGACTCCACTGTTATCCACTCTAGATAGAAAAGGTTAAGGTTTGTGATACACTGGCTGCCTTTACCTTAGTGTGTGGTAAAAATAGGTGAAATTTGAAAGTTAAAACAGAAATTCACTCCTTTGTGACCTAGAAAAGTCCTTCAACCTGCCCACATTTTACTTCTCCTTGCTCAACAGAGTCTTATGTTTATTCTTCAAAGGACTTGTGACAAAATAGCAAATGTTTTAATTTAAAGAGTAATACATTAGTGATAATTAGTAGTGATAATTACTGCTGTGCTACATTAGATATGCTAATATCTCCAGTTATGTATAACTTTGTTGGGGGAAAATGGAAGAAGCAAAGTTTGGTTCCAATCTGAGGATTTTTCCAAGTCAAAAGATGGGGAAAACAAGACTTAGAAAGGAGAAGACGACTATTTGTTTTCTCAACATCTGTCATTTCACTCCTACAGAACATGCCATGTTTGGAATGACATAGCAATACACCTCTATTTCCACTGCCCAAATATATAAATTTTCCAAGTGTGAAACAAATCAACAAAAAAACCCAAGCCACACACACAGAGACAATCCTGGTCCCCCAAATATCTAGAAAATCTCTCTTGTTTATTAGCTCAGGGAGGCATAACCTGAAGGGACATAAGTAATGGAGAGAAATACGTAAGAGGAAGCAGATGTGCCAGTGGTGGGCACTGCAATTTAATCTCTTATCCAGTGAATTACAATTCAGTTCTTCTGTGTGACATTCAATTTCTGTCTGTTATACAACAAGAGTAGGTCTGAGATGCACTGCAATGTGCAAAGCTGCAAATCCAATTACAATAAACCTCCACTTGAGTGAAATTTTGCTATATGTTGCACTGAGATTGGTTTTTATTTTAGTTCAGCATCAATAGCTGAAGTTTTGTCATCCAGCAACCTGACTGGCAGTCTCTACATTTCATTCTGTATATCCAATATATCTCAGGAACTAATTAAAGATAATTTAGTCTTAATGAGGCAGAAAGAATGTATCAGTGTTAATTCAAATGGAAGCTGATCCATGAAAGTCAAGGTTTCCAGTTTTAATGTGCCTCAGAACTACTAGAGAATTATTACATAACAAAATAGCTGATATATAAGATAATCTGAATAATAAAAATTGTGTTTGTAGAACAACCATAAGATTGTAACAAAGTACTGAATATCCTCTAGTGAGGAAGTGACAGCCTGTATTGCAAAAAGGTTTACAAGAAGTCCTCCCTTATGCAGTGGTAACTTAAAGAGACAGGCTGGCACAACTAAAAGCAGCCCACCTGAGTGGCACACAGTACTGGCCTAATGACTCCTCTTCCAGTATAAAGTTATTTATGCAGGAATTTCTTTCCAGAATAGCTAAATCGGTCAGAGATTTTCATATCTCAATCTCCACAATTACATGAGAAAATCTTATAGCATAGACTGGCTAAAAAGATTAGCACAGGTTTTTAGCAAAAATTCTGTGAGGATGGAAAATAATCTAGGTCAAGATGCTGTTGGATATCACTGTGCATAAGCAGTACTCAAAATGATGCATTGTACTACAAAATTTTATTTTAAATATTAATCCACATGATCTCTTTACACGAGAAGCACCTGCATGCAGTCTAGCTGCCAGAAGTCAGCACGAGCCACTACTCCACGAGGGGTCAGAGACACGCGAGCATTGTCACCTTGGGCCTGACGAGTAGCCCCTGCTTTGCCACTGTGATCGACCTATAGATTCAGTAGGGGACTAGAAACCACCTTCCCCACTCCTATTGCAGCTTTATCATCTTCCACATAAATACATTTGAAAGAGTAGGCAACAAAGGAGAACCCTGCTACACCCAATAGAGCAATTCTTTGAAGGGAAGAAAGATAAGGACTTAATATTAAAACCTATCATGACAAGATATCTAGGATCTAAAAAACTCATGATAACATACTATAAAGCACATTGGTCATGCCAACAGAAACTAGAAGAGGAAGTGGGTTTCTCCCAGTAAGAACAGAAAGAAAAAGAGTCAGATTTGGTTTTTTCATAGTTCATTTGTTCGTCTTTAAGCTTTGCTTTGTTTATATAACTTCATAGGCAGGTAAACATCCAGTCCATTAACTGACAAAATCCATGCGTTAGCAGCCCAAAAAAATGTTCCTCTCTAAGCTCTGTCTTTCCTTCTCTAAACACACATATGCCATGTCAAAGAAAACCAGACTAATGTTTTACCAACACCTGTAGTACATTACCTGAAATACTATTCAAATTGTCACTTCAATAATAAAATAGTTCGCAAAAAATACATATGTAGCAGGAACATTGCAAAGACTGTTGCACAATTACATTCCCTCTACTTCTTTCTCAGTTTCTTAAAAGCAGCAAAGCAGCAAATGCAAAATTCTTGACCACTATTTGGTTACAAATTACGAGGTTTTTAGATCAAAGGTAGATCTCAAACCATTACAATTCCTACATTTTAGGAATTTACTTCCCCCATTAACTTACCCAGCACATCTACATTTCATACTTAAAGATCAATGCAAACATCTCATTGGCAGTTATCCAGACTACAATCTTTTGGTCAAAAGTCTGAGTCCTCTTCCATCTTGTCTGGATTCTAAATTTATGTCCAAAAGACGATGTACCAATTTAAAAAGCCATTTGCAATCCCTTAAAAACATATCTATTAATTAATACAACATTTGTAAATTCAACCAACTTACCACTGCTGCCACAGTCAGCACAGGACAACAATTCTTCTGGCTTTTTTTCACGATTTGATTCTTTCGTCCCCAAACAAAAGCTACATATTGGAATGGGATCAGCTCGTGGCTAGATTTAAAAGTAAAAAAGTGACAGTTAGCTTTTTTTAAGCCAAAACACAAAACAGAAACAAAATCAAACAAAAAACTTCAAAGCTATAGAAATGGGCAAATCATTCTCAGTTTTTGGTTTCTCTAACACCAAAGCTTAGAATATCAGATTTAATGGTCCTTTTATTCTGGTATATATTATCTACTAAGATAAATGCCCATTTTGCATCCTTTTAGTATGGCCAAGTTTATTATCTTAAAACTTTAACCCACAATTAGGAACCTTGTGTACTAACTCACAAGGGGGAAAAAAAAAAAAAARAAAAAAAAAACTAATGAARAAAACAAGCAAAGTTAGAAAGTAAAGCTTCAAGAATTATTCTTGAACACAAAATTAAACTCCAGAACATACAGAAGATGGATTATTTTTTAGCTCTAAGAGTATCCAAATATAGAAACCAGCCTTTAATAGAGCTTGATTCTTGATCCATTGTGCAATAGCTTACAAATGAAACCCTCAAGTTCAAGGCACTCCATTACACTTTCATCTGGCAAGGAATCTCCTTGCATCCTCCTCTGAAGGTAGTGAGGGTAAGAACAGTGGATTCAATGGATCAGTCACATCCTCGAGCCCAGAAGTGCTGTCAGCTGTACCTCGCATGCAGAAAACAACAAATGTGCCAACTTCAATAGTACAACTGCTTCTTCAAACAGCAAGGTCACCGCATGAGGAATATGACCCTAGACTGGTTTCCAGGAGAGTTAGTATCACAGCAAACCAAAAATCAAAAGTTTCCTTAGAAATGTACAGTTTCTTTCTTTTTTTTCTATGTGAAATGAATTATACCTTATTTTCTAATCCATTTCTTAATTTTTTAGTCTATGCCCTTACATGTCTATAAGGCAGTGGCATCTCTATAATCATCCTACAACTCTGTGCTCCAGGTAGAGTGCAGCACTTCCAGGTAGACAGACCCTTCCATCTGACCACCCTGCAGCAGACAGACACAGAAACTAGTCCACACCAGCAAGTCTTACATCTTGCAGCTGAATCCCAAGAACACCAAAACTCTCAAGATAAAATTATCCCACCCAAAGTGCTCTTCCACACTAAACTAAAAACCATTTACTATACAGACATACCCTGTAATTTAGCATTAAAGAGTAGGGTATTTTCCTGAAAGTTGAGTGCTCAGATTATCTCTCGTTTCTTCCAAACAAAATTATTAGAATATTGGCATCCATGTTCACTCCAAAGGGCACACACTGAAAATGTCTATGTATGTAATTTGACCCTTTCAGGCAGTGTCAAATCCTTCATTTTCTTCCACAAACTACGAAAGGAAACTTCCTTGTGCCAAACAGTAAATCAACTTCTGCAATCCTTATTCTTACTAATAAAAACCTTATGGAGAGTGGAAATATCGAATTGCTACTTTGACCAAACTATTGTGAAAAGTAATAAAGTTGGAAGATTTGCAATTCTCTCATGCTTCATGAAAATTAAACATAAGTTACTGATACTCTTCGTCAGTTACAGTAAGATGACATTGAAAGAGATCATTAATTTTATCACTGGAAAAACGATGCACATACTACTTGCAGAATCTTTCACTTGCAAGTTAAAAATGATGCAAATGTAGATGATAAAACTATCAATGTTCTTGCCAACAGGACACAATTCAATAGTCCCATCACTATACTTTAGCAGCCTGGTATACAGAGCAAGTTGTAAGGCTTTTTTTTTTTTTTGGGGGGGGGGGGGGGGGGGATGGGGGATAGAAACCAATATAAAAAACACATCAGCCTTTGGTTTGTTTACTCAGACACACAATGACACAAATGCCAAAGCAGAGACACCCATCTACAACTGTTCCCTTGCAGCATATTAGGAGGACTCCTTCACTGCAGACAGTTCTAGGAGTAACATCTTACTTCCCACGGACTCCAGATGAGGAACTCCCCAGCAAGTCCATCATGCTCGCTTTCCCTGTGGTACAAGGTAGCTTTAGGCATTTCAGAAACGCTTACCCTGATAAATAATTTACAAAATATGACACATTGTTCACATAATGAAACAAATCCGGGTCCACAATTTGATTTATCTTGCCAGAATTTCTTCTTGCTCTAGGAAAGACATGGCCATTAACCAAAATTCATGTACTTCCCGCAAGCTCCCTACCCTTTGTTTTTAGCTAAAGGTAACGTAAAGGACAAAGGTTGCTGCCAGTTCAGGGCTAGGATGACTGATGTTCCTAATATCAAACCTAATAATAGAGAGGTTACAAATCCCATCACCTTCATGCATTAGTTTTCAGAAATGTTAGAGCTCCAATACGCATTTTTGAGCCATTTATATTAATAAACATCTGAATATTATGTGGTCTCCTCTGACCTAATGATTGAAAATTAAGAATGGGCACGTGCCTTTCTGAATAGTAAATAAAACTCAGATGAACTGCAGCTAAAGCAAGACTACACTCATACTGACTGTAAATTATTTTTGACTCACAACTGCTTACCATGATAAACTGCAAGAACAGGTATTTTGACTGGCTCAAAGAGATCCAAAGATGATCCAAAAAGAAATACATCTCCTGCCTGCATCTCCCCACATCTAAACCAGTGTTATAGCTTCCAAACTGCTGTCATCAAGCATCGTTATTCACCCCTGGAAAACAATTCTTAATCAAGGTAAAGACTAAACTCATTCTCTTTTCTACAGAAAGAAACTTGCGTGGCCAGTTATTTGATCCGGCAACATTTTATACTAAACACACCAAAAATATTTATCTTGCTACTCAATCTCCATTTAGAAGGGAAATAGAGGAAAATGAAATTACCAGCTAGAATTACAGAGTCATATTAGTTATATTCTTACAAAAGCTTTAATACTATATTCTATGTTCTGTCACTGAATGCAGGGCTGAATATGCATTATTTCTTCAACATAGCTAGAAATCCGAAAGCAATTTTTCATCCACTTAATGTTAGAAACAAGCTAAACTACTACCTCCACAAACTGCTCTATTTTCTTTTCCAAGATAACTGAGATACCATCTCCCATTGCTGGTCACTAGAAATTATATGTCTAAATTTAAGAGGTTTTCCTATTCAAGTAAGAGCCAATATTTTCAATTGCAGGAGGGGAAAATTAGCAAAGGTCTTAACACGCAGTTAGATTCATAAACTGAATAATCACAAAAAGCAATCAAACTACTAAATGCTACAACATCTAGGAAACAAAACATACAAATAAATAAAATCAGACTATCAGATCAGCATCTGTAAAGCATTTTTTAATGCTACTTTCCTATTAGAAACTGAACAGCAGTCATTTAAACATCACAGATCCAACCATCATAATCAACCCTCTAACTGACATAAGAGCCCAGAACCATCTTGAATGGTAATGTCACTGTCATCAGTGATTTCGAGTCACCATTGTGGGTAAAAACCCTCCCAATGCAAACACTGATTGCCAGCCCATGCCCACATTCTCAGTCCCCTATAGCAGGTATTAAAGACAGGATTAGATTGCAAAATACAGTGTTTTATATAAATTTCTGAAATACAGTGTTAAACAGATAGCATTACTTCACACTGTCAAATGAACGATTACAAGCATTGATAGGACAAACTTATTTAGTCTTGCTGCAACTACAGTACAAATGTTAAACCAAGTATTTATATTCCAACATGCACTCTTAAGTTTTAAAAGTCTCCAACAGATCCCCTTCCCTCCAGGCAAACACCACAGAGGCAAAATTACCTCTATAAACAATCATCCACTGCAGCTCATCAGAGCCCTCTCATAAAAGCTTATGTGAAACAGAAAAGCCACACCAGCAGCATTTTCTCCTCCCTCTTCAAAAGGGGGCTTACTGAAAACTATCACAGAATATTCCTCAGGCCACAGGCAGCACCTCTGCTCCAAGCATGGTATCAACCTTTGCTTTGACCTCATCCATGGTCCTGAGGAGGGCACTAAGGGGATGAAAGAGGAAAGCAGGCTGCATAGCTGTTCTGCAAACTAAAGTGTGGAATCCCATGTACAGTGACTTCTGAGGGGCATGCATATACAAACACCATAACCATCTACACAAGCACTGTATTTTAGTGTCTGTCAGGAAGCACCTGGGTACAGGGCGTAAAGACCAACAGCATGCCACATATGGATGCTCTTGCCCTTCATCACCGCAGCAACAATACAATTGTGCCTGGAAGTACCTGCAAAGCCTCAGGCTGAGTACGAGAGGAGGAGCATTTCCCAGATGCCACTCCAACCTCAACTGCAGGGCTGAATGAAAAGCAGAACAAGTTTGGGGGATTCGGGAGAAATCAGAGAAGGACTTCAAACTGTCATAGTGAAGATAGCTTATGCTCTTCCAGTCATTTGATACAGGTTAGAAAGGAAGCAAAGGCAATTATTTGCCGTAAGGAATGTAACAGACACATGCTAACACATAATAACTCTACCCCACACCGATCAGAACAACTGAGCAGGAACAACACTGAAATAAGCAATTACATTAAATCACCCAGTGTTTCCAGATCTGTAATACTCTTGTGCCTAGAAACATTGGACAAAAGAAGGAATACTGCAAGGTTTTCAAGACTAAAACCATCCCAAGAAGGACGCTAGCCCAGTGCCCACAGGTGGACAAGGACTCTCATGTCAAGCGCAGTACGGAATACTAGCAGTTTTAAGTAGTCTTGGTTCTTCTCTCTCCCTCCGCCACGCTATTTTGTAAAATTTGCAGTTTTGAGCCCATTTTAGAAAATATTTTCTCAACAATCTTGTATCCTTGAAAACAGTTTGCATTAACTATCATGTGAATGTCTGCACATCTATGAGTATAGCTTAGTCGCTTCAGAAATAAAAACATGGCAATATGAGGTATAGGTAAGAGCTAAAAATACCGATTTTGGCAAGTTCAGTGTTTTTAAATCATTAAAAAGAGGGAAAGAATTATAATTACCTACCATTATCTCTTTACAAAGTACTAAAACATTAAAGGACCCACAACCTTTGCCGCTTTATAGCTAACAGTCCTCACCTATACAGTAAACCCTGACTGGTCCTCACAGAAATCATAGTAATTTAGATGTGATAACACAGAGCTAACACTTGGCAAAACCAGTGCAGCGTCTGCATTTAAGCAATGTCTTAGTCACACTGCTGGGGTTTGCAATTATGCAACCAGCAAACATTTTTGAGAGTTACAGCTACCACATCTTAGAAACTAACAGACTGCCATTGTGCTCATTTGATGAAAATTATATTGGTAAAAAAATAGTAAATTTTTTCGCAGCACTCTGGCCCAAAAGACCCATTTCTTTTTTCAATGTAGTTGCTCTGTACCCATGGACTTCATATGTTCTGACTCCATTTATAGTTCTTATCAAAGTATTAAAGCATTCAGCAAGTTTCAAGATCTCTCTTTCTCCCCCGAAAAACAATATAGCAAAAACATCCTGAGTTAAATCTGCAAGTCTTATTTGTGAGGACATGCAGTTATCTTTGGCTCTCTATTGCCCTGAAATCAAGGAGATGATTATTTGCATTGCTAGAGCACTCTGGAGATGCACACCCATTGTTGGAAGCCTGTTAGGCATTAGCTGCATATACACAATTATGCAGTCCCATTAGAGGTTATAAACGCATTAAAGGAACTGAGAAGGGTCATGCACACACCAGCCAAGCAGTCTGGTTTTGAAAAGTTAACAGAAATCTCCAACTGTTTTCACATTTGCAACTCAACTATCAAAATGCCTTTTCAGAAACACTCCATTGCTGGAAGATATCCTTAAGCAATGATACACAAACATTAGATATCTATTATCCTATGAACAGAAGCAGCATAGAAGCAATTTCAAGGTTAACAGGATAGAGAGAGGCAAAATTAAATTGAAAATGGAAACTGCCATGGCCTTCACTGGGGATCCACTGTTCTGGCCTTAATCTTCACTCTGACAGGCTTAAAAGAAGATTGTGTCAGGGCACTACATAAAATCTGTCCCTCTTTTGCAAAGCACGTGCAAAGAGCCGTCTCAAACCATGGCCATGTGCCTCCGTGCTGCATCCCGAGTGGTATACCTTTCCGGATAAGGGCAGAAGGAGGAGCCCTCTCCCACCTTCCCAGATATCTGTGCCCTACCCAGCCTACAGGAACTATAATTCCTCGAACACGTCTCAAATCTACTCAAATGCGTGAGTTTCTTTGCAGATCTCCAAACCAACATGCAGACGACACAAGGTATTCCCGGTTCAAATAATAATCCCAAGTACTACCCTTAAAACAGGCACACACAGAGCCAAGCCTTCCCCCACAAAAGACCCACATAAAGTCCAATCAGCAAGGCAAACTTTAGAGTCTGCATCTTCAAAAATGTCTCCTTAAACATTTATTATGCTGGTAGCCAGTTTTCTAAGCAAGATTTCAACTTTTTAGTTACCGAAAACAGCTTCTTTATCTCCTCCAAAATGCAAAACAAATAATCTGAAACAGGGAGGCTCACAAAAGTTACTTCTTGAAAGAAACCAACCAGGGTTAGTGCTCTGCACGGTCTGTATTATTCAACATGCAAAAAAGAACACCCCCAGCACACACATGCGCGCACACTTACCTTTCCATTTTCTATTAAGGATTTTTATCTATTTATTTGTTTAAAGGGCTCTATTTCTTTTTTTCAAGAAAGGCCAAAGTAGTCCTGGTCATCTTCATTAACTTCATATAAATCACCAAGCTCCATTCAAGTTGTTTGCAGTTTATATCCACTGAAAACAAAAAAAAAAGCCACTTTCTATTGTATAAGCACCACCCAATTTGCAGGATGCACCTAGAGATGGGAACAAAGCAGCAGCTCAGAGGTGCAGAAGATCTCTCAGCTCCCTGGGGGATCAGCTTTCATTCAAAAAAAAAAATCAATTTAAAGCCTCTGCGTTTGTAGAAGAATTCTCAACACCAGAATCTTAGTTCAATACAAAAGCCACTGGATTTGTGGGCAGCCTAAAAATCAACATTTTGTGAAGTTAATATCCTGCTGTCGTTTCAACAGATACTGAACTCTGTTACTAGTAGGATGCTTGAAGTACCAGTAACTTAATCTGAACACAAAATTACTGTTTTGGAAAGAAAATACCCTTTTACAACTTGAGAGGATAATTGGATTTCCTTTCCTAAATGGGAATACACCTTTCAGTGTATAAAGTCACTGCTCTGAGGTTATTTTAATAAGCTTTACAGTGTTACTGATCCTTATTCACAAGCTTCCATCTTTCCTTTTCGTGTCAAAACAACAACGTTGAGTACTTTTTCCCCCCTCGCCTTAGTTTGCCACTACAGAGAGAACACAAGAATTAACTCTTGTACCACTTTCAGAACTATAAAGCTAGTTAAAAGGATACCAAGCAAGTTTTGTCCTTCCACACTCTTTCTACAGTTATTGCACCTTTGCTACTGGCTTCAAGCCAGAATGAGTAAAGCCTTTAAGAGAAAAAGGTTTCTTGAGCTCAGAAGATCTTTTTGCCTTCAAATTAGTTTGTTCTTGAAGGCTACATGAAGTGCTAAACAGGTGCTATTTCCTCTGCTCCCCAAAGCTTCTATGTTACTTTTAGCCTTTGACCTTCAGCTTGAATGAAAACCAACAACTGCACTAACTGTCTTTATGGTTCATATTTACAGAGAAGCACACGTGCAACCTTTAAGTCCTTAGCACAGTATTTCATGTGATACCCACTTCAAGTAACCATATGCCATAACAGTGCATCTTTCCTGCTTTCCCAGCTAGATATTTCTACACAAGACAAGTGGCTTTAGGTAGGATCAAACGCTTTCCATTTGTAACAAAAATCCAGTATTTTAGGATTTTAGGATAAGAACAGTTTTATTAATATAATCCTTTGTAGGTATGCCTCCAGACTTGTCAAAATTGTCTCTTCAGTGTTCCTGAAGAAAAGCGCAGATAAACCCCAAAAGAAGGATTTCAAGTTACTATTAGCTTAGCACTTCTCTGCTACATTACCGATACTTTTGGCAACACATTTTCTTCAGGAATACATATTTGTAAGTGGTCTCTATCAACTAGAGAAGATAGGAACGGTTTTACATCTTCATTACTGCATGTGGAAACTACTGCCTAGTCGCACATATTCGGTTACTGATAGGATTGGTCCTCTTTTTTATTTTCTGCAAGATGCCTTCAGGGAAACCATTCAAAACCCAACTCAATAAATCAGACTCTTTACTACAATGAAGATGACTCCTTTTTCCTGCAAAGATTGATGTCTTCCAACATCCTCGGGCACGCTTCGTTACCAGTTAAAATTAGAAGAGCTCAAAATCGTATTTTTTCCTTTCCCATTCCCAAGCTTCTGCATTTCCCTATTTAATCAGCTACCTTCTAGAGTCAGTTGGCTATCTCACATCTTCAGCTTTGCTTTCTTGCTAGAAAAAACAATTCAGTATTTTTTCGTTCAATTCTTCAATTTGGCAAACAAAAAAGCCTCAAGCAGTCACATGCTGCAGGTCTGCTTTCTGCCACTCCCTCTCGCAAGTAAAAGTCCATCGACTCTAACAGACCAAAGCAAAATTGCCTTTCCAGAGTCAATCAAACAGATTAAGTCTTTATATTTTGTTACTCCCCAGACAGCAACCATTACTCAATGCACTAAGGTATCTTCCAGTTGATGGTTTGGCCTTTTATGGAGTTCACAATCCTTTCTGCAAGTAAGGATTTTAATACACCTTAGTTAGATTCCTCATGAAGTGTTTTTTTCATGTGCTTAAGAGACTTCCAAACTTTTGAATGTGGAATCTGCCCTCCTGGGGTTTTTTTGTGTGTGTTTTTTATTATTATTAATATTTCTTTTTTCTATTAAAAACACACAGAGGACTTTTGTTGTAAGAAATCAAACTCTTCAAGTTCTGGGTGTTGTTACACTGCAATAAGGATGAGACAGGTGACAGGTGTAATCACAAGTCAGCACTGCTACAGTTCACCAACCAATAGGCACATGAATTTTGCAAGACTCTGGGAAAATATTGCTAATACTAAGAGTAACTCCAGTACAAAAAGCAAACACTTTACTGCCACAATACTATGTTCACTCACATGTTTGTATACAGGTTTTTTTTGTTCATTACTATTAGCGAAGTTATCTTACACAAATGTGTATTAAATATTTGCAGTATGGCACAGGATAATTATGAGTTGTCTTGATGCTAATTGCTCAAGGAAAATGCTTAATTGCATACTAAATTGCTCATAAGCATGTTTTATTTAGTGTAGTCTTTGAGGGCAAGTTGATTATCAGCGCTATCCAGATTTGAATAGCATTGTGCTAAATAAAGTAGGGCCTTTGTGCAATCAAGCTCATGTCTGAAATGCAGTTTTAAATAAAACACGCAGAGTCCAGCTCTACTTTAAGAGGAGGTGGCCCAGTTTCCACACCAAGGCAAGAAATATCCTTCCCATCTGCCTCACAAACTTGAGGGCAATGTACAAGAACTAAAGAGAAGGGATTTCAGACAGCACATTCTAAGTTTGACACATTAGGTGAGAACTTTTCCTTTGGGTATGTTTCCACTTATGTCTGATTCTGCAATGCTGACTTTCATTCAAGAGAGCTATAAATTAATTTTAAGACAAGCATTTTATGATAATGCATGCACATAATTTGAGTCTGTTTCTACTCAAACAATTACTGTAGGAGCATGTCTAATACAAATAATTTCACTTTTATGAAGATAGGCACCTCTTGGTAAAGTCAAGCAGAGAGAATTGACATTACCGAACTCCTATATCCGTGTAGACAGCAAGAAGCAACACCAGCCACCCAGACCATTAACCTTTCTGGTACAAGAATCACCAATTTCGATCTGGTAAAAACACTCACAAAGAACTATTCAGACATGTCAACCACAGAGCAACACAAGTAATGAAAATACATATCTTACATAAACACACTCCTAGTCTCCCTTATGAAAAGGAAAAAAAAAAAAAAAAAAACGAACAAAGACCTAATGACATCAGAACAGCTGAATTTCTGTTCTGGCAGAAACTGGACTTCATTCTCAATAGGAGGGAGGCCATGACAGCCCCCTGCCCTAATAGGTAAACACAGTTACAGGCCTCTTACCTGGACAGAGGGTCACTCAAGACACCACGCCACCCAAAACCTGCTCCATCTGTCAGCTAACTAGCATGTTTGATGCACCACCTCAGAACAGCAGCTTTTCACTGCTGCAATCCATGGCAGAGACTTAAAAATGACCATGCAAAGTAGTCAAAGGCACACAGTTTTTCATGTATCTCTAAACAAATAAAGCACTAGATTGTTCTGTTAGTCCTTACTTTTTTAGATGTAGAATTAAGGACTGATTTATCTCAAAAATTTTCTCCAAATTAACAAACCTAAGCCATTGACTTTCATTTGCCAAATACTGTAAAGTTATCTCCTTGGTACCAATTTCTCCCTCCTCCTTTCATATAAAGGACAAAGTGAGACAACCCCATGACAGGAAGGAAGCCACATGACATAAGTCACCTACCCAGCAGGTATTTAAAAGGACTAGATTAACCTAAAAGACCAAAGAACAAATAAACAAGGTCATTTTTTCCACGTCAAGTACACTCTGTTTAGCTCTTTTAGAACTAGCACATTAAAACAACAAGATCTTGACCTTGATATCTTGCAAGGAAGCCTGCAGTTCTCCCCTTCTTATGGTCTCCATGTGTTTCCCTTGCAGGCAAACGTATTTCTCTTGGAACAAAGTAGACTGTGGATTTTGAGGCATAACCAGAGATATTATTAGCTAGCATGCAAATTCTTACGCGTCTAAATCAAAGTATTTACAGCTCCTGTCCTTTTGAAGCTTGCTAATTACTTTCTTGCAACCAGTAGACTTATAAAGCAGACAGTATCAACAAGAAGGTCTTAAATAAACTGAAAATCCACCAAAGAAACAGAATATGGTGTTCTTCACAGTCAGTTGAATCCATCATATTCAGGGATGAAAACAAACTATCTCCCCTCAAGTTCTACAAAAGCAAACATTTATATGGGATGCACTCAAACAAATGATGCAAATCAGAGTTAAACATATGGGCTTTGTGCTTAAGTTTTTGAGTTTGGAACTACTTGTCTAAAGCCTAAATCAGTTCAACAACACAGTACAAAGAATTCTATACAATCCAATTCAAAGAAGGAAACCTGAAAGCCTCCACTATGAACAAGCAGTATTGCTAATGAAGTCAGACGCTAAAAAAGCCAGCACCCATGCCTTGTTTTTTTCAAGTTTAATTGTACTAGATAGGTCACAGCAAATTTAAAAAAAGAGTCCAGTCTGAATTATGCACAATCTCCTCCCCAGACTTACAATTCTGGATGAGAAATTTATTCCACTGGAGTCCGAGAAATTTATTGCTGATGGCAACGCAGTGCAGAAATAACATTCCCCCTTCCTTAAACTACTTGTCAAGTTTTTTTTGGTAGCGTCGCTTAGAGAAGCTCAGCTTTAAATTAGCAACTAAAAATTTAGCTATCTGAAAAGGCACACTTGCAACCCATGCTGGTTTCCTTCAAGGCTTATTTGGACTTGAAAGCAGGGTTCCTGTCAACTGACCAGGAGCAAAAGAAAGTAGGCTTCATGTTCCAAATATATTCAAGTAATACATATAGAAGTCAATACAAAAGCAGTTTAAAGTTACTAAATCTGACCAGAGTCCCTTATAGTACTGCCAAATAAATAAGAAGTATGACCTAGTTATTCCATACACACCAAAAACATTTTGATAGGCTAATTCATCATGAACATAGCATTGCAGACATTACATAACTTCACACAGACTTGCCTTAGCTCCTGCCAAAGAAAACAACAAATTGTATGAGAAATAAATCTACACCCAAAGAGAAATGACAGTGATAAAACACGCTGAGAGGAAGAGGAGGAAGGGGAAAGAAAGGAGAGAAAGCATTAATATCACACATAGAAGGTTTTATTCAGTACTCCAAAATAATAAAGTCTTAAGTTTTCAAGTCAGAACATATGAATCAAGTGAATCCAGCAATCGAAACCAAACTTTTCACCCCAGTTTCTCTATTCCAAATAAAAGATTATCTTTACCAGATATTTGAGAGAAGCAGATACGGAGAAAGGCAGAAATTGGACCATAAAATTTATTCTGTGACACCATTATTAAAATTGGGAATTTCTTCCCAATTATATACTGCTGCTCATATAAGGTACAAATCATTACTCTTGATTTTAACAAAATAGTCTAAGAACTTTATTTCCAACATACCAATAAGATAATAAATCAGAAATTTATGAGAGTTGATTTAGAAAATTTAACAGGTATCTTAGCAGGCTTAGGTTCAATTTCTAGGTTCAGGACTTCTATGAGCGCTCACATACTTGGCATAATCCAAGTACCCAGTTCCTTATGGGGAAACAACTTCAATGTCATAGCTTTAAGAGTAGCACGGAAATTAAACTCAAAACGTTTTGCAGCAGCTACCTAACATCACAACTCAGACACAGGAGTAGTGGGGGGAAAAACAAGTCTACAAAATAACAATGTATTGATCCACAGATTTATATAGCAACCAATTTGCTCTCTAATTCAAGTAGCAGAGGGTATTTAGGACTGGAAAGGCTTTTTATTTCTACTATTCTGATCTCTGGTTTCTTTGGTTACTTGTAGAGAGCTCCAAAACTGCGTAGTGCTGGCTTAGAGATTTAAAGTTCGCAGTTTCCCAAGGCCTCTGATGCAAAAGGAAATGCAGAATTCGTCGGGAGAGCAAGCAGCAGCAGCAAGTATCTTTGCATCATAATACTATTTATAGGTGAAACATTTCTAAATACTACTGCCAAGCCACATAATACAGACTTCAGTTCATTTAGACTGAAAATGTCTTGCAAACGGAACAAAGTGCACATCGAGGAACAAAGTAACATATTCTGAAGAGAATTTTCCTTGAAAGACAAGTCAAATGTTAAATGCTTTATAACATCAGTTTACATACTTCTTCCTTTTAAATGCTTCTAAAATTGGTTATGCCTGAGAAAGCAAATTTGCATCTGTAAAACATCTCTAAGATAAAAGATGTTGTTGCCACTGTTTGACAAAACATGATGTGGATTTGCTCAGTGACATAGATATTTCCTAGCAATTTCTCTACTACATAATAAGTCTCAGCACCAATTTCCTTCTTCTCCTGCTGGGGAAATGCATGGGTAGCACATCCAGAGCCTTCGCTGCTACTGACTGCTAAACACAACCCCCTTATCTCCTCCTGCCCATCACTGAATCCATAAAATAAACCTAAAATGCAGTCAAGACCACCACCAATGGCTCCCTTGCCTTCTGCTGGCAAAAGAGTCACTTTCCAGTAAACAGGTGAATAAGAAAACTGTCCCTAACACAGACATGCACAGAGCCCACACAGACCAACAAAACTCCCCTCTTCTGCAAGGCGTCAGGAACTTCTACAGTTAGAAAAAGGGTTCGCAAAAGGTCACATGCCTAACCCGGTATCAACGACAGCTCTTACAACTGCACAGATTGGCATGGCCTTTAATTATATCACTGTGTTTTAACCAAGCTATATTCACATTAGCATAATTATGAGTTTTCAAATTATTCACTGGAGAAAATGAAGTTCATTGTTCTGCCTCTGCTGGGAGAGGTGATACCTCTGCCACCCTACATGAACCCCTCAGCATACTAGAAATAGGGTAGCGGAGCACCTCCCCACACCAGCTGCTGCCAGAAGCACCAGTGGCAAGAACAGGGGCTTCGAAGCCAAATGCATTGTTAACACTGCAGTTCCATAGGTGTTTCCTAAGGTCACCTCTCTCTCAGGAGCTCAGGGGAGAGAAGCTGCCATGCACCACCACCAAGACATCATTTATCTACCATGCCTTCCAGGTGACAGACAAAAGGAAAAAAAAAACCACACATATATATATGTCACTACACATATAGTTTGAAATACTGTAATTTAAAGACTAGAATCACTAAGATCTGGAAATTTAAAATTGAAGCTTGCGATAATGGTGCAACTCCATTTTCCTTACTTATGAGAGAAAACAGTAACAAATACCTGCCTTCAAAACTGGGCCTTCAAAACTGGTGGAGGCTGGATACATTTTGGTTGAATCATATAACAGGGAAACCAAGCAAACCAATGCTGGCCTTGCACAATTCTGAGGATGGAAGCAACACATTTTATTTTTAAAGCGCCTGAGTTAAGTTGGAAAGAAGTCAGCTCTGGGAAGGTAACGTAAATTAACATTAAAAGCCACTTTTAGAAATAGTTGTGCCAAGCACTTTTCAACCTCAGGGTAAGTTCACAGAGACGGAGGGCACAGGAGCAGGAAAAAGCCTTTTTAAAATGGCAACACCACATACAGTTAAACTATTCATAGTTTTAGACTGTCCTGCTTTGCAACAAAATTGCAACAGTTTGGAACTCTTGAATTGACCCTGCAGGTAAATTTATGGACAGGCCTTCGCTTTATTTCACTTGGAAAGCAACCACATGGAAACTAAACCCCTTCCTGTGTTTGTAACAGTGACCCACATGTTTGTAACAGAGTTTGTCTGCAAAAGTAACTGTTGGAAACCATAAGGAAAAACAGGAAGTATTTGATAGGGTGCTCAGGTGTTCGGGGGAAGATAGGGACAGCTACCACAAATTTAGCTTTTGACCAGGATGAGAAGAGAAGGGAGGTTCCAAGTGTCCTCAAAATAAACATTCTGGTCCTAGGCCCAAAAGTCACCTTGGCAAACACATGATGTGGACAGAAGCACTTCTCCAAGTGCTCTTCATGCTACTTCAGCAAGTGACTAATGCCAGAAAAAAAGAAATCCAAGGCATACAATAGACTTTGGCCCACATTGTACAGGTTTTGAAAAGAACATTCAATATCCAGATTGCTTTTAAACAGCAAGCAGCTCTAGTGCAGATCCACTCTGACTACAAAAGGAGCTCCTCCGCCCATAGAACACTTATATTCTGAAGTGTTTTTAATGCATGTTGTCTCGAAATGTTTTCTTTTTAATACTTTATCTCCTATCCAAGAAGGAAATCCATAAAAAAAGGAGTTCAGATGGAAAAATTGGACTCTACTGCTCTGCATACCAAGAGAAATAGAACAAAAACCATGTCCTTCCTCCTAGGAAAACATACACAGCGGTGGGCAGGGAGGCTGTCAAGCCCCATCTTTTCCAGCGACTCCACACCCCCAGCTCTGCAAAAGGAGCAACACGTCAAAGCTACCAGCACGGCCCAGCTCCAGGGTCTGAGCACAGCACTACCCGGTCACAAGTCACGAGTCGGGATATCACAGCACTCTGCCACATGGGGCACTGCTCAGTCCTCCCCTTCGGTGACATTTGTCACGCAGCACTGGAGGCTGGGGAGGGGACTCTGCTACCCCATACGTAAGACCCCAAGGGGGTAGCTGTGCAAGGGGTGACTAACACAGAGAAGACTGCAGCATCAAAGTCACAGCTACAAGCCTCAAACTTGCCACCTCCCAAGCCAGCTTCAGTAAAGCCACTTCAGTCCTTGTCTTCAGCCTGATAAAGCCTGAAAAATACAGGAAGTCAAATGCTGGAAGAATCCAATTTAAATTATTATTCCCGCTATCATTTTCACTCCAAACCCAATATCCACCTAATTCTCCATTTGAACAAAAATGTGAGAGTTAGCTTTACAAAAGAAAAAGTAACAGCAGCCAGACAAGTATAGATATTGGGGGTGGGAGGGAGAGCTCAACAGGGAGAAGGGACAGGTATATGTTTTGCAGCTCTTGTCAGCTAATTCATGTTTACACTGTTTCAGAGCACCTCCGGGGCTATCACAACACCCACTCAGACACTAACACTCGGGAAGAGCATTTCTAGTATTTCTATCGCCCTCTGTCACCAGAGAAGGTATCAGCACCGGCCTCCTAGACTGCAGCAGCACACAGGACATTAGAGGAAACCAGAGGGAAGAGACATGTTCTTTCACCAGTATTCACAGATCTTCATAGATCGGCTTCATATTATTAGAAGGATCTAAGTAGTAAGACACTTATTTTTAAAGCATCATTGCCCACATATTAGCTACACAGAAAACCAGTATCGGTGTCTTCCCACGCCACCTCCTCCCAGCTATACTTCACTTGATACTCATTCATCTGCAGGATTATCATATAACTACCAGGGTAAAGCTGGATCAATGTCTTCTCACTCCACTGAGCCACCCGATCAATAGCAACAAGGACATTCTGCTGTCAGCAGCAAACGCTGCTCGGCCCCCGGGGCTTGGTGCTACAGACCTATGTTGGGTAGATCCCAGCAGGCAGCGCTGAGGGCAGCTGCAATCCCTCATTTGTCCCTCCTGTTGAAAAAAACAAGTCCATGTGACTTGCTGTTAAGACATAGCCTTAATTAAATGTGTGCATTTATTATTCAGGAAAACAAATAAAACAGCAAATGCTTACTAAAAAAAAAAAAAAAAAAATCAAACAAGTACATTTAGTTAATAAGAGCATTAAGTACTACATAAGTGACTTTTTTCACTCCAACTAGCAGAACACATGTAGCCCTTCTTCCAGCTCCTGGAAGAAGCTCTGCAAATCAAAAATATCACCACACACTTTACAGACAAGAATCTGAAATCAGAAAAGAATTCTCTATATTGAGAACTCAGCCTCAACTTTTCAGTTTCTCTGCTATTTCTAACTGAAATCTTTCAGAAGCAGATAGTTTTGTTCAAGGATGCTTAGAAACAACAGACTTGTCACCCAAGCAAAACTCATCAGGCTGCTACACGGCTGCAATTGTTTTTAATTCTGCCTAGTTTTAGTGGGCTGCATTTTAAAGTTTTAAAATTCAAGCAAGTCAAAACTTTAACCTTTAAGACCTATCTTCCAGTTACAGGATCATTCTGCCAAAGGCCCACTCTAATCTGTGTTTTGGGCCCAAGAAGCAGGACACCTGTCCCGTGACTCAAGCAGTAATTAACAGGCAGCCACCTGCAAACCTCTCCATCCTGCCAAGAGGCTGAGACACCAAAAGCAGCCTGCCAACTCATGACGCTATCACACTGCAGCAGCCCTGGGAAAAGCACTGTATGTTCTCACCACATAAAATAAATACAGAGCACCAAGTTCTCAAACATGCTCCTCCTAGAGCTTCGGATATGTTTTAAGATATCAGTGAAGGGATGGATGTGTTAATATGTTAACAGATATTATCTTCACTTGTAACCTTAACCTAGTTCCTACTTTAAACCAGGTCATAATAATTAGTCCAGATTCTGTGTTGAAACTTGTAAGAAAATGAAATTACCTTGGTAAGTTTAAACTGGGCCCATGTTCATGAGGAACAAGAGGCTGCACATGGCATTGCCAACTTTCTGCAGAAAATGGACAACAAGCTGCTAAGACCAACTGAGCAATCAGCTCACATCTCAGCATCCACCACAGAATCTGCAGAACGTCCACAAAGCCAGTGTTATTACATGAACGACACTAAACCTGAAGTAACACGGACCTGACAGGCACCTCCTATCACTGGGCTCCTTACACTCATACTGGAGCTTTAACAGAATTGCAAGCTCAGGCGAGGGAGGCTGCTGTGCAAAGCAACAGTGATGACAGGAAGGAGAAAAAATAACCCACACTCATTACTGACTAGTCCCCACCGAACTCTCAAACTACAGGATCAGCTATAATCTCTAAACACAGGGGGTCAAAACAAGTATGACACTAAAAAGTGCTTAAATATTCCTTTTCCTTTACCTAAGTCAGGCCAAAATACAGCAAGTCCATCTACCAACACCTATAGTTCAGTAAGGTTTAGCAGAATCCTGAACATTTACTCCCCATTGTTTATAGGACTTGGATTAAAACTAAGGATGGAAGTAGCAGCAGTTGCTGGGATCCCCTCTCAGGAAGGATGCACTTCTTCACACTGGGCGCTCAGCCTTATTCTGCTGCCCTGCTGGGTTCCCAAACAAAAGCGGCGACTGCCTGCACTCCCACCACGGTTTTCAGTGGCAGCTGCAACACTATCCTACGCTAACCGAGGACCATCTCACTGAACTTCAGCTGCAAAGTCGTGTTTTGCTACAGTTTCTAGTGGGGAAGGTTTTTTAAATGAATGATTATTTTGTTTGGCATTGCCGGGCTTGTTCATTGTAACATGTGGTAGTTTTCTGCGAGTATATAGTCCTTGCCAGTATGCACTGTTAACTACATTAATACTATTTAGCAACACCCATATGATGTTTTGCAATAACACTGGAGTATAATTAAGTGTTGCTATATTTTGTAAAGAAAGTGATTTCTAACAAATTGTGATTTCACTATTGTTATTCAAACTGTGTAGCTTCTGTGATTACTAAAACGTGCTTTTAATTTAGGGAATTAAGACAATCAATGTCTTCTGATGGCAAATTCAAAATAAACAGCTCTCTTCTGTTAAACTAAGCATCCCAACACAGTTTTAAGTCTATAGGATATATACAGTATACACACACAGACACCCCGCAAATGAGAGACACCCTGATGATCTAATTAGGCAAAGAAAATACCGAAGCAGTGAGAGGCAAAGGGCAGCTTTTATTTGCTTAGGTCTTTGGATCTGAATAACTCAGGGTATTTATTTTAACATCAAGAAGCAAAAAAAGCTTTTCATTTATGAAAATTACATTAAGCAGAACAAGATGGACAACTTGATGTCTTTCCATTCTTAGCTTAAGTTTCACCTTTTTCATTTTAAGAACAGTTCTTCTCTGCCTCAGATCATCTCCCTTAATATCGTATCTCTGCTTGACTAGGACCTTGGCTATCACTCCAATACGTACTTGGACATTTACCAAGCATGTGTCCTCCACAATAGCTGAAATAATACAAGGACATTTCTTTTCCAGGAGCATTTAAACATTTCTTTTCCCAGATCCAGGCTTATTTTAGAGAAATCAAAGGCTAGAAACATTTTCAGAAGTATGAGTAGGAAACGGTATCTTACACAAACTCTACTGATTTCCCTAAAGCCAAACCTTTACCACTGAGGAACGTGGCTTCCCATCTCTAACCTAGAGAAAAGTTCTGGTCCAACATGAACTACAGCACAGCGATCCGAAGGGATTCGTCAGGAGAAAGTGCTAGAAGACACAGGAAAGAAGTAGGTATCTTCTGGAATCTTTTATTTAAGCACAGTCTAGGAGCAGCAAATATTATACAGAAGTTCTTTATTTATTTCTTTTTTATTACTTTATCTGATTAAAATCTTTTTAAGGGCAGATAGGAAGTTCTTCCACCTAAAGAGCAATATTGGCCAAGAAAAGATTGCCCATTAGCCACACTATCTCCACAAAGCCTGCAGCCTTATTAAATTACAACTGTTTGAACAAGGTCAAGCACTCAGGGTTTAATTCAAAGTGTTTCCAGGTATAATGCTGTCAGGTCAACTTAAACAAGCCAACAGAGGCTTTGAGCTTGATTAAATATTAAAACAGAATCTTTCACATCTGTTTTTACCCAAGGATGAAATTACTGTACATGCCTTCAACCAGCTCATTAATACACTGTACACATCTTGCCTCAAAAGGTTACAGGAATATCAATGCTTTCCGAGTGCCTGCAGTGAAACCCACACAACGCAGCCAGAAGTGAGGTCACTGCATACTTGAGCAGGATGTCAATATTTCTTTACAAATGTGCGAGGTAATCAGTTAGACATAGATACATTTTAAATTAAAAGATTGAAGCCTCCAGTGAAGCTAAACCACTTGCCTTTGATCTGAAACTTTTAATCACTCATCTCATTTTCTTTGATAGATAACTTGATAACAGACACTGAACAGAAAGTCTGATACAACAGTAATTACTTTTCAGACTGGAGGGCTGTCATGTCCAACTAGAAATTTGCATTTTTCAAAACATTTGCAAAGCATAATTTGTAATTGAAACATAAAAAGGTCCTTCAAGATCATCTATTTCAACACCTATCATTTCTAATGATACCTTGATCCTGCATTAGGGCTGGGGAGAAGAGAAAGTAACTGAAGCTACAGCTTCTTTTATGAAGATACACACACTGTGTCAGCTACTCTGTATGGCATCTGCTGGCCTTAAACTCAACAAATAAAAACAAACAAAATCAAAAAAAGAGATACTCCTCTAGCACAACCTTTGCAGGAGAAGGCAAATACTAGTCAAATTGTGCTTCTCAACCGCAATCCATTAAACCCACAGAGAAAAATCAAAGTCATCTGTGTAGATTAACAGATGCATGAAATGGGACTTGGAAAGGAAGCAACTGATGTCTAAACTGTGCTCATATCAGAAGGAAAAACACAACAAAAAATACACACACACAGACCTGTAAGTTAGTATATACCGAAACAGAACCTAAATGTGTCATCACTTAAAAAGTATATTCTCAGCGAGTTTACCATAAAAAACATTCACACCTACAAGCCAGCCTTAGCAGTGTTCTCCTGGGGCTAGGGGGGAGAGGCAATGCCAAAAGCCACTGTTTCAACAGCAATGCTCTTACATAATGAATAGAAAAAAAAACTACCAAAAGTTTTTAAATGCCCTTGCATATTTACTAGAGTCAAAGCTATACACTTTAAGCACTGGTAGTTAGTAAGGCATGAGACAATTTGTTTGAAACAAAGTAAAATTCTAATACAACAGTCTTTTACCACCCACTAATTTACACTTGAATAATATAATCAACTATTCCAAACTATGCTTAATGTAAAGTCAATAAATTCCTTTTTGGCTGTTGACACAAAAACCTACAGGGCTTTTAACACTTGAGGAAATTAATCATTACAACCCTCTGGCTCAATGCACATCTATATTGAAATAATTTGGTCTTTAATTCATTTGATGTGTAGTGGAGTTTAATGCAGTAAATATAACAGATGCTGGCCTCATTAAACCAGATCCAGTTCTAACTGCCTTTCATTAGCTTGGTATATTGGAACAAAGTAAAAAAAAAAAGTGTTTTCCTTAAAATACAATTGTGCATTATTAAGCAACCCAAACAAAACAAGCCTATTAATATGTAATACAATTATAACACTTACGTTTGATTTGTTAAAAAGCCAACATTAGGCATGTTGCTTTAAATTCTCTTTCAGGTACAGAGATGCTCTTTTTCACTGACCAAAGTTCACTGACCAGAGCAGTAAGACCACCAAACTAAATCGCCTTGAGGCTACTGATAAGACATCAGAGCTTCCTGGTTTTTAATGCTTATGTGCAATTCTTCCACCCTAGGCATGGTTTAGGCCAGGTTCTCGGGCTTAGCTCACCTCGAAACCCATCACAACAACAATTGGCTCACACAAAACCAGTCTGGGAGACCCAAGGAATAAAGATATCTGTGCAAGTCACTTGAACACAGTGAGGAGAGAGCGCCAGCTAAGACTAACTATACCTACACTGCTCCTGGGCACTTATCAGGCTACTCACAGACCTACTCCACTTACTGCTGTAACAAAACTAACTACTCTGGCAAGACAGAAATCTCAAAACAAGGAGGGAAAAAGAAAAGTGACACTACAAAAAAGTGCTACGAAGAGTGCACAGAAGAGTGGACAGATCTCCTCAAAAAAAAAAAAAAAAAAAAAATCCTCATTCTTGCACTTTTACAGTATGGTTTTCTTCCAGCAGAGCCTGAAAAGTGGTGTATGTGAGGGCAAACTCACCCTTTACAGTTTAAATGTACAGTCACCACCTTCAGGTCGTCATCCTATTAAATATGCACACATACATTACATATATATATAAAAAAAATATATGAAATGTACCCCAAGGCTCACAGAAAGCATTTCCTTTGGAAAATAAACAGCTTCAAGGGAAAAGAAATCTTTAAAAGTTATTTGCATAAACTCCTGAATCTCTGCTGCTAAAGAGCATTCAAACATAAAAACCACACTCCTACAGTTTTCCCTTCTTGAGATTTATAGTTAAATTGTAACAGAAACACTTCCTGGTTAAATGGGACAGATAATGCAATACAGCTTTTATCAAACCAATAAATGTTATAATATGCAAGTCTCAGACCCTAAGAGACTTTCCTCCTCAGGTGCTAGCAGTTTATAAATTAGCTCGCTTGTAACAAAGAAAAAGCTTCATAATTAGTAACTAGTTCACCATTAAAACCTTGCAATTCACTATATGATGTCACAGACTAATGATTTTGGCGCTCATTTACACACTCAATTATTTTCTGGCATCTTAGTATATTCAATCCCATTATTTCCTGTATAATTGACCAACTTCAACAGCTCTAATTCTTTTTCTGTAAATACAGAACACATTGCGCAAGCCAGGACCATAGCTATCACTCTTAAAATAATTCCACATAACGTACAGTTTAAGTTTGACAAGGCTTAAGATGCTTTGCCCTGCAGCCAGCAAAGTTTGATTTAAAAAGCACTGTACAGTAATTAGATTTAAGCAACAGAATTACTTAAAGCACCACACTCATTGACTGGTAGAGCTTTTATTGCAGTAGATTAGACTCATTACCTAGAGAGATTGAAAAGCAGCTCAGGATTCATTTACTTCTGCTACTAGAAATTAATACACTTAGTTCTGGTGACTGCAGTGAGTGGAACACGCAGATGCAAGTCCAGCAGGTCACCCTATTGCAGGCAGCCCCTTGGAATAAGGGTGAGAAGTACCTGGGCTGATTCAAATCTCAAGTAACAACAAAACTTCCTAAACATTCCTTATCTGAGGAACTGTGGAATACAGAGTCCTCAAATCTTCTACCCCAAAAACCAAAATGCTAACTCATTTAGTAGAGACATAGGGAAAAATTGGGGGAGATGAGGGAGGGGGGGTAAGAGAGGAAGAAAAGGCAGTTAAAGATTCAGCATGGCTTGAGATTTCTCATGGCTGTTTGAAATTAAATACTGGTATTTTCATCTACTTTTGCAAGATGTTTAAATCCAAGAAAAACTTGTGTTGTTTAGCATAAGAAGGGAAAACTTGAAGCATGTCAAGTGGAACATTAAGTTTGGAGTGCCAAATCAAAACTTATGCAATATGATGGCAGTGAGGGTCAACTGTGGATCTCACATGTAAAAACTTGTCTTGAACAAATTCAGGAAGTCTCCAAGCGAAGGCCAACACCTCACCTGACAGAGCAGGATCACATGATTACCCTACTACGGTCAGAGTCACCATCCAAATTTCACATCTCCCCCTTCTTCAAATTACACTAAATAACTGTGACATGACAGGAAGCAGCATGATTCATCCTGGGTCCTATACCACAGAGCGAAGTAAACTTGAATCATAGTTGGCTTTTTCTCTCACCTAATTATTAGTAAAGAAACTGCAAAACCCAAATTAAGATCTTACCAGCTAAGCTTTCCCCTTGGGCAGATTCAAGAAGGGCTGTTCAAAGTAAACTCTGCTCAGGTTGAGGTCTCTAAACCATCTTCTTTAAGAAAGATCTGTAAACAACCTTTTAACATTGTTTTTATCCTTTACTCTATTTGCCTTAATGAATTCCTATATTACAATATCTAAGAATTCAGTAGAATATTATAAATTTGAGAAAAAAAAAAAATCTCTTCTCACTCCAAACACTCTTTTGGGAGTGAAGTCAAAGTTACATTTAAGCAGGCCAGGATGAGGAACGCGAACTGGGTCTCAGCAAGACCCTTCTTCCTGTACATTAGATGGCATTTCAGCCATGGCCCCTTAAACCCTCTTCTTTGTCACTTGCCCTGAAGAGTCACTGTAGCACCCAATGAATCCAATTCTAATATATTCGTGAATGCTGCAATGAACCCTAAAGCCTTGAAAAAGCTGCTCTCAGAAAGATTGCCGAGCTACTCAGTCTGCTACTGCATTGCAGAAGCATATTTTACCCTTTGCTATAAAGTTCCGTAATTCAAAAATAACTCCTTATACATTGGTGCTATAACACCCAATTCCAATTATATTTTAACAATTTTATTTCTGATTACTAAAATTACTCTCAACAAAACCTTTCTGGGCCTTAGAGAAAAATATTTTCTTTGGTAAAGCTAGACTGATCTGAAGAACTCAAACATTTGGGGGAAGAGGAGAACAACTTGGTAGACACTAGCAGACCACAAGCTGTTTTCCACTGCTGCAATACAATTAAAGCTTTCAGGGGAATACCCAGGAATTCTCCCTGCCCCAAATTCTATCAGAAAAAAAGTGCTAATTTAAAAGTGGAAAAGAGTCTTCAGTGAAAGCAATCTGTCTGAAAATCTAGGTCCATCTAAAATATTTAGGGAAGAGCTGGGAGAAAAGTTTACAAGCAAGTTTTGATATGCAGTCATCATCTTTAATGTGCATCAATTCACAGATGTAATCCAAATAGATTACAGCTCTATTTACAAGCTTTAATAACCAACAGCTATCTTAGACTGCTCTCAAGGCAACTCTCAAAAACCTATGAGCTGGTTTTGATTGTCACTTGCCATATGACAGAATCTGTCAAAAATAAGACTTTCTGCACAAAAGAGAAAACATCTTCGTTAAGAAAGACAGGCAAGTTCCTTTTTCACTTCTTCCACTTTCCTCCCCTTTGTACTCATTTTTAAATAAAAAAGCCTACTTCCAAATTTTAAAGTCTCAGTTACCATATGATGATACAGTTAAAAAATAATAGTTTAGTCAAACACTCTACACACTGTCTTAATAATTGCCCTGGTAAATAAAAATATAGAAGGTAGTGTCAAGTGAAATCATTCTTACAGTGTCCAATTCTCAGTACCTGGAACTAGTTTAAATACTCTTTAGCATAGTCTTTGTACGCAGTAAATCCAGAATTCAACAACAGTGGAGCAGCTGCTCGGTGACTGGGCTGCCGAATTCAATGACTGACAAAAGGTTACCTTAATTCAATGAGATAATCAGCACACATTTACCCACTACCAAGTCTTTTCCAACCATCTGCAAGGCGGCAGAGCTAACTGCCTGTAAAACAACTGGCAGCATGCTGACAAGGCCCCACGTCCCTCGTGTCAATGAAAATTTATCTCTTAGCAACAGCTAAAAAGAAGCTAAACTTACAGAAATATTTTTAAGGCATCATAAGCCAACAATTTCTTAGCAAGTGATTTTGATTGCTACTGATCTCCAAACAGATGTCAACTCTAATTGGTAAAATCTATTAAATATACATGAAAAAATCTGGTAGGGGACGCAAGTTGTCACGGCAATAACAATGGGAGTCACTAGAGTTGTGTACATAAAAGACAAAGTTAACCTTATATCAGAGTGCTGGCCTCCCAATGATATCACTAACAATGAAGTAAGTAAAAAGCAAGTGCTGTGTGGAGGGAGAATAAAACACTACTAAAGGCTGCTGTCAGGAACTGTAAGGTCATAAAGGACTCGGCTAAAAACTCAAACATTTGCGAGGAAAAATGAAATAAAAAGAGTCAAGAGTAAAATGACTTAATTGCTTTAGGATTCCCTCCCCTACTAGACATAAGTGAATAAGCTGCTTATGTTCTCTAATTAAGCATGACTATTTACATAGTTAGCAGACATCTTGTTATGAAGGTGTAAATATCTAACTCAAAATTCTAAAAAATCAAAATGTTAATGGAACCAAACTTTACAAATAACTGCCATACAACTCTTCCATTAAAAAAAGAATACAATATTCAAAGAGAAACAGTGTAATCCATTTAGTTTAACACTAGCAGATTGTAGGCGGTTGTGTTTGGAACTACATAGAGCAAATTAAATAGGGCACGTTCACACAATGACATCTGAACTGCTTTTCGTTCTAAGCAGAACAGAGTTACCAGCTGCCAAAGTAATTTTCTTAAACAAAATGAACTACAGCATTTTTACTAACTTAAGAACAGAGATAAAAGTTTTATTTCTAGCAAGAGTCACCTACACTTCTTCTGTAACAGGCTAGATGCCCATTAGATGTGTTGAGTATTATTTAAAAATGTAAAGTTATCTTCAAGAGAGGAACTCTCAAACAGAGCTCCTCAGTATCACCTCTCCCAAGACTAGTATTAAGGAGACGCAAGAACAACATCCTTTAAATCTTCAGCTGAAGAGTGATTCAATGTGATACTATGTGATACAATGATTTCCTTAAATTTACAGGCAGGAATAAATCCAGGTAAAACGAACTTTAGAACTGCATAGTGTGTTACACTGCCCATAAAAAGTAATAATAATAATCCAATCACCCTTCAATCAGTGATATGTGGTGCCGTTTGCCACTACTGTAACCAAAGGACATTACAGGATGACTTATTTTCAAAAAAAACATTAACAGAGCAACTCGAATTTTGTAGAGTAATAAGAGTAATACAGTAGAAATATATTTTTCTACATTTTTGCTCTTCCCAAAGCTTGAAATTGACAGGAATCAAATCTAGTGAAAAGGCCAAGTGCCCCTTATTAAATGGAGGAAACGGAAATTCTAGTATTGGCTTCTCATGTGCATTTATGCAAATGAAAGTCCTCACTTCATACAAACCTTTTCCTTTTTTCTTGCAAGCCATCACCTCCTGACAACTTGCAAGCACTATGTCACAATTTATATCTTCCACAAATAGGAGTAGCCTGTACTTTCTCCAAAGTAGAAAAAAGAAAAAAAAAAAAAAAAGAAAAAAATCATTTCTAATGTTAATCTACAACCAAGGTATTAAAGATATAAAGATACTAAAAAAGGTACCAGACCCAAAACAAACAAAAACCACTAGAAAATATCTTCCCTGCATTCCCTCATCTGATTAACTTAACCTGGAAGTAGAGACTCATTCCTATATTATGCATTCCTGTAGGTCTCAGTGGGTATGTTTATAAACTGACTAATAACCAAATATTTATTCATAAGGCGATACCCTGTCCTCCTCCCCCACTATCACTAGCTCGCTTGTTAACCTGACTCCTACAGCAGGTTTGCTAGTGTTTACAAGATGAAAGAGCAGCAACAAAGTAGGAAATCAAAGCTGAGTGTCTTTTAAATTAGAAACAGAAGGAAGGGAGAAGGGGATGTAGCTGCCATTATAAGAACAGAACTTGTTTAACTAAGTTCAGTGATTGAAGTGGAGATTATTTTTGTCTTGACAATCTCACTTATCAAACACTGCCTTTCTCATCACCTTTTAACTATTTCTGTATAATCACTTGGCTAACTGCTGCTCCTTATTCACCTATCCTAAGCATTTACAGAATTCTATCTCACAGTGCTTCAATTTTGGTGTTTGCTACATTTTTATGCATGAATAAAGACACCAGTTCAAGAAGTTTGATATCAAACATCTATATAAGATAATGATGGAACTTAAATCATGCCTAGCAGAGGCCAGTCCAAGCCTCCTATATATAAAGCTCAAAATCCAATTACTCCTAGACTTCCCAAAGTCTAAAAGCAAGGACCCAAGAAAGCAGAGCAAGCCCTTTTCCTAAAGTATCATATGAAATACCCTCAGGAAACGCAGACTCCAAAGAGTGAGCTTTCCCAGGATGGAGGATTTTTCCCCAGATCAAGTGTGCGTCTCAAATACTTTTTCACTCATATTTGATAGTTGTCTGCAAATCTTGGACATCACAGGCTTGCACAAACAAACTGTACCTTTATAATTACATGAAAATATGCACAACAGACTCCATCAGCATCTTTAGCAATGCACTAATGTAACATGTCATAGCCCACTGTGGTTGGGGTCCTACTTTTCAGCTACGCATCAATGCCTGAGCTGTTAACTCCAAGGAATCCCCAAGGGGTAAACGTTTTGTCAAGCTTTTAGTGGAGGCGAGCAGCTTGATTGGTGGGATCTGCAACCTTAAGTTGTTTGGTAAACTCAAAGGAAATTCCTAAGCACACCTGCACTGTTCTACATTACTGAGCTTCTGACTCTGAAGCCACTGATCAGGCCTATTAAGTTTGGAAACAGAAAAGTAATTTAAAAACTGCTTACCCTCATTGCATCACAACCACAAGTCTGCATTTCTGACAGCAATTCAGCAAACCTAAACAGATGCCAAAAGCAGTGACACTGTACTTTGCACTATATTAGCAACATTTTCCAATGGAGAAAGTTATCAGGCTGAGCTTTTAAGTTTTCAAGCCAATTATTTAAACACTTAAGGTCATTTCATTTATAGTTATCATCACATCTTTTCTACAATGCTCCTTATTTCTCCAATTGTCAGAATAATAAAATAATGTAGCAAGGCCATGTGCCATAAAGAATGACAGGCTACATCACTAGCACCCAGCAGAAATCAGACTAGTTCAACTATGAGTTAAGTTCTTAATAGCAAACCACACAGGACAGTACAGGATCTGTTGGCTAAGTGGTATCTTATTTTATGCACTTCATTTTCAAGATTTACAGTGACAATTCAAACCCATAATCATTGCCATAACAACATTGCTCCAGGACAACAGCAAACAACTCTCTCAGTTTTGTTGCAGAAAGTTCCAAGATAATAGGTTCAAAATGGACCTTCATAACCATAAGGAAAAAGATTCTCTCCTTTTACTTGCTCAAATATACTCCTGCATACAGACAGGAGTGGCCTTTGGAAAGAAGTACTAAGAAGTTTGGAAATGTATTCAAAGTGGCACAGAAAGGCCTTGAAATCATATGACTGAGTAATGTTTCTCTTGGTGCAAGCCTGACAATGCTTTCCTCCCCTCCCCCCCCAAAAAATGTTCTTTTGTAACTTGCAACTGTCAGATTGAAAAACTACATTTGATGAACAATTGATTTACACTCTAGGGATCTTGTACATTGACAAAAAAGAAACATCTGTCAAGAAATTGCATAGAACCTCTACTGCAAAGTACTAAGAGTTTTCATTACTTTTTTTTAAAAAAAAAACCACAGTAGCTCCAGCAACACACTGAACTATTAACACTTTCCAACTGCTGCAGAATAAACACTAAAGACTCACAAATACAATGATGGCAGTACATTAGCTTAAACATCTCTCCCTTTTTTTGGCTAAGGCAGGTAGAAATACAGTGCTAAGAAAATACCCAAGGCAGTTCGCCCCAATTCTAGGAGCAGACTTCTGGCAGAGGGAAGGGAGGGTGTTATTTTTTTGCTGCTGCTGTTTTGCTGGTTTAAAAAAAAAAAAAAAAAAAAAAAAAACAAAACAAAACAAAAAAAAACACAACACCCACACACACACCCCCACACCAAAAAAAAAAACAAAAAAAAGCCCCATGTTGACAAAGCAAGTATTCCAAACAGAGAGAGGGGGAACAAGCAAGCAAAACACCTAAATTATGATTTAAGGATCAAATGCCTGCCCCAGTTCAGACAACAGAGCTCACAGAAAAGACAGTAAATGAGCAAATGTAAGAATTTAAGTGGAACTGCTACAACTATGCAAGACGTTTTTTCATTTTCTAAAACTCACTGTTGTCAGTTTGACTACAGCTGACTCTGCAGTACATCGCACCAATTACTTTATTTCGAAAAGAAACTATTTAGATAATCAAATTTAATCCTAAGGATTAAATGGTCCACTATAACAAGGTTGGAATTGTTCCTCATTATAAAACTAGAATTATGTCCACATCACTTGTAAATATGTTTCTAGGCTTAATATCCAGCTTGGAAAAAAAGGTAAGTTGCATATCCTCAGACAGTTCTATAGCAAACTGCAAACAGATGACATCTTTCCAGAAACTAAGCTTGCTACACCAGAAATGAGAAACCAAGTTCCTCTATTTTGAAGTAGCAAGCCAATTCAGCTTAGGGGAGGGGGGGGAAAAAAGTTAAAAAACAGAAAGAGAAAGTTTTCAATTCCCCTCCCACCGTACAATTCAAGACAACTTTCACAGGTATGTTTCTCAGTTCAGTCAGAATGTATTGAATTGTAAGATACCAAGAAAGCCCACAAGATTCTGGTATCTGTTCACAATAATATGAGCAACTTCCCCAGAACAAGGCGTAAAAAAGTTTTTCCATTTAGTTTTAAATATTCCAAAGACAAGATGAGGCATTTTCCGACTTCTGATAAGCTGCAGAATCTCAAGTGTGAATAGGAGCCATCTGAAAGCATTTGTTTGGCTTCTGCATAGATTTGGTACTAACAGCATTGCTGAAGTTACAGAGCCAGCAGAGAAATTGCAGGGAGCAGCAGCACCTGTGTGATGATCACACCAGAAGTTCAAGGATCAGAACTACAGCACTCATGTGCAGCATAGGTGTATTTTGTTAAGAGAGACGGGAAGCACAAACACAGGAGTTGACGTTTGTCATTTGTCACAATATGTTACAATGGAAAAAGCACTGTTGCAATGCCACTGTCTCTACGGCAGTATTTTATCAAATGAGACAGCTGAAGCCATCTTTCATTTTCTTCCTTTTTTCCCCCCTCCACCCCATCCACAATTTTATAATCATGAGCACTACAGACCATCCCTTGCAGACACCTGTCTACCACTCCATTTCCATTCTCAGACTCAACCCCAGGAATACAGTCTTCTTGTAATGTCACCCCCAAAGTTAGGCAGTGGGAATACTCTCTGAAGGGTAAATCAATAAGACTCATTCTGTATCACTTCTGCCTAAACTTTTACCTGTCTCTGCTCACTGAAAATTTTAGAGGCCAGAGGGGATTAGGTAAAGCAAGCAAAAACACATAAGCCAAGAGTCTCCTGTTGCCTTCCCACAGGATGACAGGAAGTTGAGAAGCAAAGCAGGGAGGAGTCACAGATGACAAAAGCCTTCACTATAGATTGGCCCTTTGCCTAAAAAAACAGGAGGAACACCCAGTGTCTGTGCTGCCACAAGCTGCATCCCTTAAGACTCAAATCCAAACCATGCCAAGCTGCACTTGGAAAAGCTAAACAGATATAGGCCAGCAAAAGCAAAATTAAACAGGAGTTCAAGTACAAAAAAATAAAAAAAAACTTGTTTTTGTGCAAACAATCACCTTGAAAAACAAAATGTGAAAAAAGCAGCATTATTTTAAACCAAGATGAAATCTATTAATAGAGTTGCTCAGCTTTTCAAAAGGGTGTCTATGAGAATCAAGAAAACACAGGGAAGTACTTATCAAGCAACATTCTTTATCTTTCATGCTTAATACTTCAAGCATAATTTATCAAGCAAAAGACGTAAGCACTGGACACTGGCCCACGGACCAGGACCCCATGGGTCCTCTAATGTGTTAAAACAATTGCCATCATCCCTTATTTTTTTTTAAGCCAAGCTTGTACTTTTACACCATGTTTAAAAATAAGTGAAATCTGTCTACAGTGAACAAACAAATGCTTCTGCAGGTTTACAGCCATGCTGCATTTGTACTCAGATGCCAAACTCCTGAGCTAGTAGGTTTCATAAAGTTTCCAGATTGCAGAACCTTCCTTATCCAAATAACCAAGAACAAGTAGTACACATGGAAAATGTCACCAGAGTCGCTCCACCAATGACCCCATTAAAGATAAAACAAATATCCATTACATCATTTAATGACTTCAAGAGTAACTTACAAATACCACTTTTTTGTTGCATTTCCAGAAATATTTTTTATGCACTAAAAAGCTTATACAAAAACTAGATACTGCTTAACATGTTCAGGCTCATTTTCCCCTCTGTTCGCACCCTTTCCTACTATGTTTTCAGTTTTTACACTGCATTTCCTGATTAACATTCTTGTACAGTCCTTTTCAGGAGACAACGGGCGAGAGATGAGATGTGTATGCAAGATATCCTGAACATAAGGAAGAACACATAAGAGCAGTAAAAACTGATCTTGCACATCTCCTTATATCACAATGCATAGTTTAAGCAAATTACTGAGCACTAAGTGTCCTCTTTTTTCTGCTGATATTTCTTTTAATCTGCCAGAAAGGTATCATTAAAAAAATTTATCTTAACAAGTGTCTCCATTTTCAGTTTGTGTGTTGTCAAGAGAGCCTTGGCTCCGACCAGAGGCTGGTCAATTCCTTTAACTCACCAATTAATTTCACTCATTGGGATATATGCTTACCCAATATGGCTATACAATTTGAATCACAGCAAAGTTTTAAGTAGCAACTAGAATGCTCAAGATAAGTGCAAATCCTTCTGCATGTTTTATACTGTGTAAAACTGTGTACATGATACAATATCATACCATACACAGAATCGATAGGTCATGACTTTCTATTTGCTATTTGACTTTCTGCTGAAATCTGTCCTTCCCACAAGCCTTGTACCTGCATCTCTTCATACAGCAATGAAAGAGCAAACCTGCACACCCAAGAGTAGAGGAACAGATGGGGAAGCATAGGATGCAAACAGCTGCGCTACCTTCTTCTGCTTCCCCTAACTGGAAATTGACATGTCTTTGCACAAGTTCAGAAGCGCCATAACAAAACACAAAGGGATTTTTAAACTCATTCTTTTTTTTTCAGGCCTACAGAGAACAGGAAATAACACCTGATAGTTGCATTTACTTACAGCAGCATCAGCGTGTACTATTTCTACTTCTGCTGAAACAAGAGCACTGCATGTAGCTGTTCTGAATCACCAACTTGCTGGTTGTCAGAAGACAGTGCAGCAGCTCTGCATCACCATCACCACCAAAATGAAAGGAAGCACTTCCAGCAAGTCTACACAATTATTTTATCTTGTGCAAAACACTGAGCAGTCCCATAGTTAGGCTCCAGATCTGCAAAAGTAGCTTCAGCCATTACTGAGGTTCAATTGCCTTAGAGTAATAGCTATCTCTCTGCTGCTCCAGGCACTCTAATGCCTTTAAAAGGCCACAGGCAGCACTGGGTCTCGGACCATTTCTTGCTCCCTCAGAAAGGCGGGCTCCAGGCCTGCCTTTTACACTGCAAGTGTGAAAGCTGAGCTCGCCAAAGGTGGTGCCTGTGTGTGTGGCGGGAGGCATCCAAATTCAGAATGCACCAAATTTTACATGTTTCACCCTGATGACATGTTAATTATGTATAAAAGATCAAAATGACTCAAAAATGACTGAAAAACACAAACAAAACCACCCACCTATGTAGACATTTAAACAGATTTCTGCACACATACTTGCTTCCCTACTCAAAGTCAACAGGAAAGATACTTCAACTTCACCCCTAGCATTAATGAAAACAGTTTGAAAAAAGCTCTTACTCAAAGCTTCTTTGACTGTTAGCACAAGTAGTTTAAAATATGCAGAGCTGTTCCAAATCTAGCTGATTGAGAGATGCTACTCGGATACAGGTTATTGCATCAAATCCAATAAGTGATCTTGACTTGCCCTATACAGCCACTTAAACTACTATTATAAGCAGCCTGACTGTTTTCCCACTGTGTTGTTCATTTATGAATTACCATGAATCAACATTTGATAACATCCCAACACACAAGCAATACCTATTGAAAGAGTTAGTTTCAGAACTTTTCTTTCCTAAACTATATTCAAAGCCATATAGCCTAAAGACCAACATCTATCCTGTATTTAAGCCAAGTCTACATATATTTCTCCAATAATCTGCTTCATAACTGAAACAAATAGCACACTTGAGGACACGCACTCCACTGAAATTCAAAGGCTTATTTGCCAACCTTACACTCTTTCCTGACATGGAACTACTTTTGACGGATGCTATATCATTTTTAAACACACAATCACACTGTTAATTGTGAAGTACCCAAATGAAAGCTTATTTCTTGCCAAAGTACTTGTTAGAGAACAGATTTGTTGGGCTAACTTCTGAAAGACAGGTTATCCTTACACAGGTATCTCAGTACAGCAGTCACGGCTTTTACGGCACCATGACCCAACCAGTGTTTCCAGCAATGGGTGCCAGGTACTATAGTTAGACTACTGGAGAGACTTCCCCCACAGAGACACACACACTCCAGAGATCTCACATGAAGTACCATTGCATTAAAGTTTCAGTTGCTCCGTATTCCAGCTACCAAGTTTGATTCTACTATGGACTATTAGAACTACAGAAGAATCTCCAAAACTACTTAGACAGCTTTATCACTACCAGGAATTAAATCTTTACAGTGCACAGCTACAGCAGCATTCAGTAACAGTCCTGAAATTACATTCTGGCTACTAAGCATGGAACTCCATACAGCCTTCACACACCTTGCAAGTCCCTGGAAGTTTCTGATAGAAATCCACATGTAAGAGCAATTATGTTTAGGATATGCTTAATCTTACAGAACTATCAACGTACATACATCCATATTTGTATTTTCAGGCCTCAGTTCCATAGTCCAGCTGCTCTTGCAGATCCCACTAAATTCACACATAACAAACAAGTTCTCCTCTTTCTACCTTCTGGCCACTTAATCACTTGAAGGAAGAACATGATTGAAAATGACCATGAGTTTGTAGAAAACAATGCTAATGACAGCACTACTATGACAAAATCTGGCTTAGCAAATGTAAAAAAAAAACTGCCAATGAACTTCAGCACCAAGTAGTTCAAAAACATGGAAACAAGGGCCAAGTGATGGCAGAAAATCCCTAGGAACAATTTTTAAAAGAAACTGAAATAAGAATATTCTGCAGTTAGCCACAATATGCCACTCTGACACCTTTACTTACATGCCTAGGATAACTACATCAGCTCCAATTCCGATTAGCAGTTTTGAAGCTAAGATCATAGTCATTAAAAAATACACTCAAAAAAAACCCCATACAAGACAACACACAACACTAGCAGTCCTTAATATAAAAAGTTCTTCTCATAGTATTTCAGCTTCACCCGGTGTAAGAGCCACAAGAAAATCAAGCAGATCCATGCGGAAAGGGAAGGCGGCATGCCACAGCCAGTTCAGATGGCAGATTCCCAGAATACCAGTCTATCACACAGACAAGACAAAGAACAGTTTCACACCCAGAAGAACACACATATCTATGATTTCCCTGCTGCTTTTCACCTTCTGGAAATTCAAACAGCAAGCAATCCAAAGACAGCACATAACCAGCTAAGCAAAATTTGCTGTTCAGAATTGATTCTGCAAGGAACTTGGACCTCCTTACACACATCTGTGCAAGTAAATAAGCAAACAACAAGAAGAGTCATTACTCTTGCATTACAATATTTGTTTTTTTCGTCTAGCTTACCTGGTCTTTTTCATGGGGTAGAAGGCTGACAGGTGGAAGCGACGCTGGAAAAGTGCTGGAATATTTGGGAGGTCCTTTGCTTTCCAAACTGCCGTAATTCACTCGATACTGCGGTCCGTCTTTCAATAATCTCCCATTGTTCACTGCACGTTTGGCCCCCAGACGCAATCTCTGCTGAAAAGCAGGATTGTTGAAAATATTTGCTAGATCATTTTGACTTCTCAAATACTTTTCTATGTTTTTCAGGGAGGAGCCATTTGGTTCTTGAAGCCCTTCAATTCCTCTTCTTAAGAGTTTATTCCAATCCACGTTACGAAGCTCATTACAAGCTCCTCTAGACCCCTTAACAGATTTAGGAATAGTGCCAGGTTTAATAGATGAAAACCGTCCAGGATTATCTGGGTCCTTGTAGGATGCAAGGCCTTTGTTGGTAACTTTAAGAATAGAACCATCTTGAACACTGAGCTCCAATTGTTCTGAAACAGTCTTCTTATCTAATCCATGGGAAGCACAAACAGCATGACATATTCTCTCTTCAGATGGTCTTTGCTTTTGCTTTTTAACTTTCTGTATAGCTTCAAGAATCCACTCCGTATAAAGTGGGTTGGCAAGTTTTACCATGGTTGACCAGTAATTGCTTCCAGCCAAGAGTTACCCATAGAGGTTCCTCCTTATCCTTTTAAGAAATCTTTCCAAGGTTGCTCACACCTCAAAAGCAAATCAATGGATTCCACACGCTATTTGGATGCATCTCAAAAACATCCATCCCAAGGAGTCAGAAAAGCCAGCATAACATCTGATGACTGAAACTTGCAATTACTTCGCTTCAACAGAAGGGTAGACAGGATTCACCTGTGACTCTTCTGGTACATCCTTACAAGTAAGTTCAATTCATCCTTCAAAAAGGAGAGAAGAGGCAGGGGAAGAACAGAGTTAATTATTAGTACTTTTTTTTTTTTTTTTTTTTTTTTTTTCAGAAAAGGCATGTGTTCATACTGTAAATAATGCAGAAAGCAAAACCGCTATCCAAATCCATCTAATTTCCTTCTCCTGCCAAACCAGTAGCAATATAAACCTTATATTTGTATCACATTCAGCAGATTGAGCTTCCAAGAATCTGATCGTCCCATACTTAGCCTACTATTGACTAGTTGGATGATTTTTATTCAGCCAAACATCTGAAAATACATTCAACAGCACAAACTGCCTACAAACCATTTTCACACCTAGTCATATAAGTCATTAAAGGCACACATTATTAGTGCATTAAAAAAAAAAACCAAACAAACCACCACACATACACACACTACAAACTTGATGAAATTTATGTTATCGGTCACTGTCTTTTCTTGCAAAGCCACATATTTAACTACCAGCAACTCAGAAGAATCCAAACCAAAGCACCAGTACTGTATTACCAGTACCACATCCTCCACAAACAGTCAGCTATGCTGTAATGCAGAAATGGATGCCCAAGGCCTCAGCCAGGCACTTACCACACACCCCCTTTGGATACAATCTCTCCAAAACAGAAGTTAAAATGGAGTTATAAGTGAAATTTTCACATAAACAAAACTGTCACCATGAATATTTATAAAGATGTCATATAGACAAAAGTGTGCTCCACCAGTGACTCAGTTTCAAGAATAATTTTCTTTACTTCTCGCTTGTAATGCAATAAAGAAAAACTTGTTCCCATAAGAAGATTCAGCAACCTACAAAAGCCTTTTAATAAACCCAAAAGAATACCTTGATCAGATTTTTTTTTTCCATTCTACAGGTCAACATAGGAAAAAGCTACATAAATGAAAATAAGACAGCATTCACCTAATGCCAAGATAAATCTATTTGGTTTGAATTTAAAACAGCTGCTTCTGCCATGAAATCGGAATGACAACACTTAAAGATATGAAGAAAAGACTTGTAGAAGTACTTTAAAATCAAAGAAAAATAATCAAACACTAAAAAAGGAAGCCTTCAATCTCAATAAACTGTGTTTTTTTGTAAAGGGATTTTCCAGTTTCACAGCAAACTGGGAGTGAGAGGGAGGAAAGAGAGGGGGCAAAGGAGGGAGAAGGCACCATTTCTCAGGCTGCTTGCCACAGTTTGACAGTAACACCTGCGACTCTGTATGCTTGCCTACCAGTTCTATTTTAGTCAAGTCATCTTGGATTTCACTTTGGATTAGAAACTTGAGAAGATTAATAGCAGGAAAAGGAAATTATATTTTCCAAAACCCAAACTGATTCAGCAATTCCAATTATTTTCAGGTTGTTAGATAGATTCACTGCAATTGCAAAGTGAATAACTAAAACCAAGATTTTTAAATCCTATATCCTCCCCACTCATCTCCTTACCCAACATCCAATAACTTCAGATCCTGTTTCACGCATTATTATACCTGCACAGTAGGATTAGTAACAAAAGAGTGGCTGCTTATTGGTGAATATAAAAGTTTCAAACAGTTTCATACACATGAAACTGCATTTGCTGAGTCAGACATATTCACCTCACTTTTAAATCTACTGCAGTTTGTACTGTTATATTGAATTTTGTACAGGCAACCACATCACTTCCATTGCATTCCAGAGTACACAGTGCAGGGTCTGTTCAAGGCATCCGGACACTGATGAAAATTTTAGTGTAAATGCTCTAACTTGCGGGCAACAGGAATTTTTATTGGCCAGTGACTGTGGCAAAAGGTGAGCATTAGCCTACAGCCTCATTAAAGCCTGCTGCTTGCCACAGGAATTTCACAGCAACATATATTCAGATCTACATTTTACTTATTTACTTAAAATTCCCTATGTGTCATAGAACCTCCTGCACGCTGGCACCTACTAAATCAATGCTGGTTGAGCATATCAGCAGGAGCACAGAATTTCCACTGCATAGGGCAAGGTATATTTGAAAGCAAAGCAGGAAATCCTGAATCCACTCCTTCCAACAGGAGGAAAGTTCTGCTTAAGAAAGCCAGGCCAAGCTGATCCAACTCGATTTCTGAAGCATTTCAGTGCTACGAAGAGTTTATGTCGCTCTGCCCCTTTAGCTGAACGTGTCCTGACGTGCAGCACCTTGACCCCTATGACTGACACAAGAAGGGCTGCCACCTGTGAGAGCCCCAGCAGCTACTTAACAAGAAGTAGTTTTGCCAGAAAGACAGTCCAGCTTAGTGACTATGGAGCAATAAATTAAAAAGGCTTTTCACAAATCAAGTTCTGCTAAGACACGTATTGATCCAGTATTGGCAACATACACATATACACACCCAACCAACCAGCACATGCAGAGACAGAACAAGCCGCCTTAGAGAGAATTTTTCCACATTCAACACAAGACAACACAGGGAGCTTCAAAGAAAAATTCAGGTTCCTAAGTTTAGAACTATATTTCTCAATATTGTGAGAAACTCATACCTCACTTAACTTAAAAGCACAATCTTTACCCAGATGCCAATTTTTATGAGTAATTATCAAGTAGTGGCAGGCGCTCGTATCTTTTAATGGTCCTCTCCTTATAATTTAAGGAGGAAAAAAAAGAAACTTTAATCAAGCCATCAAAAAAACCTATCCAACCACAGATTGGATTCTCCGGACTCTCAAGAGCACAGGACCACTTCCAAATTGCCGGCAACAGTCATTATACTCTTACTAACTCATAGAGATATCAACTCCAGTACTCTACTACACCTTATTTTGAGCACAGTAACACAATACAAAACTTCTGAAATACTACTGCATCTCTCCAAATCTGTTAACAAATCTGCTACTTTAGAATAGCATTTGTGGAGGGATTACTTTTAATACACGGGAAGTCATCTCTAGTCAAGGCCTTTTACCTAAGTAATAGGCTCAATAAATGCAAAGAGGTTGCAAAAGCATGAAACTGCTTGAGATTTAGAATGAATGTAAATACATTCTTCATAAAATGCCCACCTATTGTAGAGCTGAATCTAATTAAAGAATGCATTGGCTGAACATGTCATTCTTGGGTGTAATCAGTAATCCTATAATCCTGTAATGGGTTCTTGGTTTAGAGTGAACTAGTATCTGGAACTACTTTTGAGTGCTCCAGATTTTGAAAACAAGCTCTGTAGTAGGAATGGGAAAAAAAAAAAAAAATAGCTAGTCCTCCCACTTCCCAGGCCCTCAAACAAAATGATAGGAGTCACTTATTCAAAGCATCCAAAAGCATTTCACAGCACACAAACTAAAATCTACTCTTGAGGAAAACATAATCATTTCACTTGTCTTAAACATAAGTGGAGTTAAACTTTTAAAAATTGTTGTCAACAAAACTACTGGGGAAAAAAATAAGAAAAAGCAAGCAAACAAAGGCAGCAAGTTGTGCAACCTGCTGGTGACCTGCAAAACACGATTCACTCGGCTCCCTCCTACCTGCTCTGCACACGCACAGGAGCGGCGGCAGCGGCAGGCCAGCTCTCTGCTGCAGCAGCAGGGTCAGGTAAGGATTGCAGCAGGAGCAAACACGCTGCGAGTGCATTAAATAAGCGCTCTTCCCCCCTCCAACCCACTGCTTAAAACTGCACAGCTGAGCAACTCTGCTCTACCGCCCCCACCTCAGCTAACGAGGCAGGAGAGGCAAGATGCTCACTTTCCCGTCCCCAGCAAACACGGCCGCGCGCCGGGGGACACAGAACGGAAGCCCAGGCAGAGATTTCCCAGGCGCGTGATGCTCCTGGGATCGTTCCCACCGGGAAGACGCGGCAGGGCGCATCCTCCTCCACCTGCACGGAGCACAGGCGCGGACAGCCGCACGCTCCGAGCGCGGGCGCGCGAGGAGGCATCGCAGCGACTCGGGAGCGGAGCGCGGGCCCGCGGCAGGGACGCGGCGCCCTCGGCAGCGCCGCCCCGCTCGGCGCTGCCCGGCCTCCCCGGGCAAGTTGGGGGCGTCTCGAGGCGGGCCTCGCTTGCGGCGCTCCTGCCTCGGGACAGGGGCGCCGCGCAGGACGGGGCTCTGCCGCTGCCTTGCGGCGCTGTGTGACAGGCGGCTGAGGGCAGCTCCGGGGCTCGAGCTCGCCTCGCACTTCCCAGAGCTGCCCCAGACTCCCCCGGTTCGTTTATTTCGGCA
>PTEX01000107.1:1168338-1450007 GCA_003342815.1 Eudromia elegans
GGAATACTTGGCGCCAGGCAAAAATGGCGCCCCCTACGGCACGGACCTGGGGTCAAACAAAATGGCGTCCTCTGCGGCAGCCGCCCGGAGCCACCCTACGCCGCGGCCGCCATTTTGTCTCGCCCCGTTGTGCTTAACGTGAATCCGACATGACACTGATTACAGCCCAATGGAGTCTCATTAAAACCTCACCTACCCGCGCCCCGCCCGCCGCACGCCGCCATTGGCCCGCGGGCCGCACGCCGCTCCGCGCTCATTGGCCGCGCCTCACTGTCCATCAGCCGCGCACTCCGCCACCGCCCCGCCCAGCAACCGGTCTGTCTCCCTCATTGGAGGGCGGGGCGTGCCAATCACGGGGCGCGCCCCTTCCCTCCACGCGCGGCCCCGCCTATCTGTCAGAGAGGGCAGTGCTGGAGGGAGGCCATTGGCCGACACCGCCGCCACTCAGGCGGAAGGCCCGCCCGCTGCCGCCTTGCCCGCCCCATTGCTAGGCCTCGGGCGCCAGCGACTGGCCAGCGACTGCCAGCGGAGGCAAAGGCTCTCGCCAATGCGCGCTCCTATTGGCTCCCGCGGCCGCCCGTCCGGTCTGCCCCTCCCCCAGCCGGCGCCGCCCCGCCGAAGTTTGTTCGGGAGGGTGATCGCGAGCAGGGCGCGCGGGCGGGCGGGCGCGCGACACACACTAATAAACAGTGCTCAATACCGAGCGTCACGCGCGCGCTCCAGCTCGCGCCGCCCGGGCGGGCGGGCGGGATGGAGGAGCGCGCTCCCAGCACGAGCCTCCCAAGGTGCCTGGCACCGGCAGCAGCTCCTCGCGCACACGCGCCCGCCCCGCGCACCGAGGGAGGGACGGAGGGAGGGCGGGGAGCGGCGGGCACGATGACAATGACTCCCGGCTCCCCCGCCACGCGCGGCCCCCCGCAAGTTTCGCCATGCGAGGCGCGGGGGTTCCGCGTCCCCCGCGCGCAGGAACAATCGCGGCCCCGGCGCGGCGCGGGGCGCGCAGGCAGCACAAAACCCTCGGCCTCCCGCTCCCCGCCCAGGCAGCGCCGCCCGCCGCTGCTCCCCTGCCCTGCGAAGCGCACGGCACCGCGGATGCATTGAGCGGCACGAGTGCCTGCAAACACGTGCAGCAGCCGCCGCTGCAAGGGGGGGAAAAAGTGCCCAGCCTAGCGATAAGCCCCCGCACCGGGAGAGGGGAGGGAAGGGGGGCTATTACGGCAAATTGCAGCCTGTCACCCAATGCACAACAAAACCCACCGCATGCTCCCTGCCCGCGCCCCCCGCACGCGCACACACACCCATGAACTCCTGGGGAGCAAACCTCTGGCGCAGGTTCCCCCTCCGCTCGCGGTGACCTCCTTTCTCCGCCCGCCCGCCCGCTCCCGCAGCGGCGGCTCCTGCGGAATGCGCTGCCCCTGAAACGCGATCGCGGCTCCGCGCGCTCCGTCTCGCGCTCGCTCGCCCTCCCTCCTGGCTGCGAGCGGAGCCAGGAGCACAACAACAACACGGCCTCCCCCGCCCCCGTCCCCGCGCGCACACACACACACACACACGGAGGAGACCCAGCCCGCGGAGCCGGGCGAGGGGTGCGGGGAATCCCCAGCCCGCCGCTCCCCGGCGCCGGGTACCTGCGCTGCGCCGCTCGGCGGAGCGGGGGAACGGGCGGGCGAGCGGCGGCGGATGCCTCGTGCGCCCTCCTGCTCCGCGGGGCTCCTCTCGGCGCTCCCGAGCACTACGCGGTGGACGGGCACATCAGACACGGCCGCCCCGCGCGCCGCGGGGGAGGGGAGACCGCGCACGCCATTATCATTAATTTGGAAATTAAAACAAAAACCCACCCCCGCCAGCCCTGCCCGCCGCCGTGCACGGGCGCGGGTTTGCGAGGGCTGGTGGTGCTCAGGCACAGGACCTGATAACAGCTAATTGAAAGGTTAATCTACATAGGCTGTGACAGAAGAGGTCCCTCCCCACTCCTTTTTTTTTTTTTTTTTTTTTAATCTGCTGTTGGCAAGTGGGAAATTGAGCTTCCCCCCTCCTTCTCCCTCAAAAAAACCAAGAAGGCAATAAAGTTTGGGGGGAGGCGCGTTGTTCCCGTGCGGGGCCGCCGTAAGGAGGGCACTGCAGTTTGGGGTGGTTTGCTTGGCTTTGGGGTTTTTTCTTTTTTCTCCTCTCTGTGGAGATTTAAAACGTCCCAGCAGAACGAGCACCACACACAGTCACGGGGAAATCCACCCGGAGGCTCCTCGTGGGGCAGTCCGGAGGAGGGGAGTCACGCGCGAGGCCACCACCATGTCCCTAGCACAAGGAAGGGGCGAGTGGTGAGAGACGTTGCCATCCCATTGAACTGGCTGCAAGTGCAGCCAGATGTTGTGAGGAGGACGGTGGCAATGCACAGAAACGGGCTGAGGACTGGCCTAAGCTGTTTTGCCATGCTGCCAACACCGCTCCCCGTGTCCAGGTTTCACCACCTTGACGGGCTTGGCTCCTCCTTGTGACACCCGTGGGGTGGGACCATGCGTGACCCATCACACTCAGGTGCCTTCCTACAAAGATTCCTAAAATGCAGAGGAAAATGCCAGAGATGAAAGAAAGGATAAAAATAGGGGGGAAAAAATCCCACAACCTCCTTCTAACATAGGCAGAGAACGACCCGTTGCCATGAGTTAAACAGGTCTTTCTTCCACCATGGCCTGCACGTAGAGCAGCGAGGGAACTGAGCGTCCCTCGTAACACGTAAAGTGTTAAGGATCGGTGCAACTTTTTCAAACAGTCCATTGCTGCAGGTGCTGCGCAAGGAAGCTCCTTGGTGATGTTGTAGAGCGTTGTAAAACCGAGTGACCTACTTACAGAAATCCAGGAGGTGAGAATATTATTCCAGGCTATCTCTATGATACCGTACCTGCGGACCGAGGATTTTTCCTTGCTGCGTTATCTGCCAGGCAGTCTTTTAAACACATAGAAGGAAATTTCATTATGTAGTAACCCAGTATTTATTGGAAAATCTTGCAAGGTTCATGTTTTATGCAGGATTTGCCATGATTGAAAATGTTTTTTAAATTATTGGAAACAATATAAATCATTACAGCACAATTTGTAGCTGAGCATCACATTTGCAACAGTATTCTGAATGTTGTGTCAACATTTCCATTGTAAACTTGTTTTTTACCAGAAATTTACAACTTGGTTAGTGGTAAAAAAGAAAAATAATCTCTTGCAACTGGAACTTGGCATGGTACGTACCCGTTAAAGAAACAAAACGCTGGAGACAGCTTGACAATTTGTTTGGCCATTTTAAAGTTATGACTGTGCTGAAGACGCAAACAGCAGCACAGGGAAGAATCTTAGAAGTTTCTGTTTTAAATACCTTCATTCTTTCTTCTCAGTTTAATTTTCCTCTAAAAATAAATTCTATAGGCCAACAGAACATTAGTTGCTGTGCTCCACTTTTTAGTATCTATTCGGGTATCTTTTGCTTCAAGAGAAGTTCTTGTGGATCTTGACATTTACAGGTGTATTGAACACTATGTAAATCGGTGACGTTAAGCATATGAACCTCTTTATACACAAATTATCCTCCAGTGAACTTAGATCTACTATCACTGTCCAGTATACTTTTTTTTCCTTAAAATAATGACTTCAAAAGAATTGCCTTTAAATTTAGGCTAGTTCAGTCTGGAACACAAACAGTGTCCTGAAATGATGCATGCCACACTGATGAGTGTTTGAAACACTTTGGGTCTAATTTAGAGTGTCTAACGCTTTGTGTGCAACCTGGTTTGTGATCTGGATAAGGAATGTGCTCATCTTGGACAATACCGAATATTGTTTTTTTAAAAAAACATGAAAACATCCATACAAAAGTTGTAAGCCCATCAATGAAGTTGGTATAATCGATTAAATTCACATTTTGGGATATATTCCAGTGACAGAGTCTGGGGGATTTACTCTGTCATAGCCACTACAAAACTAATGCAGTAAACAGGAGTTAATGACACTTGTGCAGTAACAGATGTCTAGACACCTAGCGTTGAATATGCCCATTCCCTCTGCTGAAAAGATGCCCCTGATTTTTTTAAAAAATACTCCTTAAGATCAAAAGCGCCGTCTCTCACCTACTTCTAGAAAGGAGTGCTATGGCCTGGTCCACCTTGTGCCATTCATTTCCTTGCTTTAATTATGTTTTAAATATCCTTATTATGCTTTTTCTTCTGTGAAAAAATATATTTGTCTGCATATCTATACTGTAGACCCATTTGATTAGGTATAAGTTTATTTCCTAGATGTCTTTAGGATTATTCCAATAATGTGCATACAGTTATTATTTTGGGGTCACAAGAAAGAGAAATCAGGAAGGTTAAGGGCATAAGGGCATTTTCTGAGTTGGATTTAGTTCTCAAAAGTCAAAATCTTAGGACTAACCCTATTTGTATAGCAGTGGCAAGGTGGAGATCAGTGCTCTACAGAAGCGCATGCTGAATTAGAGTTCGCCCACCTCTAATGGTGGGAAATCAGTGGGAAGATTCTTGTGTCCAGATCAGAGAGTTTGCTCACGAGGACTTAAATCTCTGCTGCCGCTCAGCCCCACTACAGCCAATGAGGTTTTCCAGAGACAAATTCACCCGCTACGTGTAGCACAGACACAAGATCAGGATGAAGGTTCAATCCTCGGTGTAAACCTTTATATTTTCGTTAGCCAATGCCAAACAGGAAGCAGTTAAGTATTAGCAAATTAGCAGCTCCTCTGAAATTTAAGGCCTCAATCATTCAAAGCACATACTGATTGTTTTCAAGTTGCTTGTCCTTCACTCAGTGCATTTCCTCTCTTTGAAGTGATTATAGTGCAGTATTTGTTACGTATTTGGAAACAAATATATAGTTGTCCGTGCTGGTTTAGTGACAGATGCCTGTTTATCTTCAGAGCTGTTCTAGGGTGAAAACTTGACCTCCCGTTGAAGTCAGTGGGAAGACTTCCTTTGACTCCAATAAAGCCAGGATGCTCCTTCTGCTAGTACCACATGGAGCCAAATATACGAGCAGAGTCACCTGGAAATTGTCTGTCTTGGCACAGAGCACTGAGAAGAGAGACCCTGAGGTCAGCTCATCCTAGGGGTGCCGTGAGCTTCCTCAGAGTCTGCGCAGGCATTTCGCACACGTCTCTGCAGACCGTGCAAACACATATATCCTGTGCCTAGACCCTCCTCTGCTTGGCTCGTCTGCTGTGCATCCACCACCCTCCTGAGGTCCTAATGGGGCCTTCAACCCCGTACACTTTCTTGACCGAAATAGCCTTTTCTGTTTTCACCTCTGAGGTTTCTTCACAGCTTTTTACATTGTAATTAAGTCTGAAAGACTAATCCATGTAACTTAATCTATACCTCTAAATACAGACTGCAGAGTCTTTGGCTTATATATAAGGGTTTCCATCACCACCCACAACAGAGCATCACTGCCCTGTTTAAACACTGTCAATAAATACTAGTACAGACACATAGGTACTTATATGCATATATTTATACATACACAGAAAGGGAATAACCTATGGGCAACTTTTCCAATCACTTACTGTTTCATCTATTATATTTGATGAAATTAAATTATAGTATAAATTAGTCTCGCCTGCTACCATCTTATTGATTTGGGGGCCTTTTTAGTTCTGGAAAACAGCAGCTTTTAAGTTAAATGCTCTAACAATCTCAAGAGTTATAATCGGTGCCATTCTGTAATTTGGAAATGGCACCGTCTGAGGTGGATCACCTGGCATCCCACAGGGACAGAGACTGTGAATTTTTAATAATAAATCCCACATGTTCCAGTCTGCTCTGGCAAGTGATCCGCCTTGATATATCAAAGTGCTTTACAATCCTTAATTAATTAGGTTACTTAAGAGCTCTGTTAGGTGAGTGCATGTTATTTTTCCTGTTCTCCAGTCTCCAGATACAAAGTAAAAGCAGCTAGCAGAGGATGCCAGAATCAGGGAAAAAAGTCACCTGAGTTTCAAGGGCCCTGCGCTCGCCACAAGGGATGATTTCCCCCTGCGTCCCGCTAGGAAGTGAAAGAGAACAAACTAGCGGGCTTGTTAATGTGCACTGGTAACTTTATAAGGGCCTTTTTTTTTGCTCTATTAGCTATTACACATCTCAAGACACAACGGGACAAATAGGACTTGGGAGTGCAATGGAACAGAGCTAAAAGCAAAGCAGAAAAAAACAGGTGGCTCTTATGTGATAGTGTCTTTCCTATAAACAGTATCTCACCATAGTGCATACCAATAGTGTAGCATTTATACATTATTAATAAAGCATTAGTAAGCGAGTAGTAGATATTTTCACAAACGGCTAACCAGCCATTACAAGACCAACAGGTCAATAGTTTTTCCTTAACAGCGGTAGCGCATCATCTGAAACACACCTGAACCCAGGTATTAAACTGCCTAGGGCTTGCATCGAGACACCAGTTAATCTTGTGCTAACCGGCACAAACCGGGTCTCAGGATAACGGGCCATCCCAGACAGATTTGCTGAAAATAATAATTAAAAAAACTGTAACCCCTGGGGTCAACAGCAATTTGTGTGTTGCGGTTGTACTGGATTTAAGTTCCTGCTTTTCACATGCGACATGCACTGCTGTGACGGGACGCCCTTTGGCTGCTGGGTGCACGAGCGGTGTTGTCCAGGCGGATCCGAGGGGAAGGCTGGGATAGTCTCTGCATCCAGCAGCACCACGGAGCGCGGTGCAGCCGGGCGGCTTTCTGCACGGCGCCCGTAACGCTCTGTGAGAGCAGCCTGGGCAGGACGGAACCGAGCGGGAATAAAGGCCGGTTTTCCCCGGGCTCGTGGACCCTGCCCTGGTCAGGGCTGTCCAGGCCCCATGCTCCTCCTGCTGCGGGTGGATGCTCCAGGTGAAAGGGGGGGAAGCTGGTGCCTTTGCCAGGGCCATTTTAACACCTCAGCTCGTCTTCGTTAGCTTTAAGGTAATTAACTCTCCAATCATTATCAGCTGACTTTGTCTGCAGGTTTAGGTTTCCTTCCCGCTGTTCCCTTTGGGGATATCGGGTTGTCCCTTCATGGGGGAGTTCACACAAAATCCCCTTCACAGCTTCCCAGCAGCTTTTTTCCCCCCTCTTCCTCCTCCCCTCACTTTTTTTTTCTTCTCCCCCCCTCCTGGTGCCCTCTAAACTGCGGCATCTCCCCCTTTCTGTTTTTATGAACATTACTTTTCTAACTTTCTCCCGATCCGACTGGACAAGGAGAGAGAGAAAAAGAGAAGAGCCTCTCCAAAAAGCCTGGCATCGCACTCGCTGAGCCCTCCACATGAAAAGGCGGCCATCCTCAGTACTTAGAAGCCAACAAAAGAGGCTGGAAAGGCAGTTTTGCTAAATAAGGTTACTTTGAGCCTCTAAAGGATCCTGAGAATCCTTAATGTGAATGAATGAATCCTCTCAACTTCCAACTGTGATGTGGGTGTACTACATTCTAGCGCAGCCTTAGCCAGGGGAAAATTTCCAGGCTGCAAGTCTTTGGCAATTTTTTTATTGGTCAAATGCTGCCAAGAGAAATGGAGAAAAAAGGGAAGGATGGAGCTTGACCGTGTTTTCATTAATCCCATTCTCATCCGGTTTCCACTGTATTTTTTAAAACCCTATTAATAAGATGAAGAAATTGAAATTACCAGGGTGGGTGTTCCCCGCATCGTTTGGAGTCGGAATAGGTCCCCTTTGGTTGACTGCAGTCCTGGACACACAGCCAGGGCAAGAGGAGACGTGCCCACGCCGCGGTGGCCGCCCGGGCCGCGGCCTGTCCCCTCTCCCTTTCGGCCCAGGGTCTCCCCGCGCACCCTCCTTCCCACCAAGGCTGGGATGAGCCAGCCCTGAAGTGCTGAGCCCGGCTTGGGAAAAATCCTAGATTCTCTGTGGGCTGTTTGAAGACTGGACGACCTCCTCCGTAGTCTTTTCCCTTTGAGGTTTGAGCCGAGCAGAGCTTGGCAGGTCTCAGGGAGCAAACCACTATGTCCAGTTACAGTTTTAACTAGGTGTGTATATATATGCGTATTTTACCAAATATTGGCAGCATTATCTGCAAGTTCCCCATGCTAAATAAGTCTCTGACCACACAAGTGATTTATTTCAGGCGCTTCCCATCGCTGCCGATAGCAGAGCAGCTCTACCTACCTCCTCTACCAGGAGGCCCCTCAGTCGGCTGGCAGCCCACCACACCACTTCAAACACCCTTCAGAAACTCTACCTTTGCTCAAGGACACTTTAAAAATAGCCAGTCGCTTGCTTGCATTAGGGCTCCCAACCCAGCTAACTCTGGTCATCAAATTAGTTTCGCTCACAATTGGGTTTCATATTAAGTACCCGTTGGGAAGGCTAGTGCAACAGGATTTGTGGGGCAGGAAGGACTTGTTTTGCTCAGTTAATGTGAGAAAATCAACTCTTCCCAGCTGCTGCAGTAGTTAAGAGAACATATCAGTGCTAGAAATATAAAGTAGCTTCTTTATATACACTTAACTGTACAATCTCCTCAGCGGTATAGGGTAAGTAGCTGGTGATATATCAAGATGCAGGAGTTGCATAATTTGACATAGTGATGCCCTTTGTTTATTTCATATTAAAAATAAGCAAACAGAGGGAGGTTGTACCCCTCAGCCCACGGCAGGACCTGGCCAAGCCCGAGGTAGTGGGAATTGTTTCCTTGGCGCTGGCCAGAACCCCCCTGTTATCCTGATATTATTCCCCTTTGTTATTCGGTATCCCACAGTGCCAGCTAAGTCAGCGAGTTGTCACACTCCTCATGGTGCAGCAGGGTACAGAATAGCTGGGGGTGGGGAGGAAGACGGCAATGGTTGGGAGGTGGAAGGGAAAAGGCCTTTTTTTTTTTGTGAAAACAGTAGCACCAGCTGCATCCTGCAAGTCGCTAAATTAGCTGGTCAGTTGTTTTTCTTTTAATTTTTGTGTGAATTCAAGAATAGGTTGCGGATGTCTTGGCAACTCATGAATGAGGCTCTTTATGAAAGAATTCACCTTGCAGAGGGGCTGCTGTCAGATGCACAAGCCTCTTTCCATTAATTAAGCTGCCGAACATCCCCTCCTTGGATTTTTTTTCCTCCATCCCTCTTAGTCTCTGGACAGTCATTCCCTGTGTCTTTCCATAATATCTACTGCTATCAATCCTGCTCCTCACTGTATTTTGCCTACTCTAGTACATCCAAGCTGTCATATATAAATATATATTTAAATGTGGCCTATTGCTGTGAGGAGAGCTATCATGCCAAGAAAACTAAGGAACCAAGATGAATATCTTGCTGCACTGCAACCAAAAACATTCTCTACCTGTTATTTTCAACTGAAAGGGGGTTAAGAGCAAAGCTGGTTGTTTCCAAAAGCTCAGCTGGGAGTTAATCAGTTCCTACCATCTTTCAATGGGAGATGGGTGCTTCACTTGCCTCCTCAGTGAGACATCCCCTGAATAATCCCTTGTCTTGCACCCAGGTAGTCGCACAGAAGGTGGGGAGAACTTTCAGGCATCCTAGAAATGACCTGCTATGAAACTGTGTGGCTAATTGGGGTGATGTTAGGCACTAATTACAAATGTAACAATGCCTGAACGGAAGAACAATGCTGGCAGAAGGGGTGGGTACACGGGGCAGTAGCACCCTCCTCCTCGCCCAGCTTCGCTGTGGCCTCAGCAAAAGGTGCCACCACAGCCGGGTTGTGCTTAGTGGCGATACTCAGAGGTGTGCTCACGGTGTCAGGCACCTACCGGGCAGAATAATCCCCAGTCCCTTAAAGCCAGGGGAAAGATTTGCACTGATGAGCTCAGCATCATGCCTTAAGTGTTTGCATGTTTGGATTTAATTCCGTGAGGCTAACTTAAAACCCTAGTCATTAGGAATAGAGAAGCACTATATATATATTCTACTAATGACCACCTTTCCAAAACTGTCTGTTCACGTTTCTTCATTACGACAGAATCACAGATTGACTGAGGTTGGGAGGGACCTCTGGAGATCGTCTGGACCAACCCCCTTGCACAACCATTCACATTCACAGGTAATGCTCATTTTCTGCAAGTGAAGCAGTCCCGTGTAGAGCACGCAAAATAATCCATCTTTGAAAACTTGGGCTAAATTAAAATAACTCAAATTTAAATTAAGAGATCATCTGTGGTCTCAGATAGTTCTCTTGCTGGAAAACAAGGGATACATACACGAATCAAAAGGAAAGCAAATACCAAATTATCTAACAGGAAAGAAACTTATGAATATATGTAATAAATTCCCACATAACATCATAAAAATAGCTCGCTCTCTCAATTGCTGTCATTGCATATGCCAAGACACATAGGAGACCATTTAATTAGTGGTAAAAATTGAATAAGCAAATGAGAAGTGTTTTACATTGGAAATACTAATTTTGTCAGCCTGGGGATTACTGCTAAAAAGTCAGCATTTCCTACAAGTTAACAGAGTATCTAATCTAACACAGCTTTTTCTTATACTAAGATCTGGATATGGCAGAATTTGAAATATAATTTAACCGAACTTATGGAATTAGATGTTGTCTGTAGGAGTGCAGACAACAGCTCAAAAAATGAGGATGCCAAATAAACTCAATTTTTGGATATCAATTGTTGATTTTTTAATCAAACACCGTGGTTTGGTTAAAATGAAAGCATAGAGTTGAATCATCATCTGTAAATGGAGAATACTTGGGAATATAGCAAAAGTATATTCTTCTTCATCTTGTATTGAATTAGACCAATGAAAAGCATATATTTTTTGTTGCCCTGTTTTTTTTTGGTTGTCATCTCTGCTGGAATTCATTCGCTGAATTTTTATGCCTGCATTTACCCATCCCAAAGAAAACACTAAAAGAACCTTCCCCCCAAAACACACACCCTATTCTGCAGGGAGAATTAATAAAATTAAACCATTAATATTTGTAAAATAACTTTGAGGACCTCACACAGAAATTATACTCAACAACAAGGTATTCCTAAGAGCAGACACTCATGGTATTCTTGTTCAGAGCCCTTTATCCCTTGAGGCCGCACATCCTTTGCTTCTTTCAGGGATTCGCTTGCCTTCCTCACCCTTTTCCTCCCCATATCTTTCCTTGGTTTCAAATCCACAGCCATCAGAGGTGAATAGCCTAGTGGAAAGCAATATGGCCAAAGAGATTAAATGCAATACTGGTCAGTTGGCTCTCTTGAGTTTTAAGCACAAGTTACTGTCTCTGAAACCTCCTTGCTGCAGCTTTCATGTTTGTTAAGTAGGAGCAATATTAACCCATCTCTCGGAGAAGCAGACTTGGAGCTCAGAATTGCTACTGCCTGTGTAAATGCTGGGGATTATTACAGAGAACATGTTTAGCTTGGGAGGGGGGTCCTCAGTATAGAGATGAACCCACTCAATTTCAATTGCCACATTTTTTTTTTCCTACTACAGCAATTAACCTCCTATAAAAGAATTAGCACTGAGTTTACATGTTGACTCAGTAGACATTGGATAATTGCTATAAAAAGCCCATCTATAGTCCAGGAAATTACATTTCTCCTTTTGCTTCTAAAATTACAAACTTCTGGCTTCCCAGCTGGTAATGCAAGCAATCAAAATCAGGTCTCTTGAGTGCAGTTGCATGACACACATGAACAACAATCTCATTTCATAAAGAATTAACCCACAGCCAGCCATGTTAACTGGTTCCAACGCCTGCCACAAAGCCCTTCTGAGCAAGGCATTGCAGCTCCTGCTTTGCATAGGGAGCAAAATACCCGTTAAGCAACATCATAACTCCTCACAGCCCTGCCATACCTGGGCTCCCTGACAGAGGGAAAGACATTGGGTTAAAGCACTGGCTTGGATTAAAGCACTGGCTTCATTTTTCTGCCCTTCTTAGAGACTTCCTATCTGTAAGTCACTTAACCTGCCTGAGTTTCATCTTTCCTGCTATGATATAGGGACAATAATACTGCCTTTGACTGTCTCTTTTTGTTAATCTGGAGTATAAAGAAAGGGACACCCTTCCCCCACCCGTCTCAGATAAGGCATCTCTGCATTACTGTGATTCTAATCAGTGAAAGCATTAACAACTGTTAAAATAGAAAGACCTACTTTAATTTGGAATTTCCTTGATTTTATCTAGTTAAAATTCTCTTTCTGATTTCCCTACTTTAGAGAGAAGTTGGGAGGAAAGGAGTTATTGTTTGGGGCTGATAATTCAGTTCTTAACATAATCCTAGCACAGGATCACGAACACGAAGCATAGACCAGATCCTCACGATCACAAACTCATCTATTTCCACTTCTTTAGCTAGAGTTACAACTGACAACATATTATGTGTTCCATAAAGCTTAGACTGAAAGGTGTCCTGCAAACGGAAAGCCCAGAATGAATGTTACCTGTTGGGAGCTTTCCTACCGAGTCACTCTAAAGTGCCCTGGGTCCCTCCCCAGCATTTCCGACTGCAGATCTGACTGCGGTCAGGCAGCTTTTCTTGATATTCAGTATAAATCTTGCTCTACAGTGTTTTATATGACTCTAGTTTAGTCCCAAATCAATTTGTCTCCGTTCTTAGTGTTTATGGTGCCAATGGTTATCTGGGGTAAGCAATTGCCATATCTCCCACCAGTAATCACCTCCTCCTTTTCTCCGTTTTTCCCCTCTCCCAGGTCCATTCTGAAATACTTCTTAGCTGACAGATTCCAATGAACACCATATTCCGTTATGACAAATACTGCCATTCAGCAGGTTTTTATCAGAAAATCCAGCCAGGGAAAAGGTTGTTCATATATTTAGAAGACCAACTTTTCCACTGTACATACACGTTTGTGTTTGAAAGTTCTAGATTGACAACCCTTCAAAACCAATTGCCTTCACCTGGGAAGAAACGTGAACCTTCATTTCACTTTGGATTTGAGAACTGACACTGCTCTGATCTCCCAGACAAGCCTGGCAATATTAAGTGCGTTGTTCTTTACAGGACTGACTGCTAGAACTGAGTGACTACATGTTGACCTTGGGAGCGAGCAGGGCTATGGGGGGAAGAGGCCGGTGTTGGGTTGTTTGTTTTTGAAAATCCCTCCCCTCCACATTCTGGGGGGGGAAAAGAAAGCTTGCAGACATTACATGATTTTATGAACTCATACAACAGCTGATTTCAGCAGCATCTTATGCTCTCAAGACAGCTTTATGATCTGTTGAAGCTTAACATAGGATTTTTTTTTAGATCAAAAGATGTGACAGACCACAAAATGTGCAGTGAAGAAGTAAAGCCATTCCCCCCACACACCGAGAGCCAGTGCTCCATACGAGGCTTCCCCACAAAGGTGTCTTTAGCATGAGTCCAGAGAACCGGCACTCCAAGCCGCTCTTACACTTCAAAGACAGCGAGCCCTCTGCCAGAGACAAAGGCTGCTCTGCCGGTGACTGGCGATGGAGCAGAGCCGTCACTGCGGGTTCAGCACGGAGGGGAGGCTGCAGGTGGTGTGCTGCTAACCCAGGGGACATCAGAGGAACCCATGAAAAGAGCTGGAGCTGGCAAGTTCCCCAGTGCTCGAGTCTCCCGACAGCAGCTCCCCTCCTGCTCTGCCATGGGGGCTTTGGGTGCCTTTCCAGTATCTCCCATAGATTATCAGCCTTCTCTGGCACAGCGGGGAGTCCTACGACTACCTCCAAGAAGGCAGAGCTTCCATATCACTTGATAGACACCTGCAACCAAAAAGGCTGAGGTCCTCACACCAAGTATTCAGACCCCTGATGAGGGAGACTACAAAACTCAGGAGGCCCTAAGCCCCATTCAAAGACAAATTCCAGCTCTTGTGACAGAGATAGATGAACTTCACCCATGGAAAGGGAAGCAACTTCATAATTGTGCAACTGAATTGTTTCTAATTAATTCATGATCAATATTTCACACTGTGGAAACAGGGTCTGAGGCAATCCAGAAAAAATCCTTCATGTGACACATGCTTCCTGCTGGTAGCATAGATGCCGAGTCACAATTCCCATTATTCACAACATTTCTTGATCATTTTTAACTCATCTCTTAATCTTACCTTTCTGGCCGCCCCCAGTAGAGCGGTAGGGAGCAGCAAGGGTGAGATACCCACTAAGGGGTGAGAAGCTGGTAGGGCAGGTCTCATGGTACCTGGGCAAGGTGAGCGGGCAGGCCCAGAGACCACAGCCAGGCTCAACCAGGAGTCAAGATCACCAGGCAAAGTCCCAGCATTTAGACAGGCCCAAGGTCAGGATCCAAGGAACTCAACCCACACATCAGATGCAGTGATTACCAACCAAGTCCATGGTGACATGACAGGTCTCAATTACCAACCCAGCACAGCAGCCCATGGGTCCAAACCAAGCAGCTCCCCAGCCAGGCCCAGATATAGCCATGACACAGGTGGAGACGGGTCCTCCTTAGGCTCATCTGAAATGGGACTCATGGGCTCAGAGTAGGGGTGTGGGAGGGGGCCCCAGGTGAGGCTGGTCAGGGCCATTAAGGGCTCTCAGTGCCCCAGGACCCTGTCATAGGGGCACATGGTGCTTTCAAGGTGTTTGTGGTTGTAGGGAGGCCAGTGCTCTGTGGAAGCGCTGCACTGGAGCTAGCAAGAGCAAATTGAAATGTCTCCAATTTTCAGTTCTATTTTAGAATTCTTCTGTGAATCCAATAATCTTAATCCTAAATTAATCTATTAGTTTATGAATCTTGAAAACCTGGCACCACATGAAAAAATGTTGAGAATGCAACTACTGTATCAAAAAACAGACACCACGCCATGCATATACACACGTGCTTTTGGTGTAGTGACATGCTATTATGATTTTACATAAAGGTGTCAGAATAATATAAACAAAATAAAGAATATACCAGCAAAAACTGCAATAACAAGATGAAGACCAAAATTATAATCCCCAACCAAGTTGCTCACCGTTGTAACATTAACAATTTAATTCTGCTCCTGCAACATTTGCCTAAAATCACTGATTAATCCATTAAAGGTTTTTTTTTTTTTTTTTTTCTCGCAGGTAGATCCTAGGGCTCCAAGATTGTTTCTTCACCCAGACTCGGGCTGGGTCTTCTTTGCTTGGAGTGGAGATCCCTTGGCAGCCTTTGGCTGCTGTGCTCACCTAAGTGCCAAGTCTGACCAAGGGACTTGCTGCCTCCGTTCAAGCAGCAGCTCCGACAGATCTGAACCCAGCTGTGGGAAAGTCCTTGAGGGATACGTTGTGCCCTTGAATTTAAGTAGGACTTCCAACGGAAAATGATAGCCCGGCACAACTGTTGAGCTGTCACTAGACCCTGCTCCAAATGGGGATAACTGGTGTAGATTGAACCATTAACTGCAGGCAAGTCAGTGGGAAGGAATTCATAACCACAGTTACCCGTAAAGTGAGAATGAAACACAAACAAAAATTAAGTGTAAACTGTATATGGGTAATTAATGCAGTAGGTAGAAGAGAGAGCAAGCAAAACATTGCTTTGGTGCATGGTGTAGAGAAACTTGTCAGCAATAGGTGTCAAATAGCTCCTTTGTAGCTTTGTTGTGGTACATCGCAGTGCAAAAATCAGAACAAATACACAGACCCCAGGTGTGGAAAAGCCCCTGGTGCAGCTTAGGGCTCGGAGTTCCCCAGCGGTTTGTTGGGCAGGACACAGATGGCTGTTGGGTCCCCCTGTCTCCCAGCTCACCATCCCGTGAGGAGTGTCCGGCTCCGGCTTCTCCCTGACAGGCTGCTCCTTCCAGAGTCTCCGTAGCTTTTAAAGACACTTATCATGTGTAAATGTCAATCGTCCTTCACAGAAGAGCTAAAAATAGTAGAATCAGCCAGGAATCCAGCCCACCCCTTACACGATTGAACCACGGAGGCAGCAAAATTAATAGTCTCACATCGTTTCCTCTCCCAGCGATGAAAGATCGTGCTAGAAACTTTGAGAACTCTTTCTTCTTTTATTTTTTTTTCCCCCTTTTTTTCTTTCTCTTATTCCTCTGGCCTTTATATACCTGTATACTCACTCTAAACAGAGACATTCTGCAAACAAACACCATTAGTTCGTGAAGCCGAAGAAAACAAGGTGTGTGAGGAACCGCTGCAGTCCTGCAGACTAGTCTGCTGCACGGCCTGCCCTGCTGCATCCTCAGCGAGCCCAGCCCATGACAGGGCAGTGCCGGCTGAAACCTTTGTCATCACCCTGGCGCCACCCAGAACATGCAGCTCCAGCAAGTGTCAGGAGACTGAAATATCTCCTTCAGACAGCACGTCAGAGGGATTCCAGCGAGGCTGTGGCCAACATGCCAGGACACTCTTTTTCCACCTTCTCCTGGTTTCCTCTCACACTCTCCCTCCCAGCCCTCCCTATCAGTTGCTTTTTGGTGGAGAGCAGGGACCTGCTCCCGGATGGGCTCTTTCTGAGCCTGTGCCACGCTGCTGTCGTGGCTGCTCAGGCCCTTCCCCGTCCTTGTGGTGCGATACAGCCCCGACTCCACCAGGAAAGAGCTCTGTGCCCGCTGCGCCCCCTGAGAGTTCAGCGCTGATGAGGAGGGGTGACTGCCTGCCTGGCGAGCAGCGCCACGGACCAAGCCAAGTTTCCTTAGGAACTCAGCCTGCGAGGGAGAAGGCAGGAGCATGTGTGTTCTGCTAGGCAGCGAATAAGCCATTAAAACTCTTAATTAAAAATTTAAACATGTGTCTGCTAATTACAGCCCCCTCTCCTGCCCTCAGAAAAGAGCAAATGAGCGTGCTTGCACACCTGCCTGTGTGTTCCTCTCCTTAGGATGCTGCTCACTTCTCCAGCAACACAAACAGCAGCTCAGGTAGCAGCTGCCGTTGTAAAGACGTGCTGCGGAAGCGCGGAGTCAAATATTTCCCATTTGGTGATGATGGGCAGAACTAGGTACAGGATTCTGCTCACTGTGGCCCCGGATTTATTGATGTTTCTCATATTTTGAGGTTGGTATTGCTAGGTCTCATCTCCCAGATGTCTCCCATGTTTAGTGCTAGCAATGTGTGCTCAGCTGACCAGCCACATAAGACCTCTGATAAGAGACTGGGTAAATGGTTTACAAAGTAGGCTATGAGGGTATGAAAGCGATTAAACCAATGTCCTTAAGCTTAAAAACAGCATATAAAGGTTCTCCCAAGGCTCTAGACCCTCCAGAGACTCTCAGTTTTGCAGGGAAAGTGTGACACTTAACATTTCAAACATATATGGGTGAGGAACATCAGCTGGGTGAAGGGGCAGCTCAGATTAGCAGTTGTCTGTGCAAATGAGCCCTCATGGCAAATGAACCTGCTTCCCCCTCTGCAAGCCGCCCTGCCGTGGAGCTCCTCAGCCACATGCAGACCGTGCAGCCGTCCGAGCTGCAGTCACTCGACATCAGCCCATCAGCCACTGAGTCGGTTAGACTGCTTCATTCACCGCCTAGAGCAGCAAGATCGTGTTCAATGTTGTGGTTGTTGTTTTTATTTATTACAGTCACTAATTTGGCAGGAATTAACTGAATTCTGGCAGATAGTGCATGTCTCTCTATGTTAGCATAACAGTGTTGAGCTGTAGCGAAAATACTGGATAAAAATTGACTACCTGATGCTTGATTTCCATCAAGAAAGACAGAGAGGAGGAGGCAAATAGACATAAGAACATGTGTGTCCACTGACACTTGTATGCTCTTGATGACCCTCTGAGGTTATCTCTGGGCTCACAATGCCTTCACTAACAGTTTTAAAGCTTCACAGGTGACTTTTTAAGAAGACTTACTGAAAAAGGCTTCATCATCCTCAGAGGTGCGGACAAGGAGATGTCTACCCTGCCCTGGGCATCCTCATACCACGTTCATGCTCTGCAGTAACATCCATTTAAGCCAGCTGCAGCCAGGCTACCCTGTTCGGGGGCTGCCAGAACCATTGAATTATTTTTCATGTGAGTTAAAGCATCTGTTATTACAACATAAGCAAAATAACTGTTCTTTCCTTTAAAAAATGCTCATTTGTTAAAATCTGAGGTGCATAGAGAGTTCATGATGCCACAGGGTAATCTGAGGGCATATGAAAACCCACGCAGGGAGGTGAGGTTGTTTGTCCCCAGTCAGAAAGACTAATGCTTGGCAGGCCTGGTCTCTAGTCACTACAGAGGGATCCCAGATCCAGAAGGGCATGTCCCGAATTGGCCTGTCTTTGTAGGGATTCCACTCTTGGTCCCGGAGCTGAGTCACTCTCTGAAATGCGGCGCTCATTGCTGCTCCTTTGGTCCTCTCCTAACTCACGGGTGACCTGCGCAGCCGCGTGCTCTGCTGGCCGGACCCTGCTGCGTGGGGCTGCCCTGCTCCATGCGTGTCCTTACAACGGTATCAGGAGGTGGTGGGTCACGCGTGGGCTCACGCGCCCACAGGTCAGACGACACGCCCGCTGCTGAGCAGACGCCCGCAGGTCTCCTGGTTCTGCCCCAGCACCATCGCAGCGGCGGGGCAGGCCGGGCGCTCGGCCCCGCGCGCTCCGCTCTGCGGCAGCCCCAAAGTCACCTCCCTGCGCGGCAGGAGCACCTCCCGCTTGGGAGTAGCTGGACCTGTTTACAAAACGTGTTCACACTTCAGCACGGCGCAGGCTGCACGCTTCTGATTGCGCAGCAGAAGGCAGTCCCATAATAATGTCTCATCTTCACCCAATCATTCCAAATTATTCACATGAAAGATCCTGTTTTCTCTTTTGGACTTTAATGAAGCTCCTGTTGAACCAATTATTCACTAGCTATTCATGTATTGTCAGAAAGGAAATCAGAGAAGCTTTGTCATTAGAAATAAGATTTGATTGGGAAGGCACATGGCTTTGGGGTGGATTTTCCTCTTCCCCCTTTTTTGCTGTAAAGCCATAGCTTTTAGCTGGCAATTTCCACTGCTATAATCTGATGAAAAGTGATAAAACGCATCAGACTGCAGTACTCAAATGAGAAAACACTCCAGATTAGTAGGAATATAATTATGTTTTTCATGACATTGATTTTTTATTTTCTAACTGATAAAAGTAAACAACTGAGTGGGGGGGGGGAGTGCCGAAAAACAACATTTAGACTTTAGTGAGATAATTAACTCAGCAATTAAACATATTTTGTATTCAGCATTTGTCCTCCATAGCACACAGCATATGTGACGTTTGTCCTTTATTCAAATTCTCGCTTCTTGCAGTCTTTTTTGTCAGCAGGAGCGGCAGCCGGCGAGAGTCCTGTATGAAGGCCCACTTCTATGGTGCTTTGCGTTTAAAAGAGGAATATTCACAGCTACAGTTTGGAAGGGAGGAGGCAGCCAAAAAGAATCATTAAGCTGAGCTAAATGAGCAGAACTGAGAGGCGAGAGATGTGCGCAACAGGCATTTGTGTTGGTTCCCTGTTGTCGGCAGAGTCGGGGGGGCAGCAACGCAAGAAGACCAAGAATTAGAGACAGCGACTGAGTAGTGGCCGGTCCTGCTTGCCCAGCACAGGGCTGACATCTCCCTGCAGCATGAAACATGGAGAATAGCATAGGCAGGAGATCCTCACCCAGGGGATCATTACAAACCCCAGTGGCCTTTTTAGTAAGGAGTAGTTTTCTAATCAGTTGAGCAAGAGTGAACGCGGTTTCAGGGAATCCGGTGTCCTCTGAAAACTCACTGTGTTCCCTGAAAACTTCCTGAAACTCATTCCTTAGAGGGTAGGAATGGAGACACAGGGAAGATGTCCACAGAAAAACGAGGTCACAAAGAAAAAAGTCACAGGGATGGATCAAATAGAAGACAATATTTGTGACATTGCATGCCGGATCAACACCGCGCCGGGCACGGATGTGTCCTACAAGAGATGTTTAGGATGGTACCGCATTAAAGGCACACCAAGGCAAACCACAAAGCTGTAACTGATACGGTGCAAATTAACACCCAAGCCCACTGCTGTTTATCTTTGCTGTTTTAGACAACAAGATGTGAGGCTTCTTTCCAGGGCTGAGCGCTGAGCCCCAGGGAAACTCAGATATCCTACTGGTCTGCGAGACTCTGTCTCTGTTCCAGTTTCAGCAGCTGCTGCTGGGGATGGAAGGGCCACCTTCTCAGCTGGCATGAATTTCTGCAGTAAGGGTATTACGACAAGTCAGGCCAATTGGTGACTCCCATTCCCATGCCGGAATTTACCAGGTTACTTGCTAAAAATCTAGTTTCCTGCAAGTCCAAAGTCTTGCTTTGTCTCAAAACACTGTGCTGCATAATAAACACCAAGCCTCAAGAGGCTATTTTATTACTAATTTTAAATGATGAAATGCATAATGTGCATATTCATGATACATACAAATCACTGTGTGACTGGAGGATAACCTTCCCCAAATCCAGGGTGTTCATGCTGTGAAATCTCTGGCCATTTACAGAACACAGAAGTTGCACTGTTAAATGCTTTGCACTATCAGACCTAAAATGTGCTTGTTTTTGTACTGACCTTGGGAGATGTATAGAAACCTACTTTGTCCCTACCCTGCAAGACAGCCGCAGCAGCTGGCTGGCTTTAAGACAGGCAAGACTAAAATAGGTCTATCCACAGGACAGGTTCATGCAAAACTCCCAGAAATTCTGCAAGTTACCTGAGTTTTATTGTGAAGTCCATTCGTGGTTCTGATATTCCTGAAACTCTCAAACGTGGATCCCTTATTTCTTCTATAATTTGATGATCCAGAGAGATAAAAACAGTCTAATTTGGGGAAAAAACCACTGTGAAAGGTAACTCTCCACAGACCTTAAAGAAAAACAACCCCCCAGACCTTTCTGTGAATACAACTGGGGACAGAAGGTGGGTGTGTGGGGAAGTACTGCAGGAAGGAAAGAAATCTAATGCAAAGAAGTGTTTCTGTGGTTTAAAGGAAGCGTTGCCCAAACAGCAATGAGAAAGATGGGATGGTTTACTGGGATATCTGCTGCAGGTATTAATATGAAGATGGGAAACTGAAGGACTTAAGACCACCCTGCAATCCAAGTCACTTTAAGCAATTGAGCTTGCAGTAATTTGAACCTTACCCATGAGACACTTTGCTGATGATTACAGATTTTGCACCTTCTCTTTTCCCTCCTCTTGCCTTGCTGGGAAAGCTGGGTACCCACCAAGGTGACAGGCCAGGGAAGAGCCCTTGCCGGTCTGCCCACCTTGGGTCCTCACAGCTGAAGGGTGAGAAAAATCTACAGGGCAAAGCTATAGGGAAAAAGAGACCAACTACCCCAAGGCCCTGAAAGCCAGCACCCTCACAAGCCAGTGATTTTTAACTAGAGTGATGTGTTATGACTGGCATTACTGAGGACAAAAATAAGTAGACAGAGGGCAGAGCAGATTTTCTAGTTGAATTCTTGAAATACTCTCTGATATGCTACTATTATTCCACAGTCGTACCTCTTTGGGGGCAATTTTTCACACTTCTGTTAATATCCCCAAAGGCACCACAGCCAGAAAGGCCGTCAGTGCGTCTATGCTGCACCACTGCGTTGGGATATTGGAGCCAGAGCGATGAAACGGTTTTGTTCCCTTCATTGCAGCCTGTGCTCGGGCTCCTTTAGAAGCGTCCCCGGGGAGTGGCAGAGCGGCGGGAGGCAGAGGCCAGCAGAGCCAGCGCGAGGAGACGGGCACCTCTGTCCTTCGCACCGCAGCTCAGCTTGACGTCGCTCTGGACTTCGGGGGTGCTCGGCCTGCTAAGCTGGAGCCCGTTTCTGATGTGCGGGTTTCTGGTCTGACCTGGCTTCATTTTTTAACTTCTCATTTTCTTTTTAGGGAACCAGACTGTTCAATGGGTTTGGCAGCTGATGGCTATTAACTGTCACACTCCAATAACCAAGGGATAGTTAGAACAGCATTAAATATTTGCACTGTGCAGCAAGGCTATGCTTCATCTCGGTACACATGAATCCCCTGCTCGTTTCACACTGGAAGGAGACCCATCTTATTGCTATTCAAATCTCTCTGCCTGTCTCTCTTGCCGCTCTGTCATTACGCATGCAGGGCCTGTCAGTGCCAGTGACACAAACAAAAGCTTCCCCTTTATGCCAACACCAGTGACACCTGAACAACAAGACACAAAAGGCTCGCTGCGATTTTCCAGTTATGTTTGTGCTTATTGCACGTCTTCATGAGAGACTCTGTCCTCACGTGCAGCAGGGCTCTCCCTCTCGCACAGGAGCAGGGCATGGACATTTGTTTCAGCAGCGAGTTTGGTGGCTGGGGCTTGTAATTTTGCACATCCCTGCCTGGTTAAATTGTGAAACTTTGTTTTCAAACGCAATTTTCACCTCAACATCTTAACTGCCATTTTAAAATCTAATCTTATAGGAAATACCCTACATAGGCACTCCTTGTGGTCTGCTTCTAAAAAGCAAAATTTATTTTGGCCTCCGCAGGAAGCATTTAAAGCACATAATGAATAATGTTTGACATTATTCACAGAGTCAGTTAGCAGTCGTTTTAGATTAACAACACTGCTCAGAGGGAGAAAAAAAACTTGCAGGGGATTAGAGCAGGGAAAGATGCTTAGGCACTAACCCCTGAGCCAGGAGGTTGCTGAACTGCTCACAATAGACATAACTATCGCAGAGGGTCTTAAGTGTGAGAATTATCTCCGGGAGGAGAACAATGAGTTGGTGAGATAGGAAACAAAGGCTCGTGCTCTCCTGCAGGCACTCAGCACTGCACACGTTGGCTCTCCGTTTCATCCGCGAGACCTCCAGACAGGAGCAGTTGGTGCCCAAATTAAGATGTCCTCTTTCCCTTTGATCTTATGTAAAAACTAATGAATTGTATAATCTCCAACACCTCTGAAATCCCGCTGGTTAAAGGGAACTATCCCTACCTTTCCCATGCCTGTCTCAATGCACTAAATGGGAGCTATATTTAACAACAGGCCAATCACATGATCACTGAAAAGGAACAGCACAAGGATCTGTAATCCTAATGCTCTGGAGCTGTGATTGCTATAAATCCTTTGCAGAATGATTTCCTTTAAATCCCAAACATATCATCACACTTTTAATTAACATTTCCTTATGAAAACTGTGGATAAGACCTTTTAAATTAAAGATTGTTCCCATACTTGTCATCTTAAAACAGTCTGCATTTCTATTGTCATTTTCATGTAGCATATTTTACAGTAAGCCTCTTTTTCTTCCCTTTTCCCTCCTTTTCCTTATTTCTCTTAACCCCCTAAACAAGTAGCAAAAACTAGCACTATTTTTACTAGCACTATTTTTAAAGGGCAAACAAATAGTTTAAAATTATTTCATATTCGAAAGGAGAAATTAAAATAATTAAAAGGTCAGCAGTGAGTACAGGTAGCGATGTGGCTGATACTGCCCTACTTAAATTCTTATGACCTTAATCTCTTGAATTTACTGTCTTCTTGAGCTTAACATTTTCTTAACAGAGGAAAAAGAGGTCTGGCGAAAAAAGTAATTGGCCCAAAATTGCAAAGTGAATCATTAGCAGAAACGGAAAAAAATAACCTTTATTTTCTGATTCCCAGCCCTTACTCTCAGCTCTTCAGTATTCGGTTTTCTGAATAACTGCCCATGCCTTGCCTAGAGTGGATCGGATGGATTTCTAATATTTGTTTTCCTGAAAATACCCTAAGAACTTGGTGGCTGCATGAAGGCTCAAGCCCGTGACAGACTCCCTTCAGTCACCCGGCCTGGGCCACGGCACCTGCAGACAGTTCCTCCAATAGGCTGTTTTCCAGGGAGCCCGGTTTTCTAACACGCTTCTGTGCAGAAGAGGTTGGTAGAGGACAAATACAGATAAGGAATATTTGTGAGAGGGAAGATTAAGGATGGCACCATTATCCATTATACAGACAAAACTCCTTCATCAGTGCGAAGCAGGGAAGAACTGCAGATGCTGAAAAGAATTTGGAATGAAATCATCAGGCAATCTGACAGGGCAGTTTGAAGTTACTTAGAATCATTTGGCAATACATTTCCGAGTATCCATATATCATCCAAGAACATCCATTGACAGATATTGGAGAAATAATGAATGGCCAAATAGAGCAGGTCAGCCCCTGCCGCCCTGCCATGAACTGGGTAGTAGTTTGTTCTTCAGCTGCTCCTGCTGGCTTCAGATTATGCTCAGTAGCTGACACTGAGAGCCCAGTGTCAGGAGCCCGAGCTCACCAAGCACCTCGGTGCGAAAACTCAGAACAGAACCTCTGACTTGACTCGCTAGCATCCTGAATTGGGAACAAGAAATGGCCTTTTTGGATTTTTTAAGGCCTTTTTTCTTTTTTTTTAAAACATCTTATGCATCTTGTACACTCTAATCTATTGCCCTTCCTGTATAGTATTTATATCGTGTTTTAATTCCACTGGCAAAGAACATCTACATAGTTAAATTATATTTTAAATAAGGCATAGTTATCTAGCTAAAACACGATGAAGCTGTTACAAAAGGAAAGGAATGTGTCACTGATGAAGAGCAAAGGACACAACAGATTTACGCATTAGATCACATGTATTTCCTTGACTGACAGCCAAACACACACAGTAAACTTAGTGGGATATATGTGAACATACATTAATAGCACGACTGCAAGATATCTCCACCCATCAGAATCTCTTGATAGAAATATACCAATACCAACTTAAAGAATTAAAAATTAACAGAGATATAAGAAATTACCTCCTACAGATCAACCTATGAAGCCTGAAGATGCTGCACACTCCAGCCTTTCTATTCTGCTTGCTCTTCTGTTTTACTCTAGTGCCTTTATTACCCTCCAAGCCTCCTATGCTAGGAAGTGGTTATATCCCTATATTGAGAACACGAGAAATGTAGAGCCCAAAGCTCTTCCAGAATAGTACATGGGGCGAAAACAGACAAGCACAAAAGTTTTATCTGCACACAGCTGTTCATATGGTAAGTCCATATATCTATGGACAAGGCCTGCACGTCCAAGCAGCCTTCTGTAGCTCTAAACTGTGAGGTCATGAAGCCCAACATAACTGCACACAGCTTTATTGGCCACCTCTGCTGGGTACAGCACCACAGTGCTAAGCACCTTCCTTCCCGAGGAGCTCACTCCTAAACATCTACCTGGACGCTGCAAGTCATGGATAACAGGCGGAGATCTACGCTGCGGGTTAAACATCCCTGCCCGCTCCTCTGTCAGGAAGATGCCTGGAAGAAAGGTGGATACACATCAATAAAAAGCCAGCAGCGACTGTATGACAATTTTTTATTTATCAGTATCAAATTACATAGCAAAGTAATGAATGCAGTGTCAGATCACCTCTTTGAATACTGAAAATACAAACAAAATCCACCATATTGCTTAATTATCCAAAGTAAATTAAAAGTTTAAAAATGTGCGTTTCAGAGATTCTGTTTGGCATATCCTGTCAATATAGCCTGCATAAATATTTCTGTACCTCATTTTCACTACGTGTACCTTAAATACAGCCTCTAAAAAGCTTACATTGAGGAGATTGGATCTGTCCAAATGTCTGTTTCCATCATCAGCTCACGCTCTGCCCTGAAATCCCTGAAAGTACCGATCTCTCCCGACACGTGGACGTGCATTTAGGGTGCAGCAGCCAGAACCTGCTCCCACCCGGTGCCGGGCCAAAGCTGGATTCCACGTCAGTGACAGACACTTACTGCGTGTCATCAGCTTTGGGTCGTGTTCTGAAAGTACTGACTAAACAGCTGCTCGCTTCCAGGAGAGCCTGGATCTGAGGGCCAGATCGTGTAAACTAAAACACGTAGGGAAATTCTTGGGATATTCACACCACTCTTAACACTAGTGTGACTCCACTGATTGACAAAGAACTACTCCCGGATTACAACACTGTAAGACAAAGATTGGGGTCTGCTGATTTCGTGTAAATTGAGTAGGATTTGGCCATTGCCAGACACAAACTACAGATTTCAATAGGAGGATTTCAGTGGGGTTAATCGGCAGTGGAATTTACACGGGACTTCCTCACAAAGTGTGTAAATAGAAGAGTTCCTCCAGGCTGACAAGAGAATAAACTCCACTCTGCACTCTTTCCCAAAGTTAAGACTTGTGAGACATTACAGTGGTACGAAAAGGAAAATATCATAGAAATATATATTTTGTTTAGGATAAAATGAACAGAAGTACAGAAGCGTTGATGCAGGTAATTGGAAGGGCGAGGATGGGGAAGGAGAAGAATTCAGGCAGCGGTCCCATGGCAACATGGGCTTTCCTCTTGATCCCTCCGATGGCCCCGCATCAGTGGAAGTCGGGCTTCTCTGGGAAGGTGCAACCCGAGCGCTTGATGATTACGCTGGCCGCGTAATGTCCAGCCCGGATGCACTCGGTCACTGGCCGGTCATAGACGAGCTGGGAGAGAAAGCCTGGGGAACAAGGCGGCAGAGAGAGGAGGAACACGGTTAATCAGGTTCTTCAGTGTAGCAAGGTTTGTCATATGGCAAAACATGGAAGCACCGGCCTAAGTGCAGCCGCGCTGTCGTTTAAATTCAGTGCTGTGCTCAAGTGACCCGCTGAGCTGCGGGGCCGCTTCTGCTACTGTTATCTGAAGCCTCCACTCAGTAGATTCAAGATTCATCTTAATTAAAGGTTATCAGGACTATCTTCATTCAGGACTTCAGTTAAAATGATTTCTCCAGAGTTGTGAACTACTACTTTTCCTCAAATACCCTTTTAAAACCAAAGAAAGAGCTTTCTGTGTTGGAGAGAGCTCCTCCTGCATGTGCTGGCTATGGTGACAGCACCCCACAACTGCTGCTGCAAGCTCGCCCCTGCAACGGGACGGGCACGTAGCCCCCAAACGCCGCCCTTACTCACACACACAGGCGCTCCCAACAAGAATCCAGCGAGAAACTTTTATCTGATCAAGAAAGCTGACCCTGATCACTGCAGTTTTAACCTAGGACTTCAGAAATAGCAGATACCTCTCGCCATGCCCAGATGTCTAAGTAAACAGCAGACTGAATGAATAGCTAAAGCACCTCGCAGAATTAGGGAACTTGGAAAACTGCTTTAACTACCAAAATCCATAGAATTCACGGCTTCAAATCCAGAAACCACTGGGAGCTGAGTGTCTTAAAAATCAGACTGCATCTTTAGATAAATACATGCAGACAGGGTCCCAAAAAGGATATTATTCATAGGCACCTGGAAAAGTACAAGTTAAGAATAACCTAACATTTTATGGATTGAGTCTCTCATTTCAGAAACATTCTATCTTGGCTGAAACCAGTGAGATCAACAGAATGACAGAATTTATGGCAGAGGTGAAATACATCTTTTACATTTTGAAGAGGTTTTCAAGAGGTAAAAAGTAAACTCAGCATCTTACAATTTAAAAATCCATTCTGTCATTTTAGAAGTAATATCTTATTCACTTTCATGCTCAGTTTTAATGTGTGTAAGAAGCACCTCATCTCCTCACGCAATCACCAAAGGAAAGCCAGGCTTGCCCAGCTAAGTCAGAAATGGAGCAAGCTGAAACATTCTTTTCTACAACTTTCATCCACTATTTCCAGTGCCTGTGCTGGGCTCTGAGAGCATTCACAGCACAAATCTAGACTTGAAATGATGTCTCTCATAGGTACTACGCAGCTGATGGGTACCCATTTCTGACACACTACAAATTTTTATAAATATTAAAAACATAATGGTCCATTTTGCTACAGCTTTCTTTTGACAGAGTCCAACACACGTTCTCCGTTCAGATTGATTACTATTGGAATAAACACGCCACGTTTCCTTGTGACACTTTCCTTTAACCTGTGTTTCTTTTCTAAACATTTGCTTCTGGGTGAAATATTAGAGCACGCTTATAGAACAGGACGGACAGATTCTTCTTATGCAATAATATTTGCTGCTTGAAAATTAAAAATCATTACAAAATTAAAAATCATGAAAAACGTTACAGATTAACCAAGCCTAATACTGATTAATAAAAGAGCCTGTTTTAAGGAATTATCAGTCTCTTGGCTTCTCCGTTAAGAGCAATAGCAAAACAAAGGCTAGCTGATCTGTAGAAGCGAGAAATCCGGGACTAATGTCAAAACTACTAAATCTAAAAATCAAATAGATTGGGATAGGGAGGCAGTAGAAAATAAGCACTGTGATTGACAACCAGGAAAAATCCTGGAAGTTTCTGACATCAATACTCTTCTAGGGAAAGCTGGAATTTCACAGATATTGACTGACAGTAACTGGGAAAAAATGACTACTTAACCAACAAATCTTAAGCTCATAAATATAAGTGGAGAAGATGGGAGGTTTCTGTCTATGGAGAGTAGAATGGGAACGAAATCTGCGCATGCTGTCACTGATGGCAGGCAGGGGATGACAGACAACCCAAGCGGGGCAGGGAGGTCCAGCTGTAATAGCTGGGTATCAGCTGAGAAATCCAAGCGGCGAGCCTGGCAGCAACCGGGCCAGTTCTGAATAACGAGATGAAAATGCTCTGCTCTCCATTACATTAACATGCATTCTCCGAAGAAACTTTCTTGGATGCACAGAGAATGTCAATCACTGCATTTCAACTGCCGAGGAGCCAAGAGCGTGCCAGTGTGCTTCTGGGTGGTTCAAACTCGAGAGCAAGTCGCAAGCGTGTGTAAAATAAGGCTGTTAAGACAGTCCATTTCTGACTCAGTAAGTAGAGAAGATGCACTGGGCAGGCCTCCAAAGGCAACCATGAGGCTAAACGTTGTGCGGAGCGTGCATTCAGAGAGGGGTTTATACGGGAAGGAAAAATTGTCCTCAATGTTTGTGACCAAGGCATAAAGAAATAGATGAAAATGAGGAAATCAAAGGAGTAAAGGACCATATGCCATGAAGTAATTTTTAATACAAACTAGACTGAGGCTGTCACTACTTCCCAAGCTCAAAGTATTTTCAAGCTAAAATGTATTTTTTGCCTACAGAGAAGCTACTTCTTATTTATTCTGATCTAAGGGAAAGCAGAATATGGTAGAAAAAATATCCTGTTCTAATTGGGGATAGAATGAGAGATCTCTGGGATTTCAGAGTGGTGGAGGAGTGACATTAAGTGCAGCTGTCATGTATGAGATATGTAAAATCTGCAGTGGGGAGTTTGCCCTCAAACCATTCTCTTGTCTGTTGAGTTTCTTTTAAAAGCTATGTATTTCATAGATGAAATAGAAATAGCAGTATCTGACACAATATCGCATTGAATGACAATACAAACACACATATCACAAACACAGAGCTACATCACATACTAAGACTAGGCAGTTGGCAAAGCAGGCCCCGAGGGAACACCAGAAAGCACCGTTGTTTGAGCACAGAAACAAAGGGCTCTATCAGGCCGGCTGCTTCAGCTGCACAACGCTCCTTCTGGTTAATGCAATAAAAAGCAGCATGGTCAGAATATAATTTAGTGTTCGCCTCCTCCAGCGTGCAAGGTACGGCAGCGCAAGCCCCAGGAGTGACGCTCAGATCTTCCACTTCCAAGTGGAAGAAGTTGCTGCCCCATCTGCTTTTCACCATCCTTCTCTTCTGCTTGTGTAAGCTGATGCACTGTCAAAATGAGGCAGATTAGTTCAAACAGTAAGCTGTTTAATAGTGGATCTTAGCTAACCCAGCTGATTTAAACTGAAGGGGGTTTGTGAGCACTCCAGCAAGCAGCTCTAGGAGCAAGCAGGGCACGGGAGGCAAGGGTGATAAGCGGCTGAAGGCAGGAACCTCTTCAAGGTGCCGTGCCTGAGAACGCAGGAGCATCAGTGAGCCGAGCTTTGGCCTTGCGCAGCACCACGTGTCCAGCCCACGGGCACGCCGGAACAGCACGGCAAGTGGTCACCTTGTGCCAGGGTCTGCGCCCGTTCCTGGCTGTCACTGGGACGCAGCACAAAGGTAGCACAGTTTGGCTCTGCGAGCCAACCTCACTTCAAGTACTCTACCAAAATAACTTCAGGCTTTTCTTTTTCCTTTCTAACCATCTTCCATTTGTGTTTATTCTGTCCCTAGCATTTCTACACTCTGAAGTTGTGCAGGCCATGGCACGGATTACACAGCACCCTCCTCGCTAGAAAACAAAGGCAGGAAGCAAGCTCAAGACATTCCCTGTAGGCTGCCTGCTGCCCTGACATCCAAGTGTTTATGGTGTGCGGAGTAAGAAATGGCAGCTACAGGATGTCTGCTCTGCCACCGCGCTGTAATTAGCCACACGGGCAAGCTTTCAGAGCAAAATGCGATGCCTTTTCTCCTCCGCAGGCACGGACAGCCAAGAAACCAACCTATTCATCATGAGAACTTATTTGGAATGGTGTCCAATTCATCCCACACATTCAGCAGCTTCCTAGAAAGAAAAGACAATTTGGCTTGAAAAGCTGCTTTATACCTTAGAGTGGTACCACATACAAAGAAAATGTATTCAGGTTCCCAGATGATAGAAGTGATTATGAGACACCAACAGCTATTTTTGGCCCATAATTATTTCTTGCAGGGAACTGCAGGCTCTCTCAACTGCTCGAGAGAGAAAAGTGTCTCTAAAATCACTTTGCTCAGGGAGAGTGCCTGAAATAATTGAGAGTTAATCTTTATTATCTCCAGTTTCCACACTATACCTGCTCACAGACTGTGTTTATAACCATGAGGCTCTGCAAACAAAACAGAGGCCAGGAAAGAGTTTTCTTCCTTTTTGTGCTCACCACCAAATGAAAAGTTCTGTAAGGCAAGTACTAGAAGTGGTGCTTGAGCCTCAGAGCCCAGACCCAAATCAAGGTCCTCACTGCAACTAACTAAATCTCCTTGGGGAGGTCAATACAACTTTGAAAAGACACCAGACAGTCCGCTGACCAACACAAGAGGAGGGGTCTTCACTCAACTACTTTTAAGGGCTGAGCAGCACTTCAAAATCATTAAAGTAGAACCAAGGTAATGTTCTTATGGACAACAAAATAGACATTGCAGGGGTCATACACACTGAACTTGGTGATTTCTTCTAAAAGTTTCTTTTCCAGATTCCAGATTCTGAATAAGTGCCCAGCGCTAGTGCAATTGGATGAGGATGTAGGAGTCCAAGAGCTGAGATTTTAAAACAGTTCTGGTCGGCTTCAGCAATGGTTTAACAACACTTAAAAACAGCTCATATTGAAGCCAAATGTTTCATTTCCAATTGTGCACTTGACAATTAATTTTAATGACTGTTAATTACTAATGCTGGCTGGAAATCAGTTTACAGCCTCTGACACCCAGCTCCGCACTACTGGTATTTCTGCTGTTTCTCACACACTTTCAACCTTTATAAAATGCCCAAGGGACAAAAACAATATTTCTTTGGACAAAAAGAGATGAAAGCAGGAAAAATCCCCCAATTACTATATGTGTTAACTGTAAACAATCACAAGCTGACCCCCAAGTCAGAGCACGGCAGCACCTCAAAACATTTTTACTACGTGATATCCCCAGACAACTCTCTTCCAGGTGGGCTCAGAAGCACCTAATGCGATCCGTGCTTGCCAAGACACCCATATACCAAAACGGTCTCAGCCACAAAAAGGATCCACAAGCAGCTCAGCTGCTTCCTTTATTTTTACATTTAAAGCTTTTACAGCTTAATTTGTGAACTGCCTTTCTAAATTGGTGTTATTCCACCATGGAGGGCAGTTCCAAGCACCTTTTTACAGTCTTGTTCGTATGCTGCATTCATCACAGTTGCTTGAATATTCATCTATTTTTATATGGCCCTGCTAGCTTCCCAGGCTAGCAATGTGGGAAGATGCAATTTCCAAGAAACATTACTCCAGCAATTTAAAATCTTTAAAATCTTGCTGAAGTCTTTCTGTGCTATAGGAGCAGGTTAATGCAGTGGTAGCACGGGTCTGGTCAGCTGTAAGGAGGTGGTTCACAAAGCCGGCGCCAGGAGCCAACCAGCCAACCTAGATTTTGTAAAAGATGTTGGCATCATCGTGGCATTCTGCAGTACAGTCACTGAATGACTGCACGTCAACATGCTGCGGTTTCTTCTTTTTTAATTTTGTGGCAGATGGCGGGTATTACAGCCAAGAACTGTGGCAAGCCAGAGGCCCTGCCCATTGCTATCAAATGGAAGGTTGGCTATTCTAAATGGAAACGTTTGATTAAGGGTGGGATTTGGCTTCCGTTTTCATGTATTTTGGCAATGTGGTCTGACACATTACACTTAAAGTATTTAAGACAAATTAAATATATGCATCTTCAAATACGCTATCTGCTTCTTTCCACCCTCACACACCTCAGCCTGCTCTGTCAAATACAGTTTGAGAATTATTCCACACATAAAAATGCACATTTATGTTATTAATCACATAAGCATTTGTATAAACGAGTGCCTTTCCCTCTCCTTTCAGATAAGATGGCTCTGCGCTTCTGCAGAACTGCAGTGCCAGGCTAATTACAAGTGAGAGAAAAAAGGTTAGCAACCCCTTCAGAAAACCAGTCATTTAAGATATATATCTAACAAGTGGCAACCTTGAAATCTCACTCTTGCTGAAAAGAACATTAAAAAAGCCTTCCTGACTATACCACTGGAGGAAAGTTTTAATAAAAACTAATTAAACTACAAAAATCCCAAGTGGTTAGCTGATTTTAGGGGCTAAGTTTCTGGCAATTCTAATTATCCTCTTGTGGCTTCACTTAGCGTTTCACAACCATGACAGATGACAATGAAAAACTGCAGCTAAATTCATCCTCCCTGACACCATGCTAAGCACTAGCTTCTCCCTCTCCAAGCAAAATCAATACCATGTTTGAGTAAACACGTTTACAGCTTTATTAGGATGTCTTGCTTGTTCTGTAACAGCTACTTGAAGCTGTGGTAACAAATCGACTCAACTCAGTTAAACCTAGAGAGCTGGGTAAGAGGCTCATCGATAAGGTTGTTACAAAAATAAACTGCAGGAGATCAGAAAGCTGGAACAAACAGCCTGGTAAATGTCAATATTTTTACTTCCAGAGAATGACAAAACCATGAGATCACAAATAAAAGGTTTGGGAAGTCTATTTTTACTCTATTTATAAAATGGTCACGTGCTAAATGGAGGATGCATTTTCACTGTTTATATAGAATCCTCTAACACAAACTTCTCATTTTCTCATCACCAGCATGAATGCTAAAACAAGCATTTTTCAAGAGGAGAAGCTAGTTATTATTATTTTTGTCTCTATCCTTCTTGCTTTCCTTTTATTTATGGACACGTTTTGAGTGCACTGAATCTTTAGGATCACTCAGATGGGGATAAGCTCCCCTCCGTCAGAGCTGATACAGTCATTTATGGACACACACAAATAATACAACTTTGCATTTACTAGACAGCTGTGAACAAGTGAAGGGAGTATTTTTAGTTCACTTTAGCAGCCATTCCATGAGCCGGAGAGGAGGTGTTGAACACACAAAGCAAACAAGCACTCCACTACATCCTTGTCATTCCATCAGAAATGACTTGCTCAAGAGTGAATACGCTCATTGCGTTACCTATACGACTTGGCCAGCTCTCTGAAGCTCGCAGACTAGGGTGTAATCAGACTTCCCAGGGCCTACCTAGATGCTCGGACTCACGTTAGACTCGCTCTAAAGCAAACGAGCAGTTTTGTTTCATCGAGATCTTTGTTCAAGCAGAAGTGGTGCTTGCAACTCCGCGGCAGTTTCTTACGGAGGGCTGTGCTACGGATGGAGAAAACCCAGGTCGCAGTTTGAAGTCTATTGAGAATGACGGCAGTTTTCCCACTGACTTGGACGTGTCAGCCTACGCCTCGACTGAGGGCTCTCCTCTCTTTAAGGAGGAATGGCTCAAAGCTGCAGGAGAGGCTTAACTGTTTTGTACAGCGACAGCCTCCACCTTACTCATCCTCAGTGGACTCTATTTTTAGCCTGGGTTGCATATCAGCTATGTAAAACCTCCCCAGTGCATGTGACTGCTCATGAAAAGAATCATTTAGATTTATAATATGCTCCAAGAAAGATGTGGTGGAGGAAACTGGTTAGCAAAGCTGGCCAGACTCTTTTCAATTGTGCCCAGCAAGTGGATAAGAGGCCATGGGCACAAAATGAAACGAAAATGAAAAATTTCACCTAAACACGAGAAAAACTTCTCTGCTGTGAGGGTAGCAAAGCACTGAAACAGGCTACTCAGAGAGGTTGTGGAGGTGCTCAAAATACCTTACTGGGAGGCATTCAAAAGCTGCCTGCACAAAATCCTTGCAAACATGCACCAGGTCACTCTGCTTGGGCTGGGAGGTCGGACCACACGATCTCTAGAGGTCCCTTCCGACCTCAACCCGTCTGTGATTCTGTGGTCACAGCTCCCATTTTTGTTTTCACACGATGAACTTCGGGAAATTCTCTTTTGAATCAGAATCAGGTGGTTTGGGGTTTGTCATTTTTCAATGTGAAAATCAGAGGATGATATAAAAAGTTTTTAGAGTCTCTAGGCTTACAAGAAATAATGCACACTGCATATGCCAAAACCAGAAGACAAGTATTTTCACTGGAAACATCTTCTTTAAATATCTGAAAAAGTACCTTGCAGACTGATACTTATTTCTTTTTTCCTTAGAAACTTTTCCTAGAAGCATTTCTAGAAAGTTAAAATTCTCTTTAGCCATTCTTGATGCAGCAGAATGGAATAAAAACTTCCTTTTTTTAGTACCTCAGGAAATTTTCTAAGCCTTGGAACAGATCCCCAGTATTTACATTAAAAGGTGCAGATAAATCTTCTTACTACGCCCACTGGTTGGATTAGGAGGAAGAGAATTTCGCATTGAAATAACAAAGCTCTAAGCATAAAAATGGAATACTATGTGCTACTCTTTATTTGGTTCCTCAAGTTGCTTGAAAGCAAGATGCTTCTGTCATAAATTTAAGGACCTCGAATGCAAAAAAAGCCACCTGAATGTAACTTCATGGCTGAGATTCGCATGCACAAAAGCTAGGAACCTGGAAGCTGTGTTTGTCAGAGCAACCGTAACTCAGCAAGGTGTCCTTTAAAAAACAGAAAAGAGAAATCCATATTCCCATTTCGGAAACTTCCACGCTCCTGTATAACGGAGGAGGTCGTGAGCAAGTTATTGTGGTGCGAGCTACTCTCACAGTCTTGAGAAATATCTTTATGATTATTGTGAAAATCTCTATAACACCACACCAAGTCACATCAGACACGAAACAGAGAGCATATTTCTGTGTGTTTTTACATTTCAATGTGTGTTGTTGTATTTGCTGCAAATATAGCATCAGTTTAATCTGACACATCGTTTCTTAGGGGACTATATCCTGCCCTGACTCCCAGAGGAATTTTCTTGATGATCCAATCTGACTAGTGCCTCTGTCTCTACTCAGAATACATTAAAATAACACAAAAATATTACCAACAGTCTGAGAGTAAGGTAATAATAACTCATTAAAGTCATTTCTAACCTTCCACATGAACATTTTCTTTATCATTACATGATTTTCCAACACTTGCCACATTAACATAAAATGAAATGTTATGAGGATATGGATGGTAGGCATGACAAAATATTTTAAACAGTGATGATTTGCTTTGAGGCATTCAGTCAATTTGTAATTGTCCCATAGCTATAACAGCAAAAAATGGAACTTTATAATTGGTTTTGAAAATCTATTTTTAACACAGTAGGCTTGTTTTTAAAATGTACACAACCTATTGGACGTTTGTTTCTCATATAGCCCGACAGAATGTCTTTGAATTTATGGTGAGATAAGTTACACCTTTAAAGACCTCATTTTGCAAAATATTAATCTTCTTGCCGTGTACTGAGCCTCCCTTAATACTCCTGCTGTCACTGACAGGAAAAGAGACACTGCCACTGGAAGGATCCAGTCCTGCTTCAGTCTAATTGGGAACCGCTGGGCGTTTTTAATTCCATGCACTGATCCTTTCAAATGGATATATATTTTTATATTTTATTTTTTAAATGAGGGCAAATAAACCAAAACTTTATCTTGCACTTAATCCAATTATGCACTTTTTCTGTTTGCATTTATACTCTATAGGTGAAAATATTAAATATTAGCATATTTAAGATGTATTTTGATTAAAAAAACACAGTAATATCATTAAGATGAATACTTAGAGACCAGAAGAAAGGTAACAATTAAAAAAAAAGAAATAAAACAGATTGAATCTTAATTAAATTACACTAGAACACCCGCTTCTGGAGCTGTGAAACATATCAACCATATTATTTTTGCAGATGTAATTTTTAATGGAAATTGGTATAACACAAAATCGTTAAACAGAAACCAGAAATATAGAGTGTTTTTTCCCTGAGTGATATCTCTTTCTCTATTTATGCTTACAGAGTTACAGTTCAAATGGTGGCAAATTTCTAAATTGTGCCAATGCTAATGCTGCAAATCCTAGGGACTGGCTACAGTATTGATCAGAATAATGATGTGCCTCTAGCTAAGACTGAGAGAAATCAGCTAGGAGCATACAACCTGGTGATGTTCTGGTTTACAGAAGGTCAGCTGCAGAGATAACACTGCCAGCTAATAGCCTAGGTTTTCATGTGATACTTATCAGGGAGAGTTAAGAAGGGCACGAGCACACAGGGGCGGTAAGTCATGAACATGCTGACAAGTTATCCCCCAGCAAGTGAAGATTGATGCCCTATCTGCAACTCAGCTATTATACTTGTGGAGGCTGCTTATAAAGCAGAGGTATGAAAGATGGGCAAAACGGGTTGTCAGTCAAAGCGCTGATGACATTAAGAAGGTATTTTTACTTCAAAACTTCAGATCTCATCAGCCATGAATTCAGTAACAACAAGATTGCTCAGAGGCAATTAGCTGCTCGTGTTGTATAAATGAAGACTACGAGAGTGCTGATCTCTGTTATAACATTTATCTTCACTTCAAAGAAAAGACAGAACAATTCAAAGTAGTATCCCCTTGTCTCCTCCCGCACACAGATAAATTTCAGAGCAGAAATAAGGCACAGTAAGTTACATATCCATATGTATTTAATTGGTATCACCAAACACAAAATTCTCACTCGCTGCCAGCTGGCAAATCAAGTTGCATCTCAGAGCTCTGGTATTATCACAGGGCAGTATTTCACAGCAGTGACATTTAACCGGTGTATTTCTCTCTATCCAATGTGATTAAGACATGGTGACAATTTCCCATGGTATCATAAACAAGCATAAAAAGCTCACACAAATTAAAGACCACTAAGTGGGATTAGGTGGCTTCTGATATCACACTCCCACTGTTCAATACAGACCTACTGCTAGTCCCTTGAACTCTGAGCTGAAGAAATCTAGAAAACTTTGGGGGTTGCAAGCACTGGAGAATGGGCTCTCACAACAGATATGCAAACAGAGATGAAAATAAAACAAAGAGGAATATTCTGACTCCCTGCAGTGTTTCTTTTTTCTTTTTTTTTCTTTTTCTTTTTTTTTTTTTTTGTGTATGTGCGAAAACAGCTTCGTTCACCATCTCAGAGAGCCCTCTAAATCTGTTAAGGAATTTTCTTTCTAATATAGTCACAAGATCACTCATAATTTAGTATTCTCGCAAACCATTCAAGCCGTCTCTCTGCTGCATGAATTATCAGAAGTTTCATCTTGTTCAGCACTCCTACTGCAGCAAGGCAGCACCCATCCAAATGCCCATGTGGGTGCATTTCACAGACGCACGCACCCACCTCCAACCACCCAACTCCTGTGCTTGAAATACATCAGGAACTTACTCGTCTGAGTCATAAATACAGCACGACTTAGCCCTGCATCAGGTTTACAGTAAGAAGAGAGAATTCCCACTGTAACAGCTTCCCTTCTTAATTCAGGCAACTTCTACTCTCTGACCACCACCATCGCCCTCAGGAGATGACTGAGAGTGGGTTTCAGGGGAGGTGAAAGCAACATCTGGGCAGCTGATTCCTAAAGGTTTACGAGTCATGGAATAACACCAGGATCTAGATTGGAAGCCACTTCTGGACATCACCTGCCCTGCTCCTTAGATGCCTTTTTTTTTTTTTTTTTCTTTTTAACAGGTCCTTGCACCTTGAAGTCCTTCCACAAGTGATGGATTCTACAGAGCAGTACGAGAAGATTTAATATATTGGACTTAATTCTGTTTTCATTTTAATCAATATCATACATCTATAAATCGTGTTGGCAAACGTATTCCAGATTTATATACTGTAACACTGCGAATCAGACCTTTCTAAAAAATGGTTTCTTGAATCAAACCTAACAGCAGAGGAGTAATTGATATGCTACAAAAAAACTCTTTTTGGCAGTCATTCTGTTTACTGGGGGTCTTTTGCAAGCCTATACTTTAATTTCTTGAGTTGTGTTTTATATACACATATGTATATGTGCATATAATACATTTGAAGAAGGTTTCAAATTCAGGAGAATATTTTAACACTGCAATAATGCAGAAATATACCAAGAAATACACTGAACTCTGAAGTCAAGGTGGGATATCAGTTTGCATTTATGTCACAATAGCAGGCTAAAATTTGAACAATGTGATGACCTGCAATGTGAATCTCAGTTCAGTGTCATGCTCTAATCTGTAGATGTATTTAGAGTAAGAAGAAAAAAATAAAGTTTTAAAGTTTAAAAAAATAAAGTGTTTTAAGCACTTTCTGTTGCTGCTCCATAACACCACTTTAAAATGACTTGCAGTTATATCTCATCTTCTAGAACTTTTCCCACAGTATACAACTAAATCAGATTAGATTAGCATAGAAATATAGTGACGGAACCGTGAGGAACATATTGATTTTACACTTTGTTCCATTTGTTATTATGAACTCTCTACCCAGTTCCACTTAGTAGACACATTCTATTAGTATGGGAGGACTTTTCAAGAACCATCACAAAAGATTCTTATTGTTTGTGTCTGTCACTGTGGCAGTTGCATTAAGGTGACAGACCTACAATGGCTAAGGAAGGCATGATGGCACAGAGGAAAGCATAAGATGGCAAAATTGTCTGTATTTCAATATATACATAGGCATTCAATGAGTTTGGAATATCGTGGCTGCAGAGGTCCGGAAATGGACCGACTAGTAATAAATACATGCTAATTAATAAAGAGGAAGCGAATTCTCCCCAAACTCTACAAAATAAGGCTGTAATTCCATAAAGAGGACTCTTGTGACATAAGCCATGTTAGCAAAGCTCAAGTGGTTTGTCAATGTCACCAGAACCCTGGGGTAGAATTACTACTTTAATTTATGGGTATTTCAGGGATTTGTAACCAGAAATCTGTGGTACCCTTGGAATCCACAAGAGGTGCTGAGATGCTACACAGTAAATTGTTATTGGTGAACTTCTAATCAGAAGCAGTATTGCTGAAAAGCAATAAAGGCAGGAGTTTGTTAGTATCATTTAGATAAATATTTTTAGGATAATGAAGCCTCCAGCAAATTTAAAACCTATTTTCTCATTCATGCGTTCTAGCAGCCAGAGTGGCATCTGAGTTGATGCCTGCAATACAAGGTAGGAAATTCAGAGATATTCCTGATCTCAACCTAGCAAAAATGCACTTCACCTGCAGAATCCAGTTGATTTGCTGTTGCTAGCTGCGGAGTAAGCGAGCTCTGCTTCGAGGCTGGGGGCTTCAGGCACAGAACTGCTGAACTCACAAACCAACTCAGAGGTAAAAGTGCCCAGAAACTTTTTTTTTTTTTTTTTCATTTTTAATAAATGATCTTCAGTAGCTAGATAGGTTCTAGGAAAAATAACAACAACAAAAGACAAAAAACTCCCACAGATTTCTTATTTTCCACTTTCATGTGGAGAAACACACGAGCAGTAATTTGCCAACTTGGCATAATCATTGAGATGGAATTTCCTTACAATCTGGTGAGTTATACCTCTGGAAGAAAGTGCCTCAGTGAAAGACCTTTCAAAATATGATAGAGTCTAACAAACCTGACCTCCTAATGTAAAATAAATCCTGCTTGATGGGGTTAGCTCTCATTATATCCCACATTGCCTTCTCAGCCAAGACATTTGCTCCAACAAGACCACTATTCAGTCATGTTAATTTACCAGTCCTGGAGAAGTAAGGCAAGCTTTGCCAAGGGACTCTTGTTCTCTACTATTTGAATAAAGGAGCTATGTGTCCAGAAAAGTATATTATACTACTGAGTGCATTTTTGAGTTAAGGGATGAATTCTGAAACATTTGAGGTTCCTTGTAGTAAAGGTTGAGTCAGAATATTATATGTACCGCTGCCTGGGTAATAACCACCTGATAAAAATCTCAATCAAACAGGAAAAAGAACTCTAGAAAAGAACCCTCGAAGAGAATCTAACTTTCCCAACAACAGCGCATCTGGTCTGATGCTAGAATCAACAGAAGATGTATATTTTGAGTAGTTTACCAACATCACTATGTAGAATTTTCTGCTAAGGAGATAATAAAAAACTTTTGCTATTGCAAGTACATACTTCGAAAGTGCATGAAAAGCGTGATATAGATAAAATACTGGCATTCCTCTCAAATGAAATCCAGACAAAATCAAAGCCTATCCCATCCAGTATCCTATTTCCTGCATATGGGAAGGAAAATGAAATGACTCCATGAAGAAGGAGACTACAGCACACAGAATCAGCTGTGTACCTAGACTGTTACGACTCCCAAATCTCCCATCTGGACTAAACTCAGGAAAATCTCCACTCTGAGGAGAGTAAATGAACAATTTATTATTTATGGAGTGACAGAGGAGAACTAGGATACCTCAGAAACTAATGGGAGAACTACAGATATTCAAAAGCTCATGGTTTCTGAGTCACAGCAGAGTGAAATACGATGCAATGAGAACCTCAGCACATGTTTGCTACTCAGGTAGGGCTCCAATTCAGATAGCTTTGCCACTGCTGAGCCAACTGACATTAGAAAGAAGAAAAGAGCTGTGGTCCTTTCCTTTCAGGGGAGACACACATGTACCAAACTGTCACTGGACTGCACTGCACTTGTAAGAAAAAGAAAAATCTGATATCTCAGTGCAATTTGTAGGAGAACTGAGTCAAATCATATATCCATAAACCGCAGTACAGGATCTTTGCTAAGATTCCCTCAACAGACTCTGAAGCTGGCTGCATCCAGGCATGCTACCTCAACAAACTCAGAGTTAAAAAGAGGAGATGAACTTTTAGAAATAATTTTTGTCTATTTCTTCCCACTTCCTTCCCCAGGAATTTAACATTTCTACCGTCATTTTCCTCCATGCTCTCGCAATCTGCTCTTTGACACCTGCAAAAAGGAATCTCACAATGGACCTAACTAGGACCCGCCTGATGAGACGTACCTGAGCTCCTGCCGGTAGTGTCGGAGGCAGCGATTTGGAACAGGGTTTGACTTGGATCATGTCAATGAATTCATTCAGTATGTTCCAAGCAATTATTAACATCAAAGTTTAGCCCTTTCACAGAAAAAGAGCAGCAATTGCAGCACCAGGGAAAAGGATATTGTTTAAAGAGGGTTATGAGAGACCAGACAGTTCTTAAAAGCTAATGATTTAGTCATAATAATAATCTTCCTACAGCTAAACCAGTAAAGAACAGAATTAGGATTATTAAAAGAAAAGCTCCTGAATTCCAAAAGTTGATATAATGACTAAAAGTGAAATAACTGTAATAAATACCACCTGAGATAAATATGGCAGCTCAAAAGAAACAAAGATGGGTTGGTCTCTACCATATTGCCCAGCTGGGCATTACCCATCCCTCTTCTCAGGACCTGAAAATAAAACTGGCAAGATCTTTCCTCTGTTTCCATGACGAGAGCTGCAGCTCACTGGCACAGCGGAGAGACAGAGCGCACGTGTGCGGGGACAAGCACTCGAGGATGATCTCCTTTATTTTACAGTCATTTTTTATTTACTGGTTCAAATATAGTCCTGCACGTTACTTAGGAATAACAGAGTGTGACAAGTGTGCACTAAAAGGTGTACGGATAACGTGACCTAACGTGCTTCCTTCTATTTCTGTCCTTTTTGATTCAGAGCAGCACTGAAGCAAGTGAGTAATCACGTTCCAATTTTCATCCACATTTAAGCAAATACCAAAAATTTATCAAGGGTTTAAGTGATGTACTGAGCAAGGCTGGAATTATCCATATGCTTAAGGCTGAGTTTATTTTGAATCCCTTCTTGAAGTGAGGCCCAATTCTGACGCTTTAATTTGGGTAACACACTGCCTGCTATCACCTCTCCAGCTTCACGACTGAGCCCTGGAATTCCATTTACAAAGTCTCTTTAGTAACATTTCCAGTAAATTAGTGACTGATGGAGCTCCTTAAAGCTACTACTTACGGGATATTAGAGCCTTCAGGATGCAATAGCGTATCACAGAACTACATGTATGAAGGTTACAATGAATGACAGAACTTTTGGATTAGATTGGGGTTTGGTTTATGTTGAATAATTTTTTAAAACAGGCATAGACATAACATCCTCCTTTTTCCTTAGAGCTTGTGCCAAAAGAAATAGTAAGTTTGCAAATGGATATTAAGCAATGCCAGATATTTTCTGGGTTTGTTTTAACAAATTAACCCTTTGTGTTCTTTTCTGATGTCCAAATAATTGTATTGGAAGCAGATGTTCTACAAAAATTGACAAGATCAGAAGACATTATGCTCACTTATTAACATACTGTTTAATATTCACTACAACCTGTTTTAAAGAACAACAATGTGTTAACATTTAAGCCAGGAGGGATTTCTGTACACTATATAGTACTTGATGCAGCTTGTTTATGCAACAGTCTGACAGATACAATTAATTTCATGAAAACGAGCAGGGTAGAGCATAACGGCATATTATCTTTAAAGTAACAGAGCACACTTTTCCTTGGAAAATCAGAACTTCATTAAATCACGTAACTTCAGGATGCAGAGGAAAACCCTAAAAGGATGAAGTTCACTCGGAAGGGGAGGTGAGTGAAACAAAATGCCGTTTTTTATAGACAGAATAATAACAAAATCTCCAAAAACAAGAGAGTGAAGTAGCAAGTACCTCCAACAAACGCATCTCCAGCTCCATTGGTATCCACAATTTCACTCTGATCGCTCACCAACACAGGGAAAGTAGTTACTTCGTTTTCTATAACAGAAGAGAATAGAACATCAGTTACTTGCATATTGGACTGAGCGCCAAGCACTTCAAAACTGGAACACTGATCTTTAACGTAATAATTTGGATAAAAATAGATTTGGCTTATAATCCAGTCTGTATTTACTGCACAGGAATATGTGACTACAGCTGATCAAGCTATTTGTTGTGGATGCTTTCATAACTATTTTCAGCCTCATCTCTTTTGTTGATCTCCTAATGTTAAGGGCAAGGGAAAAAAAAGTAAATCAAGAACACCACCACTAAACACATGGACATATGGAGAACACTAGAGAAATGCCAAAACTCATGCTTCCCATCAGTCACAGAGAGGTGATATAGCCTCCAGAATAGCCAGTCTAAGCCGCCAAAAGCTCAATAGAAATTGTTATATTAGAAAAAAAAACAGAATGAATGTGACCTAACTAAAATAAAGCTGTGAAATAAGGAGCAAGGATTTGTACATATCAAAGTGCTCTCAAATTATGTCTTTGTTTTAAAAACAATATGTAGGCAAGGAGCCTCCATCTGACTAGATTTGGTTTCAAAAGTCTAATGACTTAATCTTCTACTTTATTTATTTATTTTTTTAAAGTATTTCCTTCTGTGCAGCTCCCTGCCCTCTACTGGCACTTGCTAAACCTGTTTCAATAGGTGGATCCTCAGCATCCTCACCTCCCATTCACTGCCACGCCACAGCTCAACATAATTACACCACTTAGGTATGATAACTTCAGAGTTCTAGGGTTATAAATTTAATATATGCCACTAATTAATCAGCTAGGGCTTTCCAGGTGGTAATGTCATAATGACGTGATAAAAATATAATTACCACCTTGTCACAATACCTTGTTAAAGTGTAAATTACCCCTGTAAGAGAGCCAATGGAAGTTCTGCCTCTGGTAGTCGGGATGCATTAAACTGTCTCTGAGCAAACAGATTGTCCTTTGGCAGACAGCAGGAATTACAAAAAGGGGAGGGGGGAGAAAAGCCTGTCAACCAGGGAAAACGAAAACCATCAGGGCTGCCTTCTTTTAATTTTTGGTAAAAATAGACAAAATGGGAAATAGATCTCCCAACAGCTAAAGGCTGGAGGTGGGTACGTAGTTTCTTCACCGTCCAGCAACAGACTACACCATAAAGATCAGTCTTAGGCTGCCTTACACAGTTGCAAACACGGAAATCCAGTTTGGGAAGCACATAAAGAATTCACAGTCTCAAACCAGGCGAGGCTGCGCGTGCTGCAGAGGTACCAGAAGGATCCTGGTTGCTGTGAAATGCAGTGTATCAGCTCTACTGCTCCTCACCATCTGCTACTAAGTGAACCAGGCAGATATAATGATGCTGCCTCCAGAGGGAACTGTTGGCTGGCCCACCAGGAGGGGAGGGGAGCATTAGCAACAGCCATCCATGAGAGGCAAAGGAAAAAGGGTAATGAAAAACACAAGATGAATATCCCAATTAAAGAGCAGGTTTCAGTCAGTTCTCAGTGCATCCTGCTCTCTGCCCTGTTACGAAAGCTATTCCAAAACCTGCTTCAAGGCTGTGTTGTACTCTTATGAAAGTGTTCAAGAGCAATGTTTTTCAGTAATTTTAACAGAATGCATTTGAATTGGAAATCAAGACAGAGAGGTCTTACATCAAACTCTGCCAGGAGAGCACAGTGTATCCATCCATCTCATAAGAAACTGTATATGATTTGATCCAAATAATGCAAAAACAATCAGCAAAGGGATAAATCTATTGAAGACATGTCATAATAAACCAGCCTGTTCCCCCCGAGTGTGCAGGGCCACACACAGATGTTCTACGTTATGGACACCCGCACACTTGCATATGCTCTGGGCACAGGGGGTGAAGGATGCCCGCAGACTGTACACGGGATGCTGCTCATGGGGGTTGGCATCACGTAAGCAAACTTACACAAGTGAAGGGTCTCACCGTCATCTTTCTCCTTGCTCTTCCTCCTGAGTCTTGCTTCTTTCCTTCCCTAAGCTCCCTCTAGTACTTTCAGGCAAGCATTGTACCAAGAGCTCTTATTCTATCCTTTCTGCAGTAGATGTAAATGTAAATAACTGAATTATTCTAAAAAACAAACATATCAATGAGTGCAGTTGGTATGAGGGCAAGCATTTTTTATTGATCACAGTTTTCCACCTCTCCCTGGAGACCCATTTGGTCTCCTCTTCTCCATAACTTTATATATTTTCAAGTAGGGCAATAATCTCATATTTTGGAGTATTAGCAATTTAGGAGCATGGCTGTGAAGTACATAGTGCACTGTAAAGATATCAGCATCTGCACATAATGGACGTACACAACAGCAAATTATGTTTCTTTAATTTATGAGAACTTGTACCAGCAGAATATATACTGATCTGTTTAAATCAACAACACACATTAAAAGATATACCAAAATAAAAGATATACCAAAATAATACTGATTTTTTTTCTTTTCTTCACCATAAATGAGGTCACATAGAATTAAGGCTTTAAGTTCCCATTAAGTTACCTTTCTAGGTCTATGTAACAACATATAAAATAGCTAATATCTCTCACTGATCTCAGTCTTGTAAAAAAAGCGACACAACAGCGTGAATTAAGATGCAGCACAAATCAGGATTCAGAATAAACTTGGTTTAGAGAGTTTAATGTCACTTTAATTCTATTTTTGTGTTTGATCTATTATATTCTAAAACTCCCAAATCCATCATAGTGAACACAGAGACACCTAAGTGCACCGGGCATCAGTGGCCTTGCTTTTCAAAGTCAGTTCATATTTCATTTATCATTCTGAGAGCTTATGAAATAAGGAATAATTACATAAGTGTTTTGAAATCCAAGTGCTGCTCCTCTGGGCATAATATCCAGTGTTCTATTTTTAAGCAACAAATATCTTCTTTGGTAAACACATTCGGATACAGCACATGCCATTGTGGTATCATGTCTGGGAAGCCAGAGCAGAGAGGATAAATTGCAGCAAGGTGTCTGTAATTAGGAAAAATCTGTCAGCTCTGTCAATGATTTTACATTGCTGAGTAACTCCAGTGACTACAACTGCTTTAGAATGATGATTTAGAAATAATCAATTAATGTAGTGATTTCTGAGGCTGAAGATAATATTCACAGATGAAACAAAACCAGTTCATAGGTAAATTTGGTAACTGTTAACTTGTCACATTAGATACATAAAGATGCAAAGACTATTTTCCTCAGACAAAAACACACACTAGGATGTCTAGTACAAGATATTTCCTCAGGTAAAACAGTCTAGAGAGAAAATAACTGGAGAACAATATTAATTGAAAAAACAGCCCTTCTTCCACTCTAAAACTAGCAAAACTCAGGCTCCCAGATGAACAGAGCTCTGTTTCATCATGTCAGCTGAAACAACCAAACTCTGAAGATAGCTGCAAAAACTACAGGTCTGTCTTTAAACCACGTTAGAATCACAGACTACAAGTCTACTCTTAGTACAGTAATAAACACCAGCAAGAAATAATTACATCCAATTAGGCTGAGTACTTTCCTTAACTGGGTCATTTACCAGTCTCTCTTGCTCTTAAAAGTAGATTAAATGTGTAAACTTACATTTAATTACCTGTTACAGAACTCTTATGGGCAATGTGTTGGAGTGTCCTTAATTTTGTATTAAAATAAAATAATATGAAGGAGTCCTAAAATATATACAAAAAATGCCTAGCTATTTCCTCAAATAAGCTTTTGATCCTTGGGCTGACAGTGGCAGTACAGATGCTTACAAGATGGAGCCAGACTCGTGCTTGTTCTGGGAGCTTTAGCTTGTGAAAAAAGAACAACTGCAAAGCAGAATTCTGCCCCATCTCCTTCCCACCCCCCACCCTCTCTCATTTTCCTTAGATCAGGGGCCAAAAATAGATAAAAAGAAAGAGAAAGAAAGGACAGGAAAAACATAACAGAGGAGAGAAACCTAAGCTCAAAACCTATAAATGTCTCTGGACAGCTATGAGGTAAGGAGTAATGAGAAAAGTATTTGGAACAAATTCATGTCAGCTTGGATGATTTTGAGCTGTTACCTCTCTCCAAAAGGTAAAAAATGAAGCCCATAGGCTCTAAGCTTCTTCACTTTCTTTAGCACCTTAATGCCTCTTTTAAAATTAGCAACATTTTCTCCCATTTCTTCCATAGGGATAACTACTCTTGCTGCTGCATTTGACACACAGATAAGAGATTTGATGCATAACCCAAAGAAATGCTGTAATTCTCAGACCAGGATCAGCACAGTACTGACCAAAGTCAACAGGGACCATGAGGACAGCACTGTGTGCTGAACTCTTGCTTAGAAATATTTGGACTTTCAATAATAATGTATTTCAAACCTGGCAGTGTCGATTCAACCTGTCATTTCAAGGCAAACAGAATGAGCTCCTGCATTTTCAGGCTGGGACTTTCAGATAGCTGTTCTGCATGAACATTACAGACCCCCTGGCACTTTCTGTGTGCATATTAACTTTGCCTTGTTTTCATGCCAACATTTCCCCTCTCCTACATCTATTTCTGTGCACTGTGTGGCCTAGTATTGCAGCTATCTTGAGCTTGACAGAGAAATAAGGAATTTATTTGTGCAAGTCAATGAGTTAAATAGCATAATGAGTGAGCTGCGAGTCAGCCATATGCTTTGGGATCTCTGTAATCAAATATCCTAATAATACACAACAAAGGATGCTGTATTCTAACATGTTCAATATGTAGCCAAGAAAACTTTATATCTAGGAATACAGAACTCTTTACTGATAATAATAAACAATGTTACTCAAGTGAGTTGTATAATAGCTGCCATTTACAACACATTTGTATGCCTACGGTATGATACAACTCATTAATATAAATATTAATATATTTACATAATAAAAGATCCAGATAGTGCTACCAGGCTAAAATTCTCCTTGCAGCTCACTAAGCAAAAGAAAATACATATAGCTATGTTGGCCAGCATGCAAAGAGCTGTCCCTTAGAGGCAACTGGTTCATTTACAGTAGAAACAGAGAAGGAATATGATGACTTTGAACCTTTCAGGGCTCTACTCATGGACCCACAGAATGGTATCTGTGCAGGGAAACGGCCGTGCAGACCCTGTTTTCCCTCTCTTCCAGGGTAAGGTTAGCGTAAAGATGTCCTTGAGACCTGGCACCCCTTTACAGTTCTGCCCAGGCACGCACATTGCCTCATTATCCAGCCGAGAGTATTTTTGTTCACAGTTTGTATTCATTGCATCTGATTAAAGGAAGAATCACAGGATTAGAGCTAACAGAAGAAGGTGTTTCTGAAGGAACAAATTCATAGGAGATCTTTCTCTCCATTTGCCATTAAGAGTGATGCAAAATCAAGCAATACCCTTGCACCCAGGGTATCTCCACTGAACCTCTCTGCCTGATTCTCTGTGGATTCCAGGCAATCCCACACCACTGCTCTGAACTAATTCTTGATTTATACCATTATGAGATCTGACTCTCTATCTCTATATCTAGTTACAACAGCTGTAAAAAATGTAGCAGCATCACCTCATGAGTCAGCCCAAATATGTTTTGTTTACTTTACAGAAGGTGAGAGCCCCTCAGCCTTTGGAATTCTCCATACTATTACTGCCAACGCCATGAACTCAAGCTCTACTTTACTTCTGCTACTAATTATTTTGTTCGTACTATTAAACAAAACATCATAGTTGGATGTAAAAGATGGGGAAGCACGAGGAGGTCATCAGAAGACATTATGGTTTTGCTTCAGTTTGGGGCTAACATGATTTTTATATATACACATATATGAAAAAAACTGCCCAAAGAACAAGCTGCTGAATCTTTCTGGCATGTGTCACAATGTTTAAAGTTTAGAATGGCAATGAACTCTGTTGAAAAAGCCTTTCCGAGCACACGAGACTACTGCCATTTGCCCGCTAGGCGCAGCTTTCAGAGGGAGCTGAAGCTGCGCCCGCTGAACTGCCACAGAATGCATTCTCTAGCTCAGCACGGCTGCTGGAGACATAAGGCAGCGCTCAGAATTAAATCATTTTCCTCTGATCTCTCTCCGCACCAGGAAAAGGGTTGAAGGTCAAAGAAAGGCAAAGGAAGTGAAGTCGTAAGCACCAAAATTAGGAAAAGCTCAAAACTTCTGCAAATGTTACACTGATTCAACCCAGCAACTGGAAATACTATAAAAAGCTCTGATTAAAATCAGTCTTGAAGTCGGAGGAGATGGGTTACAATAAACTCAACTCCTGCACTGCATGATCAGGCCCCAGATATTAACAAAGGCAGATCTCTGCTCCGGCACTCTAAGTTCCACACGACTGGGTCTGGCAAGTATATCCCCCACCGCATCATAAAAAGTGTTTTTAAAAAATATTAAAACAACCCCCTCAACTAGTGATTTCTGAGATGTACATGGGAGTGGGAACTATGAACAAATCTCTGTTTCCATACCTCGCAATCAAAACAAGTGAGAAGGGTGACAACTCAAATCCCAACTTTCAGGGCCTAATTCAAAAAATACATCACATCCACACCCCCAAGTCACACTGACACATACGCCCACCTGCTCCCACCTGTCCTTTGAGCTCATTAAATTTGGCTATGTAGATCATGCAAAAATAAAATATATTTCAACTAAGAAAGCAGACCATGCATTTCACCCACAGTTTGCATCAACCCACATCCTAGCAGGAATCCATATATGTTTGTTTTCCATTTCATGCTATTGTACAGACATATTTTAAACCACTGCTGAAGCCGGACCATCGGAATACTGCCCTAGAGAAGATTTTTCTAACAAACCCTGCTCCTTCATCAAGTCAAAGCAATCCCTATGCAAAAGCTTATCAAGACACTGGTCAAAAAGGGGAGAAAACCAGCATTATAAGTTGATTTTGAAAAGAAGAAAGGCTGCATTGTGCAACTGTATGCATTAAGGTTATGGCCCCAATGCGGCACACACATCCACCTGTCGTAATTTGCAAGCTTTCTTAGCTCTACCTCAGTTTCAGAGTGGCGAGCACAGAAATCACATCATTTAAATAAATGCCATGTTATATGACAGCTTTGTTTATGCTACATGATAATCTGCGAAGCATAGGTCATCAGTGGAGGCAGAAATGGGCCCAAGGCATTTCTATTTTACTTGAGCATCAGTGAGACTGAAAAGAGAAGGAGTGAACATTAGGTCACTACAGAGCAGTTTTGAAGGAGTTTTTTCTTCTGGGAGAATTTATATTTAGTTTCATACATTCAATCAGTCCCTCAGAACGCACGAGACAGTCTTTTCTAAAAATACTAAAAATAAGTTAATATACATGAGTATGTATAGATAAACACTTGTGTATGTGTGTATATATATGTTTACACACACATTTCTACTTTCTTCCATTAATCATATACTCTATTTTTAGACACTGCTCAGGAATACATCTTAGAAATCCTACAGCATTGCCTTTACATATTCAAATTACATGTAGAAATCTTGTTTTTTCATCCTTTTAAATCAGAGGTCAGAACTTTAATTTTTAAATTTATTTTTTCTTCTCATACTATATTTGTAAAGTCTTTGTAGCCTTTAATTAAGATCGGTCTAGACTACTTACTTATTTCTGAAGAATGAAACTTCCTTACTAAATGAATGTTCTCAGGCTTCTGTAGGTTTTAGATCACTTAGAAGATGCCACTGCAATGAAATCTGTATTAATCCTGCTCTTAAAACAGCTGTTAAAAGCAGATTAACTCAATTCTTTTTATTTAGATTCTTTTAGACCTTTTCAAGTCAAGGAGGAGAATTTGTTCCAAAGTTAAGGACTTTACTTTTCCCCTAAATTAGTTGCAGATCAGTTCTTAGATAATTAAATACCCCAACCTACAATCTCTGTAGGAACACTTATCAGTTTGTAAGTATTACTTTATTATTGCTGTAAGTAGAACATTTAGTTTGTCACTTTTTAAAAATAATTATGCATGCATTTTAATGTAAATTATGCAACAATGAATTTATACATTATTTACTATGCAGCAAACTAAATTTAATTCGTTTGGATACAGTTAACAGGATGCCAGCTTGGAAAGGCAGAGCTCTTTAGTCCTGTGTTTGCCTAACAAGCCATTTAACGCACCACTATGGGATATGGGCACTCACAAAGGTAACACAATGGGCTTTACACCACACACATACCTGCCATTTACAACAAAGCCCCAAACTATAAAAACAAAACCAAAATAAGTAACCTAGGAGACAAATTAAAAATTTCCATCCTTCATCTCTGCAGACTTACATCAGGTTCAAAACAGCCTGTCACTTCAGCTACTTCTCGCTTAAAAGTTTTATTTCCAAAACTATTAAATTGCTGAGTCATTCTGCTTTATTCAGTTTTTAGTTACAACAAAACAACACAAGGATGTTGATCTTTTGGGAGCAGATATATGAATTCAAAAAATTAAAATTTAGTTGGCATATACAGCTAAGTTTAACTTGTGATTTACTTGTATTTATGTATTGTCAAGCTGGCCTCCCACATATGGATTGGAAGAACCAAAACCTGCTGGTCCAGTCTGCAAAACAATATTAGTTAGCAAAGGAAGATGTATAGATAAAATATGGATACACTGCTGCTGCACTTAAATTAGGAAGAACTTCATGAAAAAAGGCATGAGGCAGATCCTGCTGCTTTAAAAGCCAGAGTTGTGTTTAATGTAGACATGCGGGCTAAAACTCCGTTTATCCTAGAGATCACTTCAACCACAACTTTGAAATGTGAAAAGAACGCCGGAAAACGCTAGTTTCTTGTTCCTTTTAGACCTAATTCAGTATAAAACATATATTTAATGGTTACTTAGGCGCAGTGCCCATTTTTCTGTTGCCATCTTTTCCTAGATGAAATTAGTTCCTCTTTTTTTTTTAAAAAAAAAGACTTCGTATTATCTTACATTTTTGAATGAGATTTTTTCTTTTCTTACAGAAAAATATCTCAAGTAATTTTGTCAAATTTGTACTTGCACCAGGTTTTTCTCATCTTTGCTGCGTGTTGTCTTTTCCTTCCCTTTCTTTCCCCTTGCCTTCCCTGCTGCTTGCACACTCCCCTTGACTGCAGAAATGCCTCAGGTGTCTATGGGTTGCCCGCAGCTGCTTGCAGCCTACAAGGCTTGCTCGACTTGGATGTTTATGGAAAACAAACACGCAAAAGAACCCCAACCTAACAGGTTTCATTCTATCCCTCTCCATACAACTACAAATCTGAGCAGATCCAAGAGCCTCACGCTCAGTGGCAGCAGCGGGGGTAGGACAGGGGGCCGGGAATGAGCAAAGCTTCTTGGAAACAGTCACATCTAGCACAGTTTTTCCCGGTGAAAGCGCCTGTCAGACTAGACCTTTGATCCTGTATTATTTTACTCAGCCTGTCTCTGTTTCCCTTTCTGATTCCCTTCTTAGCTGCCTGTTTATTTTGCAGTAACAGGCTGAAATTGAAGAGCGGCGCTTTCCCCGGGTGCCTCCAGCCTCTGCTGACTTGTTGCACTAACCACAAGCAGCTCTTGGAGGAGATGCTGGGAACTGACCAGTGCTCCTGGTCTCCAAGGAGAAGAGGCTGTCACTGCCCACCAGGCCCTCTGATTCCAGCCATCCCAGCCTCTTCCTAGCAGCTTGATCTTGCCTTGAAGGGACAAACTCCATTTCCCTTTTTCTTATGATTTCTAACATATTTTAATTTCTACAGTCATTTCCTAAAGCAGTTTGGTACCACAGCTTCACTTGCTTTCGTCTTCTAGACCAGTTTGGCATGTAACCCAGAATGCGACACCCAGGAACTACATTTCCAATGCAAACATCTAACATGTTTTGCTTTGTGTCTCTAAACATCTGTTTTGCTTGCACACACAAAGGACAGCTAATGGCTTCTGTATTCTGCCTTACACAATAATTGTCACTTGATTTTTAAAATATTTTAGCTGCCTAAACAGGCAGAAAATCCAGAAACCATCTTCAGGTGCCACTTATAAAAACCTCAGGGCAAGAGGCAGATCCTTACTTACACCCCACGATTACTGGAGATTACACGAAAACTGCATTATTAGCACTCTACCAACTATAGTGTTTAACTGCTCACAGATGGAAGTTCATATTTGTGTAGTAATTTACAGTGTGCAGTAGGTATTGTAATCTAATTCAGCACAATGCATAATTTTTGACCAACTTGCTCTTGATAAATAATGCAAGTATTAGGTTATTACATTTTTTACAATTAAGTGACTAAGGAAGCTGTTTATTGCCTTCCGTTATACCCTCTGTTAATAAGATCGCTGTTGCAGATGTTCATGTATGCTGCATTGATGTTTAATGGTGCATGATGCTCTAGGTGGTTCCCATAACCTTGCTTTGTCTACTATGAGCTGACTCAATTGATATGATAATAGAGAAAAGAGGTCTGAAACAAGCTGGGCTGTACTGGCACAATTTGCATAACCTTTAAATTTGCCATCATTTGATAGCCAACTGCTTCTAAAAATTCTTATTCAGTTGTCAGTGACAACAATGTACTGTACAAACAGAGCTCTGCCTTTGGACAGGTGGGGAGGAAGGAGAGGGCATGCACAGTTTATTGCACTTTTATGTTCTCCAAGGAAATGTACCCATTATCAAATTTATAAAGCCAACAATCTGAAATGAGTTCTGCAGTTTCAATTGTGATCGATTGCTATTAGCCACAATGCCTGGCCGGGCTTCTTTACGGGTTCCCGGTACAATATCACAGTGTTGCATTACAAGGGGTATAAATATTTGCTTCCCTTGTCTCCTCTGTGATGTAGTTTCGCCTGTTAATCACTGGGGCCCGGGGAAGAACGGGAAGGGAGTGCAGGGATGGTGGGGGGCACAGGGAGCAAGGCACAGCAAACACAAGCAGCACAAGCAGCCCTCCGAATGACAAACCTCGTTTCCAATGAGTGCACGGAGGCTTCTTAAACAAACATAATTGTTATGTCACTCTGTAAATAAAGCCAAAACCTAACAATATAAAAATAGCCCGTGCTTACTGTACTCACTACATCTGCTCTCTGTATATACTTGAAGTCATATCTGTTTATTTTACCAACTTTATTATTCATTACAAAGAAAACAGCTATGGCAAAGCTAAATGGGAGCCTACTTTGGCTCAAATAGGATCAACTACATAAACTTTGACTCTGCGGTGTCCAGAAGTTTATATCCAAACTGCATAACCCATATTATGTTCAGGTTTCTCAAGGTCAAGCCTTTGTATACGAGTAACACATGCCCAGCCTACTTTTCATACATGGTATTTAGTCCTACCTTGCTTGCTTTATGTAAACTATAATATATATATATATAGTAATATATATAGAAACCACTGAACCAGACTGTTCACAAAGCCTCAAAATTCCACTGTTGGGTACTTCACAGTTTTTGAGAGGCCTCAAAGACCATTTGGCCTTTTTATTTCTAATATTAGACCTAGGTGTTTAGCTGTCATACTGAAAATGTTTCCTAAATGGCAGAAGTTATGTGAAGGAGTTATGTGAAGGGTTATATTCAACCCACCCCTTGGCCCATTTTTGTCCACTAGCCAAAATCCCCACTCTGTCCCTCCTAGAGCTAATTTGTCCCTTCAGACACTTTTCCACCCAGACTTCTAATGCCTGGCACTGAATGTTGAAGCAGTAAAACTTCTAATCAGGGCGTCTCTTCCTGCAGCTGATTTTCTACCAGGGCCACCAAACATACCTACATTCTACTTGCTTTCCATTCTGTGAGATTATTTCACAGTGACTGCTTGGGTGAAGATTAGAGGCCTGAAAACACAAGTTCCATCATTTACAGCAAAAGTATGACACAGATAGCTACAATTTAAACTTTTCTACAATGTTCATTCAACTGTAATCACAAGATGGCAAATAAAATCTCCAAATTAAAGATGATAGGCTACTGGAGTCTGTAGAGCACCTTCTGAGTACAGATTATGCTGTTCAGATTCCTCTGTGATGATCTGTTACGAGGTGAACTGCTGTCTAATATAACAAGGCTATAGCTGCCAAAATAATGGAAGAAATGATTTTCCACACAAGATATTCTGTCTAGGTGGCAGTGGTCAAAGGGTCCAGTTTTTATGCATCTCATTTGTAAGAGAAGATACCTTAAAGTAAAATGTATTATCAAATTTTTCCGTATACATCAAGTTCCCTTTTTGTGTAACCTGCAGGTAGACTATGAAAAGTGAATCAGAGATTACAGATAAGGCACAGCACAGGCAAAGACAAATGAATCAGTAGAAACCATTAATATTCATGATTGGTTTAAGTTCTCCATGGCCATAATCAATACCCAATGAAGGTAATGAGATCTTTCTGCTGATTTAAAAAAAAAAAACATTTGGTTGAGCCTCTGAGACCACCGTTTTGTATTTTCTGCAAGCACTCCAGATGATAGCATGTACCTGGTTGAATCACTAGCCTCCCATGAAGAACTTCAGCAAAAAGCAAAAGATGTTATCTTATTTTGAATTGGTCTTGCAAAATGGGCAATACAATGTTATAAAACTCTATTGTGGAGCATTTAATATCTTTAATTGAAGAGTAATCAAGGCCACAGTAGTTACTTGCCATGTTAACACTGTATGAGATCCATAAACAAGACAATTATTATTTGTTTAACAGGGAAGAAGAAAAAAAAAAAAAAAAAAAAAGAGAGGAAAAACCCCACGTTTTAATGTTTGATCCTCCCAGAAGGTTGAGGTTTTGTTTTGTTTTAACTTCAGGCCTCCACAAAGTAGTGTTTCGTACTGTGTTCAGACTCTTATGTTTTCTAACACATTTAAGCTCATCCAACGGATTTAATTACTGATAACTAGAGTTATAAGTTCAAACTGGCTTTGACCTTGGGCTGTATGACATTATCCAAAAACCATTAATGGTCTGCCACTAAAGGAAAAGCTCATTAATAAAAGCAAAACTGTACAAAGGTAAAAAGAAAAAAAAAAAGGGAAAAAAAAGAGGAAGTTTTATTAAAAGTATTGATCATGACCTTGGGCACTATAGACATTGATCTTCCCACATCTCTATGGGGAAAAAAAGAGTTAAGCCAACATATTATTGATCTGTTATGAAACCTGCTGAACAAGTCATACATTTAATTCCTTACAATGAAAAAAAAATCACATCAAATTAAAGAGAAATATATTTGTTAAAAATTATTAGTAGTTGAATGATATGATAAAACACCTTCCACTTGATTACTGTCACAAATATCTACCCTATTAGTATGATTTGAACTCAAGTGTTGGGGGGTGAGAAGCCTATAAGCAATAATCCTTTAAATCCTATTTTTCAGGTTTTAGTTTATTAAACTGTATGCTTCTGAGCTTTCATCCAATACTTAATTTTGCAGCAACACAGAATATATGTATGAAAAAAGATAACATTGAATTTGAAACATAAAGTATTACATTAACGTAACAGTCACTATGAACAGTCAGTTCAAAAATAATCACTACAAAACTAGGATTCACCAGAATTTTATCTTTGGTGCATGTGGAGATAGGTAGATGACATTTTCCAAAAATATGGGATAACCTTGACAAATTCATATCAGTTATATATAGCCATGCAAAAACTAGAAAATTTCAAGGTTGTCACTAGTTCCAGCACTTTTTAAGTACTGAATGACTGATTTTGCAATCCTACCATTCTTTTAGTATAGTTCCATGACAAAACTTGTTTGTTTTTAGAATGAGAGACATCAAAGAGATGGTTTCCCTTCTGACAATACATTCCTGGCTCTGTTCTCTTACTCTTTTCTTTGTGGACATAATTTGACAATATTACCAGCTCATCCTGGAGCAACCTTCTTTCCAATTTTAGAAATACAATCTTTGTCGCTAGATTGATACTCAAAATAAAACATGTCTCAGTCTAAGGCTCCATAACAATTTAAATTGCTATTTGGAAATGCTATCATCTCATCCTTGCCCCCATTCAGTGCTCCCATGCCGGCACAAGTACTCATTTGGACCCTGCAATGAGCAGGTTCATAAAGCTCAATACTCAACCAAAATAGACTCCGGCCAGTCAGTGCAAACCACTGAACCGGTTCACCATGGAGGCCCTGAAGTGTCGTCAGTGTCGTGTTGAAGTTGGGGGTGGAAATGTCTACCCTGGGATGAGTCAGTGTTTTCTATCAGTTTCAAACTGCCATGGAATCGAGCCATAGCCCCTCATGGGACGGGCTAAGGTCGTCTTAGTCTCACTCTGCAGACTGTCTGTCTTCAGCACGAACTATCAAGAAGAATTTAGTTCTCTGCAACAAATGTAAAATGGCTTTTGTGAGGGTCCATATTTATTGCCTTTCACCAAACACTTGAGCATTTTTCACAGCTTAAAGGCGTATATTTTTCCTGAACATTAAAATGCAAATCAAGGCACTCATTTATTTATATATATTTATACACATATCTGCATATGCCTGTATGAAGAAACATTCTTTGAGATACAATTTTTGATACCCTTTTAAGCCTAGCTAAGATACTGGTATCCAGGAAGTTAAGTTTTAATACCGTGTTTCAGCTGTCTAGTAAAATGCTCAGACCACCTCTCCCACACAGCATGAAATTGTGAACAGTCTCCGTTACAAAAAGGTATCAAGAGCATTGCGATTCATTAATCCCTATCAACCTACTTTCATTATTACCTTAGGTTTGTGGTTTCCTAAATGACAAATATTTTATAATAGCTAAAATAAAAATAATTCTATTGGGCTTTCTAGCTCATTTTTTATATATTTTATCTCTTTCTAATTGGCCATTATCTCACTGAGATTTCCTTTTTCATAGATCAAAAGAATATTCTCCTTCACAAAGAAAAGAATTATTTTGTTCTATTAGACACTAAGGTTTTAAATTTGTCTTTTTATTATTTGTGAATATGCAAAATAGGAAAATTACAAGTGTGTAATCCAGTGAAAAAAACAACACACTGCAATGTAAACTTAATTACTATTTCCACAGGTCTGAGACACCAGTTTTGTTTGTGTAAACACCTAGGAAGGCTGTCCCATAGAAGAATTAGCCAAGACTTAACTGCCTGAAAGTTTGAGCATGTAAGCAACTAGATCTAAGAAAAACAGTAACATTTTTCTTCCTTCTTAGAGGAGAACAAAATAAAGTAACTTGTAGAAAGAGGAGCTAAAACAGGCCCACCATAAAATGTCAGCAATGTCAATAGCAATAAATACTTCTACGTTTTAAAGGCAGGCTTACAGGGCAACGTGCTGTTCTATGATTGCAGCAAAGTCTGCAAAGAAAACCTACTGACCTCTATTTAGAGTATGCTCAAACATCAGTCCTTTCGATTTCCGACACGAGAGCACAGCACGGCACCCTTCGCATTTAAGAACAGCTCTTAGGATCTCTAGCTTGCAAGATTTTGAGCAGCCTTCTGAAGAACACGTCTACAAAAGCTCCATCAAACAACAATCAACCAACCAAACATGCTATCCATACTTTTGTTGTTATTTTCACTTAGATTGCAGTTTGGGCCTTCCCAAACACATGTAAACTTATAATTTATGAACATGTGCATATATTTCCTTAAGAGAGATGGTGCTCAGTTACACCAACATCCGCTGAGCTCACTATCCTGTTTCAGGTAACAGCTAGAGGCCACTGCCTACTACCGCTCCAACAATAAAATCTGGGTAGGCTGGTAGACCCTAAAATTTGGAAATGTTGCAAGTTTTACTGCCACATATTCATTTGGCTACACGGTGCCTCCCGCTCAACTTATTAAACAGATTAAATAACAAAGAGTAAATACCAAGAAGAAAGTCACAAAACTATTTCAGTATTTCCTATGCAGTCAGTGCACTAAGAAATTTTTTAAGTGAGATCTTTCTCATTCTACCACATTCATTTGCACTGCTAATACATTTCTTGAAATATTCTCAAGGCATCCCACAAATTGAAGAAGATATAAGTGGTATCAATAACTCTGTAAGCTCTACCTAAGGTGGTCTGAATACTTGAATCCATAATAAGTTCATTCTTTATTGCCCTATTCTAACAAATGAGCTTATTACAAATGTGCCCTGAACAGAGGTGGTCTTGCAAACTTTGAGGAAAAAAGAATGGAAAATTCTATGTTCATGCCTGAACATGCCAGATTTCATCATTCATAACTTGAAAAATACTGAAGTGATTTTCTTTAAATTTGGATTGTTTTTCTTTCCTCTATTAAAGCCATAAAACAAGCCAAGTTTAAAGTTTGTAGCTTCAGCTGGTTTTGAATTATGCAGATATTTCGATATAAAAGTATGTTTTTCCATTGCTGAACTGATTTTGCTCAGACTTTCCAAAGATATCCCTTTGGGCCAAGACCAGTCATAAAATCTATCTTACTAAAAGTAATTTGTTTAAAAATGTTATGAGCAACTCTCTAAAAGGGATAGATTTCACAGCATTTGATTCTGACAAACGTTATAGTACACATATAGATATGACAAATATGGTGTTGCCAGAGCTTGTGATTTTTGGTGCGTTTCTTAAGAGACCCAGCTGCTGAAATAAAGACTGCATGAGCTCTTATGAAAACAAGAAACACCAACCCACAACCCACAATAAGTATTTTTGTGTTTATAGAAAAAAAGTGTTGAAACATGAAACAAATGTCTCCTACCAGCTCAGGAACCCACAGCCAAACACAGAACCTCATACCTGGGAAATGGGGATATGACTGTGAAACACGGTTGTGGCAGTGGAAATGGAGCACTGATAGACAAATAACCTTGGCCCAGTATGGCCAAAGAGCGTGGCCCCTCATGCAGGGTGTTAATTCGACACTGTTCCTCAAATAAATTCTTCCACATAAACAAGTTTATAGATCCTGGCCTCAGACATTAGTAACTTTCCCAAACCATAAGCATCTGTACTGAAAGTTCTGATCACAAACCTGTCTATCAGATTAATTTTCTTTTTCTTTTCCCTCCAGAGTATTTTATCAAGAGCAATGCAATCATTTGGGAAGCTGATGTTACAAAATAACAGGATGTTTTTGTCAATAGTAATTCTTATGGTCACCAACGAGCTCCACAGTCATCTTTGGTAAAAGACAATGATCATTTGCACACGCTCCATGGAGTCTTATTAGAAGCTGACAGCTAATTTAGTCAACATTTCATCTGCCACAGTTTCCGTGTGCCAATCCTGAAGAGTCCTTTCCTTCTCTATAAAACATGCTGAACACATTCAGCTTGAATTTGAGCTTGCCTCTCCTTGCAATTATTCCTACTGACAGGGAACAGGAAGGAAGGGGAGAGGAAAGGGGCCTTGGGGCTGGAGCACTGTGACGAAGGAGATACGAACAGACAGTAGAAAGACCCAATGTGCATCATGATAAACTGACAGAAACTTTTCCTCTGCAAATACAAATAATTCAAACAGACTAAGGACTTGGCCTGGCACACAAGAATGCGATGGCCAATGCAGTTACTGCTCCCCACTATTTTCATGACCTGTTTCAGTGGCCTGGACCTCTATGGCACTGGTTGATCAGCATCTGAGTGGCTGCCATGCACAGGCCGCCTGCCATGAGCCATCCACACTCTCTCATCTATCAGAGCTATATTCAGTCTACCTTTTCTTTTTTTTTTTTTTTGGTCCATTTCCGTCTTTTTGGAAGTTATCTGGACCTTTCGGTCCTACCTTCTGTTCCTCCAATATCTTTACTCCCAAACAAGGAAGAACAGCTGTCTCCACAGTTCTCTCTACTGCAGTGATTTGCAGTAGTTGGCCTCCTTGTCACGCATCCCACAAGAGAAAAGTAGTTCCACGTACAATTTTCAGCAGATACAACCTGTACTCTTTCATGGGGAACCTGTAACAACTCCTTTCACCCTGCTTATCTTCTGCTCTTCCTGGCCACCTTGTCTCCGAGAGCAGAGAGAAACTTGAGCAGGGCTAGGCAGTGGTGTTGGTGATGCTGTTCCAGCCACAGCAGTGGCTGTCCCACTTGGCTGTGCATGGGCAGGGGTGAAGGAACCAAGGGGCAGCTGCCTATCTGGCTGTGTCTTCCCAGAGGACACAGGCCGAGGTTTTCACTTCCACTCCTGTGGTCCACAATAAACGCTGGATTTTGCAACAGTGAAGGACAACAGAGAGCTTTCTGTTGGGGAGGGAAGGAGAAAAGAAAGTAGAGAAAACAAAAAGGAGAAATTCCCTTTCTTGGGAGTTTTCCACTCTTTTACGCTTAAGCTGTAGCTCCATTCTATGCTTTACAGAGGACATATACTAAGATCAAGTTTTGCTCAGAAACGTAGTATAATCAACTATGCAGAGCCTTGTTTTCCAGTAAGTGACCTGTTTTCTGTTCATTATCAAAAGGAAACAGATTTTATACAGGTAACTACTCTTAAACACGGATAATCTTCCAAAGACCATTTAGAAACATTTTTAACTTTCCACTGCAGGATTTAAAGCTCACCCAGCCCTAATGAGTGTTGAAATAAGTGTGTTAGCAGTGCTCCATGACATTCAGTGATATCATCATTTGCTAAATTAAGGGACCTATTTTCCTTCTTCCATTATTTTTTTAATGTGAAAAGGTGGGAAAAAGATGATCCACACTGAAGGAAAGAAAAGGGGGGAAAACAATAACAAATTGGTATCTCTTTTGAGTACTGCCCCACAGGCCAAGCATTTTTATGTTCTTAATCATTATTAAATGACTTAACATGACACACAGAGCCTGGCGAATGATTGCATCCTGACATGAGAACGAATTACAAATGAAATGAAAGATCAAGCTGTATTAGAGGACTGCCTCTGGGAAATGAAAATCTTTAATTCTCTTTTATTATTGACATTTATTTGGCTGCCATGAATAACAACATAGCAAAGAGATTCAGCTATGCCTGTGCACTGAATAGCTTATCCCACGGCTCAAAACTGCCTTAACATTTATCATATTTGCTTTTGTAGCTGACACCATTGCATACACTCTCTATCCATCTTGCATTTATCATGCATATAAAGTGCATTCTCTAATTTAAGTTCATTTCATAGCGAACAAACTGCTAAGATTAGCAAGTGTCAGTCCTCAAATAAGCTCGCAGTTGTAAAAATATCAAAGAAGGGATTAATGGATTTGTTAACAACTTCAGTTTGAAGAATAAAATAAGTGCACATTGAAAATTAAATAAGAGCATAGGAGGGTTACATATAAGATTTAGGTTTACTACCATTATTACTTGCTCATGTATAAAAACATTTTTATACTGCTATTTTTCAGCCAACTGTACAATACTCAAGTGGAGTGCCTCCATATGGGCCATTCACATAACGCAGTAACTTTCTGGAAGCGACGCTGTCATCGTTACTCAGGCAGATAGGCACACACAACTCTCAGTGATTGCTTTCTTTTCCTCTAAACCCGTTTGCGGCTACCAAAACACAGGAAGAAGCCAACTACTGGAGAAATCATTCAAACTGCTGCGCAGAATGATCTATAAAGCACTGACATGCCTACTTAGTGCCTAGCCCTGCAGCCACAGTCTGAACCAAATCCTGATTTTGAGGCGAATATCATATGAGTAGGCACTGATCCCTCAGGTGCAAAGCTTCCTCAACTCTACTTGATTTTCAGAGGAGGAATTCAATCTTGGGTAATAACTTACCTTGTGCAGGAATGAGTGACTAAAATGGCTTGCCACAGCACACGTTTTTAATAGCTTTATTTAGGCTGGAAGCATAGGTGGACAAAATTAAAGAGACTGTCAAAAGGTAGGCAGTCATGTTTATAATGCTTAAATCCGTGTGTCATACATCATCAATTTAGACAGCACAAACTACTTGTATCCCTGCTAGAACACCTTTTTCCCACGTATTCCTTTGAGGATAGAGGAGCAGACGGCTGAGAAAAGATAGAAGTGAGATTTTCTGCTTCAAGCAAAAAAAGCCTGGAAATTCACTTAGGACTGGATTTCACTTCCTCCTTTTCACAAATGTTTAAATGTACTATACCGTTGCACAGCTGTTCTCAGCAGGCATAGTGTGTTCTTGTTTGCAGCAAAGATGGCTACACAGATAAAAATCTCAAGTCATAAAAATCTGAGCAAAACCAACTGGATCAATATTTTTAATCTATGTTATAAAAAAAGAACTTAAGATGTCTCGAACTAAATTCTCAGGCATTCCTGTGAAATATTAACATCTCAAGTTCAGAATCTCAAAAGAGTTAAAAGCAGAACAGAGATGAGAAGCACTGACTAACATCAGAAGGCAAATGCTCCGGCTGCCATTTAACAACTATAATTTGTAAAACCACAACTTGTAATTGATTAACAAGAATATTTCCTGTGAACAAGAACAGATATTTGAAAAATATACCTGTAGCCATTATAGTGTCATCTTTCCCCTGGGTAAAGACTACGATTCGTTGCCTTTTAGGGTTCACCTTTGGCAGGGCTTGTGTCTTCCGGGCTATCTCTTTAATGTCGTCAGTCTATTAACAGAGAGAAAGAAAATCCTTGTAACCCGTATACTGGGGCAGTGAAAGATTAGAAGGTTATTAGCAGATCAAAGATTTATCTTCTTACGGCTAGGTGTAAAATAGAATTTATTTTCAGTAGAAGAAGATCTCCTAAATGTTTATGCAGCACTATGAGGCCATTGTTTTTAATCTGGGAAATGATAGTTCAGCTACTCCAACCGCTGCAAATCTGCAAGCCTTAACAAAGGCTTGGTGCTGAGCATTTCCTCATCAGCAGTTACTGGGTATCTTTGCTGCTGACTGGATTCTAACCTTACGTAGCATAAAATTAAAAATAAAATTAGTAAGAGAATACTATAGATAAACTCTAAGCATGATTTTCATTCCAGTTAAATAGGTTTTTTAGCACTATAACCTCTCTAATTGCAGCGGGATTAGAAACACTGCTTCTCTGATTTCCTTAGAGCAGTGGGTCTCAACAGGGCAGCTCAGTGTCCTTTTGGGACACTCCTGAGAAGGAGGACTGGAGCTCAGATGAAGACTCTCTTCACCTGCCAGCTCTCGCTCTGCACAACTGAGATGAAGGACAGTCATATTCAGTGGGACCATTTTACTGAAGTAAGGCTAAGCTGTAAAAATTTCAGGAATCTTTGGTTGAAAGAGATTTTATATTGCAGCCTATGTAGAGAGGAACCGACCAATTGGCGTACTTAATCAAACCTCTCATCCACCCCATTGTCTTTGACAGCAGCCAGTGTGAGTTGTTTAATTTCTACGCAAAAGACCCAATAACAGCATGATCTCTCATTAGAATATTATCCTTCCATCATTTATTTTTTAATCTGATGTATTTACTATTATTTTTGTTATCGCTATTAGCATCAAATCCCTTTATAATGCTATGCAAAAATTTATCTCAAATTTATCTTATCATTTAGTTCTACGAATTAACCATTTTTTATGTAAACATATTTCTTTAAATCCTTTACACAATTTTTCTTTTATTAACAGTAGGAAAAGTAAGAAAAACTTTATTTTTTCCATCTGCTACTTATTTTGCCCATTTTATCCTTGTTAAACTACATTGTAAATACTCTTTCCAGTTTATTCCTACACATGAACAACTGTAATGGAAGACAGCAGATTGGCTGGGGGTCTATTGCTGCATGTATGCAAGCATAACACTTTCTGCATTACTTAGTGTCTTGTTCATTATGAATCCCAATTCATTTTTAATACAATTACATAATGAATAGAGTTCATTTATAAAGCTGTTCAGAGTGGTTTTAAGTCACTTACCAGAGTTGTTACAATGAATATTATTCATAAATTGATTTCTATCCTCCAAAACCTATATGCAGCGCCAATTTTATACTTAGGTATAGCATGTGCAACTGATAGTAGCTGCTGGTTTTAATACGAGCTCGGCTAAACACATCAAGAACTCAAATCTGCATACCATTCAGTCCTGGCTACTTGCTGCCTTTCATTAATCCCGTTCATCAAGTCACTGACAGCCCTTCAAGCCTCATTATTGATAGAGAATAGGCCTATATATGAATATGCACTATATATATATCAATATCTATTTAAGAGAGAATTATCTAGCTCTTCTGCAACATCCTCAGCTTCCCTTTGATTTCTCTCCCAAGTCTCTAGAAGTCTGATGAGGCCATTGATTGGTACACTTTTGTTCAAATGCTAAAATAATTTCTCCTCATTTATTGATCTCTTTAATTGCCTCTTCACATCCTCTCATATTTGTTAATTTCCATATATAGTCACCATCCCCTCATTTGTGTTATTTCTACCCTTTTGATGTTCAAACTGTTAATAAAGGCTTTTATAGAAGATACTTCTTCCAAGAGAGAAGGAGAGAACCTTGAACCTCTCTTAGAGGACTGTGAAGAGTAAAGAAGGCAGTTTAGCCTATCCTGGAAAGGTGAGAAGAGCCTTAAAGATGCCAGAGATATTGAAAGACAGAAAAACAAGAAAAGAAAGAAACTGTTTTCCTGTTTTGAAACATCTTTTTATGAGGAGATACATGAATAGCAGGGATCAGCTGGTATTTGGCCAGCTCTTGAATAGGGAATAGATGGAGAATCATGTCCCTCCAACTGGTAACATGTAGGTTCCTGAAGGTCACCTAAATTCTAAAGTATTTGAGACCTTGATAATAAAAGAACCATGAAACAAAAATACAATAAAGCATCATGAATATCAAGGAAAACAGGAGAAAGCCCTTTAGTTTTTGCTACGTATGAAGTGGTTATTAGCAACCTGTTTGAACATATTTCTAAGTGTGCAGGGCAGACAAGGACATCAAAGAGCTTAAAGATATTTATGCAGTGTATTTACATTAACTTTAGTTTTAAAAAAGGAAAAGGAGGAAGTTATACTGCAAGAAAACGATGCAATCAAGATGATTTCTTCAGTGGAAGTGAGAACCAGGATGTACTTAAAGGAGAGGAAGAGGACTCTGAGGAAAAGGTTATGGAAGAACGATGGTAAAAGATGAAATAAAGTATACAGTAGAACAAAGCACACATGTGTCTTCCGGAATATTGAAATGTACAATAAATGTCTAACTGTAGTTGTAGGGCATTTAGAGGAAAGAAAAGTAAAATCCATGATTTACTTTGGAATAAAACCAGTGACAATTACATATTACTGGGGGACTGCAGCATACAATTAGGATGAGGTAGAGAGGTCATATTATTTATTTAATACTTTTGCAGAAAATGTTGCAGAACACTACTCAGAAGCAAGTAAGAGAAAGCACTGATGCACTCCAGGAAGGCACTGCATTAGAAATAATGTTCTGCTTCTGATTATTACAGACAAGCATCGGTCAGGAGATAAATGAAGGACATAATAGTCTTCAAATTCATGACTGGTTTATACAGAAATATCTCAGGTTTCAACAAATTACAATGGAAAGCGAACTCTTGTTAAAGTGAAGCACAAAATAGAATATAAAAATTCTTTTGAATAAAGTTTCTCTTACCAGAAAAAAAGGAGATTTATGGAAGTAAGTATTTTTCCCTTGTCTGGAACAAGAAGATATTGTGTCTTCAGAAAGAGCCTATTTTTCCAGAATTGTGCATGACCAAATATCTTTTTTTTGAAAATTGTTTCAGGTATACTTAACCCAAACTATATTTAAAATTTTAGTCCATATCAACAGCACAAATAATTAGGAGGTAGAAATGGAAAAGATATATAAAAAATCCTAGTCACAACAGAAATTTCATGTTAAAAGACGTTTCTGACTTGCTAAAATTTTTATGTAAAAAAGACAACATTCTGAAATTCAAATGCAAGCCCCAGCATTTATTATATAAAAACCTCTAAATCATCTATAGAAAAAAAAAAAACCTTCTTGCTTTTTGCTCTGGTCACTCACTAGCCCCTTACTTTACCCTCCTTTGCAAAATACCCATTCTCAACAGAAACTACAGAAACATTTTTACAGTATCCTGAAACTCGCTGAATTTTTTTTCTTTTTCTTTTTTAATTGAAAGGCAATTGAAGTTATGCAAGTTTCTGTGAAGACACTTTGTTGATAATGAGCTTTTTCTTTTTCCCTGCACACAACAACGGGAAAGCAGGACTGTGGACACCTACCAAATTTTACACATCTCTGTCAGTAAACTTGACATGTGAGTTGTTGTCAAGCAAGAGGGTAATAAGAGATAAGATCATAATCATTGTGCACTTTACTGATATGCTGTAATCAAATGTGGCAGATTTAGGATGTTCAGAAAGAACTGTGCTACAATCTCTAAGCAAGCACTAATGGAAAGGTTAATATGATGGTAGTTAGCAGACACCAGGAAAAGCAGTTTGTCACAAGGACTGAATTTAAACCAGGCACATTCAAAGTCTTTAGCTCAAGGGGGCAATAAAAATATAGAATGGGTAGACTTAATACACTACTTCCTTTCTTTTTTATTGCCTAGCTACCAGAGGGTACCAATAATTTGTTATGCTTCATATTATATTTGGAGGCATCTGTGAAATTCGTTCGTTTGATAGAATAAACTGAAAGTGTATTTTTATGCTAACAATGCAGATAATACAAATGAAAATTGACAGTGATAAAAAGTCTTGATTCCTGCAAAGCAGCCACACGAATTTATGAAACATAAAATGAAATGGGGCAGCCCACAGTTTTAATATCTCAAACACTGATGGCATTGATGTACCTGCTAGGGCATGGTTTTGAAGAAATCTAAAATGCAGAACAAAAGCTGTCAGTCTCGCCTTCCTTCTGAGTATGCGACCATCCACCTAGGGAAGTGGCATGTTCTCAGGGCGATGCCGTGTGATCCGCGCGGCTGCTCGTACGGCTGCAGCGGAGGGCCGGGCACTCAAACTCCTAGCTATCCTTTGGCACTGCAAACAAATCAATTAAGGTGGGGCTAATTCCGGCGAGAATGTATGTAAAAGGGTTCATACCCACGCAGCTCGGCAATTCAGCAAGTAGTAAGATCACTTTCTGTCTTTAAAATTGGTATAATTGTTGTCCCATTAATTACGGTGTATAAAACCTGTCCATTCGAATTCAGCGCTAGAGACCAATAGCTGACAGCTCTCCAGATTAAGTTATCTGAATATAGCCAATGAGAGAAACCAGGAAAGGGCTTAGGCATTCAAATAAATACATCAAGATGATGAAATCAAATGCTCCGAAAATCACTGCAAAATCAACAGTGTTTACTTCAAGAAAGTCAAGGATTATACATTTTTGAGAGCACAGACGGAAAACACCGACTTCAGTATGTTTTAAAACAGAAATTCTGCCCTGCCCCTTCTAAAAGGAGCTGTTTGTAGAAGCATGCTTTACATTAATCAGTATCTAGCAATTTTATACGCAACCTTTCTACAATCCATTTGCATAATGATAATCCGCATATGGCAAGGTTTAAGTTATTTAAGCAGTGTTATATTTCGCTATTTAGTCTTGCTTCACCACTGCTTTAGCAGCGGATCCTTATGGAGTGTAATGCAGCTAATGAGGTAGCTTTTTAACTGAACAAACTGACAGGTCCCATATCTGCAGAGGCAGCTTGAAACCGTGCCCAACCTCTCGGCTTCCCAAGAGGCTTTTCAAAATTCAATAAATAACATCTGTAGGCGATGTTGGGTGCAGACCTAGCAGAGTGCGTCATAACACTGAGCTGGCAGAACAAAGAAACCATGACGACTGCCAAGTTTCTATGGCAACCGCTGCGAGGCTTGGAGAGTATAATAGCACATCAATCATTGTCCAAAAGAACTTCATTATCAGCAAGAAAAAAACCTTTCGGATCTGTTTAGTGTGCAATTGCGGGTTAACTCACCTCAAAGCCTTGCTCTCTAGCAAAAGTGGCAGCTTCCTGAAATAATAAAAAAAAGAACAGTTAATTATAAAGCGCTAGATAATGAAGAAATAGCACATTTGGAAAGTCACTGAGCCAGTTTTCCTTTTACACGATTATCTCAATATGCCCATATACAGTTGTTCAGTTTTGATAGTCGCACCAAAGGCTTCCCCCTCCTTCCCTCGAGCCCGGCAACAAAGCCACGTCCACACACTTCACAGGTCCCAGCTGGGAACATGCAATACATCTTTCTTCACCGAGAGGAAAGTTACTTCTGCATTTAGGACTTCAGCCACTATTTCAGATCCACGCAAATCTCCCTCAGACATGTTCCTAATTAAAAATGGATCACATCTCCATTTATGTGCTAGACTTCTCAGGCTATAGGCTATTAAGCCATTTTAAAAAATCGTGTCATCTACTGTGCATTAAAAAAAAAATAGGACCACAAAATGTGTTCAAACCTTTGTGGTGGAATCAGATGAGCATTTAAAAATACTCTGATGTCTTAATCACTGCTTTAGGCAATTCTGCTATGTTCTTTTCCTCAAAGAACAGAGGAAACATCACAGTATCAGAATGTCCCCATTTCTTATTTATATTAATTGGAGCAATTAGAATCTCTGTTTTGAAATAAAAGCAAGGAGACAGAAGACAATAGCAATGTTTTTTTCCCTCGTTCACTTTCTACCTTAACACTGCAAAAATTGCAGACAACATCAAAGTCTTTACATTGTAACTCGCATTCTTCCAAACCTCTTTGCCAAGTGATATTAATAGATGGATAAGACTTGAGTCAGACTAGTGAGTTGATCCAACTAAACAAAATCCACTACCGCACCAAGCCATTTAAGGGAGTGTGCCTAGACACACTGCCAGCTTCCCCGTGACAGCTTTTAGGCAGTACTCTAGAAAATACATACTTTTGGACCTATATAATCTGCCAATTTGGGGGCAATACAAGAATCTGAAGTGGGTGCAATTGATTATAACAACATTAAGTTGAGGTTAATAAAATGTGATAAGCTGAAAAGCACAACTCCTCAGGCTGCTTCGCTGCAGAAACATAAGGCTGACCGGGTTAGCCCGAGCTGATGTTGACAGAAAAACTGAATCATGGTCCTGACAATTGGGTGCGGGCAAGGTTAGCCACTTTGACAATTTACTTACAATTGAATTCCTTCTTCTACATCACACAGTCAATGACATTTGCTAGCCTGGCTGTCAGGATGGAGTGTAGGGTTCAAAGATATCATGCAGTGTTTTCCTAAGCCAGCATGTGATTAACAAAGCCTATGCTCATATGAAAAAAAGGAATCCGCAGGCTGCGCCGGCCAAGGGCTGCACTTCCACTGAACTGCGGCACAATTGAGCCTCGGATGGGGCTAGGACACAGGAAAAACAAAAGCAACAGAATTAAGGGAGAGATAAGCAGTGCAGAGAAGACGGAAATGAACTAAAAATCATGAACTAGAGCCAAATTACCTTTTTACCATGGGTTTTTGGTCATGCAATTGAAATTGGAAGTTACGCTGTGCTGTCCTAAGGGGGTTTCTTTAGTGCCCCAGTGCAACAGGACATTAACATCTGTGTTAAACTATTGTTTGGCTGGGAAACTGGACACCAGTACATTCTTACATCTGTGAAATAAAAAAGTATTCTAGCTAAGTAGTATTTCCTTTTGTGGGAAACTGAGAAAATTTATCTTAATTTTTTGTATTGGGGCACCCATGTACAGCACATGTGGTTGGAAAGGCCCGTCCCTTTTGCAGCAAGACATAAACGACTGCACATTTGTTAAAAAGCATCTCTGTTTGGAATATTCCCTCTGAGCCTGGTCCAGCCACGAGAACAACAGGACTTAGCGCACAACCCAGATTCTGCTGCTCGTGCCAAGAACCAAAAGCCATCGGAAAGGTCTTCCCTCCTGCCAGCCAGGCCTCCAGCTCCCTCGCAACGGGCACGCCTCAGAAAACCCCCCTTTTAGGAATTAAGGCCATTCTTGTAAAAAGGATAGTAAAGCTCAGAGCATATGCTGGGAGACTACAGTTTGGTGTTTGCAAAATGGTGAGAAATGCTAGGCAGGTCTTGAATACCAGGGACAGTTCAAAGTAAATTAACCAGATAAAAGTGATGCGAACCTTTTAGTATCTCTTCACAATAACAGTGCGAACAGGAAACAAGCAGACCCCATCTGTGCAGCCCTAGGGCACCTCATACTGAGCTTCACATATCTAATAAAGTAGTCAGGTTAAAATCTAAGTGGCTGTAACATGTGGAGACTGCTAGGGTTACAGCGGGCAGCCGGGGCGTTCCCTAATGCAGGTGATAATCAGTATGATAATCACTGTATTTACAGGCTTTCCATTTTATATCTGACATCAGAAATCACCAAGAAGGAGGGATTAAGGAAATAAACAACCTACACAGAGGCTCTACGGCTCCCCGGAGAATGCAGCATTTCCATTCATGCATGACATGCGACAACAGCAGAGCAAAACAGCCGCGGAGCAGCCTTTCTTAGGGGCTTCATTTCGCATCAGGACTTCTTTCAGTTTTGATCAACTTTAGACATTACTCTCTCATTACTCTAGCTCAGGATTTTCAGAGCTATTTTCCACTATTCTCTACAACACAACACCTCATTTCATAAAACCCTCCACCACCTTTTTTTTTTTTACTAAGTGTATTTATAAAAGTCATGCTCCTTTTTTATGTCATCTTTTTACTACCCATGCAGAAGATTTACTGCTGTACCATTTAAACTAGAAAAGGGTTTTGTTAAAAATTCTGACCCATTATTTGGCTCATGCAGTTTGGGAAAAAAATCTTCCTTAGAAGTGCGGTTACAGCGAAGGAAACTCGTTGTACGGAGCTATTTAATGGGAGTAACACAATGTCACCAAAGTCAACCCACACCCTCTCTTTGCACAATGCCCAGCAGTTTACACAGGAAAGCAAGATAAACTAAAGAGATAACAATAAAAAAAGACAACTTCCCTTAGCACTAGCTTTGCTGTTACTCCTTTGCTAGCTGAAAACTCTTTATGTTCTTGCCTGTGTTTTATGGCTGTTGGAGTCTTGGCATTTATTAATTGGAGCTGCCTATAATCTAGCCTGAGCCTAATTGTAACAGGACTTGTTAAAGTGCTGAGCCCTTTCATCACCAGCAATACAAACTATTTGTTTATAAGTAAACAGAAACATACCCTCCAAACACAGAATTCATTAGCATTGACATTACTAGGAGTATTCGTTAACCCCCTGTGTTAGAAGAATTTTATGATTATGGACTTAAAATGGCTCAACTTCAGTAACTGTATGTTCGGCTTGCCACAACACTCAGTAGGAAAATTGTGTGTTAAACATACTCTGTACATCCTTATTTTTTATTGGTACAAAGGTTATATGATGGCTTGGTCAAATTATACCCCAAATGATAACAATATGCATGTTGGGTTAAACTCAATTCATGTAGGCCAACATCAAACTCAAGCAGCTCCATTCAACAGCGTTTAGAACCACAACAAAGACCATTTCAAAAGCACCACCGACAGTATTATCTACAATATGCATTTTAACCTTTATGCAGAGGAAAAGAGCACTGTAAATTAAATTTGCATTTCATTGCTGAAATCAACATTATCTCATAAAGAAATGATAAAACAGCAGGACAACAATGATACCCTTGCACATGAATGCATTTCCCATAATTACACACGAAAGCAAATGCACGGACACCAAAGCTATTTTTTTCCCCCCAAATCATTCTGGAGAGGCAGCATCTGTTAGAATTACCTATCACATTTGATAATAGTTTTCTGTGCAGGCCACTTCAAATCTCTCTTCAATTTACCTTGACAAAAGGAAAGAAAACAAAAAAAGGCAGGGAGTAGACGATTACTGACAATTTTTCAGAGGGTTCCCATTGCAGTAACTGGAAGCCTCTGTACCAACTAGGTAGGTGAGGTCAAAATAAGCTCTGCTCACCTTCTCAGAAATATCACTCCTTCCTTTACTTAATAAATCCATGAGTCAGTGGATTCACTCTGTCCCATGCATGAGTGTAACACACATACAGTGTGTATACTGCAGAGGATATTTTTCCACTAAATCTGAGTGTATAACGACAAAAAAATCATAGAAAGACACTGAGAGACTATTAGGATCATCCACATAGTGTTTGCACTTGATGCGCTTATTTATACCATACCTGAAAACAGCTCGACTATTACCTCCATCACTGTGCCTCACAGCATTGTTCTAACTACTAAAAGCTCCCAAGAATTCTATCTTCAGCATTTCCTGCCTCAGCTTCAGGCTCTTGTCCTTGCACCACTAACTTCCCAGAAGTATGAATTATTAGTTCTCTTCCATTTACCTTGTTTCTGTGAACATATTACAGGCTACGCTTATCTCCCTCAGATAATTCTGTTTCTTCAATGTGATCGTTTAGTACCGTCAATCCTGCTCATCAGTTCAGCCCTAATCCTGGTATAAGTTTGTGTTCTTTGCATCCTTTGCTGCTTTCCTACAGCTTAGCTTGTTTTCTGCAACAAACTGTTAGTTGCATAAATCTTCTCCAACATTAAAACACCTTTATCTAAATGAAATGGATGACAAAAAAAAAGGTAAAATAAGCAAATGCGAGTACAGGGAAGACTGTTTCACTAAGTGAGGAACTTAATGAACTTAGTGAACTTATCAGTTCATCACCGAATGTACAACTTAATTCCACAGAAGACTGGCTCAAATAATCTATTTGGTATTATCTTGACAATCCCCTTACTTTGAGAGAAGTGCTAAAGAATTTTATTTCAGAAATAGGCTTTTTATTCATGATTTCTTAGAGGACATGGTATTTGTAAAACTCTTTAAAATAAAAAATAAATGAAAGCAAAAATAAGTTGAAAAAATCATGTGTCATCTGTCATACTGGACTACAGAGATCTTAAATCCTCTGTTTCTTTAAAATTTACTTCCAAACTTTACTTCTACTTCAGCCTTCCTTAGATAGGCACATTTGTCCTTCCTATCTCTCCGTCTGCTCTGTCATCCACCCCTTTTCCCTACAGGAGAGCCTGCTCACAAAACTCTGCAGTCAGAGCTTTACCCTAAGAATCTCTGACTTGAGCAGTATCTCTTAATGCCCAGTACTTATAAATACAGACCCATGCAAATCTTGCTCTTTTTTGTTTAGAAGATAATGCCCTAGACACGCCTACAGGCTGGGGACCGACCTCCTGGAGAGCAGCCCCGCAGAGAGGGACCTGGGCGTCATGGTGGACGACAAGTTGACCATGAGGCAGCAGTGTGCCCTCGTGGCCAAGAAGGCCAATGGGATCTTGGGGTGCATTAAGCAGAGCGTCTCCAGCAGGTCGAGGGAGGTGATTCTGCCCCTCTACTCAGCCCTGGTGAGGCCGCACCTCGAGTCCTGTGTGCAGTTCTGGGCTCCCCAGTGCAGGAGGGATGTGGAGCTGCTAGAGAGAGTCCAGCGCAGGGCCACAAAGATGATTAGGGGCCTGGAACATCTGCCCTATGAGCAAAGGCTGAGAGAGCTGGGCCTGTTCAGCCTGGAGAAGAGAAGACTGAGAGGGGATCTGATCAATGTATATAAATATCTCAAGACAGGGAGTGAGGAGGAGGGGGCTGGCCTCTTCTCAGTGGTGGCCAGTGATAGAACTAGAGGAAACGACCACAAATTGAGGAACCAAATTATGGAACCAAAAGTTCCACAGGAACTTGAGGAAGAATTTCTTAACGGTGAGGGTGACAGAGCACTGGAACAGGCTGCCCAGAGAGGTGGTGGAGTCTCCTTCTCTGGAGATCTTCAAAACCCGCCTGGACACCACCCTGTGCCACATGCTCTGGGGGACCCTGGTGTGCAGGGGGGTTCGACTAGATGACCTCTACAGGTCCCTTCCAACCCTAGCCATTCTATGATTCTATGATTTTATGATAACTTATTTAGCAGTCATATATTTGTGAGGGATACTGCTATCAAAATTGCCAAATATACCTTTTTTGGTACCGTGTTCAGAAAACATTCATCACAGTGTAGGAATTAAACTTGTTTTTTATGGAGGGAAGTAATGAGTTGTGCCACCTTTTCTACTACTGCAACTCCAGGCAAATTTATAATAAACACAAGCCAGGAAATAGCATCTGCCCCAAGGCACAGACAGAACAAAAGATTTTTGATTTCCATCTTTGGGCATCACACGCACATCTACTAACTCCCTGACACACTTCTTGATGGGTATTCTTACATTAAATCCAGGTGTTTTATACAGCCCATAAATGTGCAGTAATATGACCTGTATTTACACCACTCCTCCCCGTGTATACTACACAAAGCCAAACTAAATTACACATTATTTATTGCCCAGCCCAATTTTAAGTGAGGAAATAATAATAACAATAGATTCCTACTTCTTAACATGATGAAGCATGTAAGAACCATGACTGTTTTTACACTATGCAAACAGCAGTGATGTCAAAGACCTAATGATAACTATGACTTATCTAAGGAATCAAAGGTAGATAGTGTGAAGACTGATGATCAGTTGAAAACATGACTGCAACCAACAGACATCTATGTTTTGTTCTTTAAAAATGAAGGGATTAAGAGGACAAATCAGGACAGAGCTCCAGCTGCACCTGTAATCTGTAGCGCCAATAGGGTGTTTGTTGTGGTTAGAGGTGAGATATACACACTGCCCTTCACTTCACTGCTAAACAGTTATTAACAGGCACACCACAGTAGATTGGCCTGGTCGGCATTCTATTTCATTGTAGTCTAATTTAGACACACATTACTTTAGCTTCAGCTAGTACTACATTACTACATTTCACTGTGTAAAAGCTCATATATCTTTAATAAAAATGGCCATTTTAACAGATATTCAGGGCTCAGCAGAAGAATGTGACTATCCCCGTTCCCCACCCTCCATCCCCTTTTTGATTTTTCCAAAGACAGTTGCTTTAAAATGTGCCTTACGAGAGTTTGAGAAATACAAGTCAAAAGAAGGACCCAGCACATCTTCTGATGCAAATGTGGTGAAATTTGGCCACAGCTGATAGTTTGAGACCGACTTGGAATACTTCACAGGAATATAACGCTTTAAAATAATTTTCCTTCAACAGAGTAATCCATGACTTTGGTGACAAGCGTACACCCATCCACCTTTGAGACAAGGTCAATCCAAGCTGGTGCTTGAAGGGGCAGCCTCTTGCAGACAGCCTGGGAATTGGCACTGTCTGATCAAGTTACTGCTGGAGAAAGCCCAGCTGGCAACAACTGGATGGACAGACTGGCATAAAGGAAGGTTGAGACGGTTCTTCCCCCTTTTCTTCTCCCATGGGCAGTGCCAGACCCGAACGTCGCTATTGTTCCCATGCGATAGCATGAATTGGTTTCACATCCAGAACTGCTATTTCAGCTCCCTCCAGCAGTCCTAAAAATATTGGTAAATGTATCTATGCTACCTTCACCCAGTAGGTAAAAATATGAAATAATAATAATCAGTTCAAGTGAATAATCAGAACAAGTGGAAATGCCATATGGGATTAAAGTAGTAAGATTCACAGAGCGTTCTGGCACTCTACCAGGGGGGATTGTCTGAAAAAGCCTAGCATGACAGCAATTAAAAAAAAAAGTATTCCCTATCCTGTCTGGGTCCATGCTGGAGCATCCATATTATCTACAATTCATTAACATTTGAGTTATTTATTTTCCTATTCAGGCTATTACTAAAACTGTAGTTGCTGCTAGAATCTTCTATAGGAAAAAAATCATCCTGAGTCAGAGCTTAATGCCATTACAAGGGCTGCAACAGCTGCAGCAGTGATATGCCTCTGAGCCATTTGGAAATTTTATGACGGATAAAGAGCTATTACTTATATCTCTGCCTTGCATCCTAACCTAAAGGACTGAACTACCTATGGCTCTGTACGTGTCTCTTTCCTCCTATATTAATGGTATCAAAGGAGCAAAATATACTGTTTGTCTACACAAATGTGTTCATCTCTGTCTTAAAAATAGAAGCAGCATGTTCAGAAAGGGGAGAAAAGGAAAAAGAAAATATCTCCTTTATTAATCATCACTGAATCTGGAGAAGATAGGAAAAATGAAAGCAAATACATTAAAATTATTTTGATAACTAGAAGGATGGGTTTTATATGCATATAAAAATAAGAGAAGCACAGGGTCTTTTGAAGTCTTTAATACTGCCTTCAGATGCTCTTTAGTCTGTAACCCAAATCCTCCTGTACTAACTTTCCAGCTGAAGGATGCCAAACAGAAATAAAAGATTGCCTCATTTTCAACAAGGCCTTCTATGATTGCACCCACTCAGACTGGCCTCAAATCACTGACAAGATATTCTCATCCAGCAATTTCAGGTGAAGAGAATAATCAGGTGCTGTGCTAAAAGTGCTGGAATACAGCGGGACTCATCTATTGCACCTAAAAGGTTAACACATTTTTAGCACTGAAATGGAGTTGCCTTATATACTTTGTTTGGCATGATGTTATGCACAGCCATTTAGAGTCTAATTAATGGCCAAGGAATTCAGAATTGCATAAAGAGCAATGATCACATAACTCTCTTCAAGTGCTAGGCTTGCACTGCCTGCTAATTCCTAATAAGAAAATGAAATAAATCAACCTTTACAATAACACTAATTTTTAAAAATAATACCAATATTACATATTTTACCCTTCCAACGTAGCTTGAATTTAATTGACTTGAAGCTAATATTCCTTGTTGGGCTAGTTCATATTAACTTCATGATGCATTTATACTTATTCAAGATACAAATTTTCTCTTGTATTTTCAGTTTTGGCTACTACAGCTACTTTGCAGAAGGTGAAGCTAAGTGACTAGAACATAAATTCATCAAAATAAAGTTTTGTTCAAAGGATCCTAAGGGGGCTATTTTCACTCTTTGAGCCACTGATGAATGCCACAATATAAAAGAATAATTAAAACTTAGCTATTAAAATAATGTTAGATTATATTATTGAAAGCCATTATTAAGAAAAGAAAACTTCTACATAAGGATGAAAAATCCTAAATGGCACAACCAGATACACTAAGAAAGATAAAATGAACTAAGTACAGCTGTAGGTTCTAGATTGGATGATAAATTCCTTTCTTATCTGAAAGATATGTAGTTTATTCATTTTATTGGTATGATCAATGATGTCCTAGTAATTCTCTTTTTTGAAGAACATCATAAACCAAACATGGTCTTAATTTGCCATTATGGCACACTTGAAGATAATAGCTACAGACTGAACACAGGATAAAATCCCGCCCCAGGGTTAGGAAGACAGGGAAAGACTGTCAAAGAATTTCCTGATTAGGCAGGAAAGTCTGACTGATGACTGTTAGGATGGAAAAGACACTCCAAAGATACCAGGCAACTTAGTGCAGTCACAAAGCAAGGGAAGATACTCAGGCTAAGAGGGAAGCACAACAAGTTGCTCTAGCAAATAAGCAGCACTACTGGCAAGCTCTGGAAAACCCTCCATCCAGGTCTGGCAGACCAAAGAGCTGATGGCATCAACAGGGAAAAACAAACATGAAGAAAACACGCAAGTCCTTTAAGGTCTTGGCAGCTGAACTTCATCTAACTGTTTCTTTGAAGGGAGTTATAAAAAGCCTGCCCCACTTCGGGTAGCAAATATTCAAACTATCTACAACCAGTTTCTTCATGCACTCAAATCACTCTCTTATATAATCATAACTGTTTTCTTTTTTCTTTTACAATTAGATTGGTTAAAATGCTACACTGTTTTTGCTACTGCACTTTAAAACATGCAATACTTTTCAGAGAAGTGGGGTTCAGAATTACTCAAGCAGACAACTGTAAGGCTCACTTTTTTCTATTAAGGCAACATAAACTCACCAGAAAAAAAAAAGGTAGGATGCAAAAAATAATATAAATACATACTGATTCCTGTAGAAAAAAATCTACAGTTTCAAAATAAAATTCTTGATATAGAAAATATAGGATTCCTCAAAAAAAAAATCTTTCACCTAATACATAAATAACATGATTATGACAATAACTATATTTGCTAAAAGTGCAGAGTTCGCAAAAGCATTATTATTATTATTACATGGATAAATGTATGAGAAGCTTCTTTGTTTCAGCATGATCATTTGCTCTTAAGATTCTCTGGATGGGCAGCAGGAATATCAATAAGAAACTGAATTTTCAGTGTTTTTGTTTGTCAGGCTTCTGCTTTCCCCATTAAAGTAACTTTAGAAACATACATACACCCATAAATACACACAGCATACATACAGAAACTTTCCCAAATACATATATTACTCATGACAGTGCAAAGCGATACGATTTTCCTCTCTGAAAAACTTCTGCATTTCAGTCCTCCTCTCCTACACACAAACCTTCTCCAGATTGCTCCTGATGACATCAGTGGTTCACAGGCATTTTATTTTAAATCTCTTAACCAGGGCAAAAAAAAAAAAAATCCCTGTGGAATCACAGCCACTGCAAACAAATATTAGCAACAGTTCTAATGTGCCTGAGCACTTGAAGGGATCTGAAGGCCTTCCACTATTGTTTAACATAAACTATTAAAATCACCATTCATGTTAAACAGTCCTGGTGTGCGCTTTTGTTAGTGTAAAGTAGCTTTACTGTGTTAATACAGTTACAATTAATTAGTATCTATGTTCTCTATTCTAGATACCATTTAATGCACTAACCAGGCACAAAGTGTTAACATGCAAACACTTTTTTCTTAAGAGCATCATGACGCAGGATATTGTACTAAACATTCTCCAGTTTATAAACTCACAGTTAATCTTAAAAGCCAATTTGGAGAATCAAATTTGGGCTCAGTTTACACAGAAGAGAAATGAACTGAGCTAAATTTGAATTAAAAAAGCCCCTTCAGTTTCAACTGTGCTTTGCACATGAGCAGTTCCCTACGTCACATCTCTGCTAAGCAAGGACATTCTCCTAGTGGCATCTGCTGTATATTCTAAGGAATTATAAGAATGTAGTGTATTTTTCAAGTAATAATGTTTTATAAATGTTAGTACCTAAGCACACACAAATCTTCCATTTTTGATTCTGCCACATGCACATTCTGCATATCCTCCAAGGCTCAAAGAATGCTTGGATTTCAACCTCAACTGCACTTCAGAGCAGCTACCATTCTAACCCACCACTGTACCTTTAAAATGTTACATTTATTTTAGGACTTGACTCAGAAATATTCCTTAAGCACTAAGATAACAAGCTGATATTTTATTTTAACACACGTTTATAGATATATTTACCATTAACTACATGCTTAATATATATGCAACACATTGTAAGCACACCTAAAAATGCACATGATACATTTCATTACATGGAAAATGTAAGAGTGCAAATTATTCTGAAACTGAAATTGGTAGTAGCGGTAATAGCAGCGGTACTTCAGTTTTGGCCTGGTTATTTTTAGATAAGCACTTGCTCAAGCCCTTCACTATAGAATTCTAACACCTCCCGGGTGCTCAGAAGTGTAAATAATCCTTCTTTCCCTGCCTGTAGCATTATGTGTGTGTGTTTATACATAAGGGGAGTTACTGCAATCTATCTAGTTTGCCTCACACTTTCCAGCATAAAGAATTCCTGTGATTATTTCCAAGATGATTTCTCTTTTCCATTTTATGCAAAATTTGTAAATAGTTTTACAGTGTAAATAGTACTGATTTTTGTTCAGATCACATCCTGATTTGGGTTGTTGAAAATTATTTTTTTCTCTTATACTAGTAATATTTTTTGGTCTAAATACCAAACAGCAAATGAATGGAAACACTAAACCAGTAGCACTTTGCTTCCAGAGCAAACACAGTGGCACTAACACAGCACACCAGACGCTGCAGTGGAAGCTTTTGTCAAAGACAGCTGTTTAGGGACTGGGAAAGGAAGGGAAAAACATACTAGGATCTTGGGAAAATGGCACAAACTTGGAGAAATTCTTTGGTTTGTGGCTAGCTCTCTCTAAAAGATCTAGCAGTAACACAGTGCACATATAATACCACAAAATATAATTGTGTTATTTATAACAGAATAGATATTTACCCCTAGCAGAGATATGTATGTCCATTGAAGGAGAAATACAGGTTTCTGAATTCCTTGTCCTTTGTCAGATTCTTATATCACACTCTCCCCCCTTTATTTTTTTTCTTACCAACTCTTCTAAATTATCCTTCAGAAAGTCACATCTGACAGCCACCATGCTATGTTTTAAAATTGCCATGCTCTCAAAGACATTTTGATCTTAAGTTTAGATCATGAAAACAAACAGTTTATTTGGAGCCTGGTTGGCTCACATGGTGAGCAGCAAACAGTATGCAGAGGATACTGTGCTAAAAGTGTCACTTTTAAAAAATAATATTGAAGCAGTTCTTTACAAACATGGCATTTGTCCAAAGCACATATGGAACATTAAATATAACCACAAAATTTTATGCACCAGATTTGACCAAGGTGCTGAGCTCAAATTTATATTTTCTCCATTTTGCTGAAAGACTAGCTCCATTTGATAAAGCTACCTCATAAGGACTCTCTTCTCCTAACATTTACACACCACACATCTGGACTTGGAAAGGGATTCTGAGTAAGAGAGCCAACTAATGCAGATCTTGTTTACATTATGTGCAATTACTCTTGTGTCATGAATCTCCCTGGGATATCAGAATGTGCTGAAGACACTCGAAGAATATGCAACTTCAAATAAGACAACAAAAGCTTCGTTGTTTCTATTCCTATCAATGAGTTGGGTATACATGATCGGATAAGGAAAATAATGGCATTAGTACTTTCCAATAACATTTCATCTTATTTTTTAATAATTATTTATATGCAATTAATTCTGCCCTCAGTGCCTTAAGATCTCTCCTTGGATTGTTTTTCTCTCACAACTCCCTCACTGCAGCCAAGGGAACTAAGTGATGGCAGTTGCAACACTCAATTCAGTTACATAAACACATCTTCCCTGCCAGATTCCCCTGCGGTGTTCCCATTTCATGAAATAAGTCTCTAGCATTTGGTAATGTACTGTACCAGCAAGTTTCTTCTCATGTGACAAAAAAGTTAGGTCCTGTGCTCCTGGCAACAGAGCAGCATGTGTGTGAACATGTCCTTGGAAACCACCCCAGACCATGTGGCTGCACCAGCAAGAGGACAGAAAGGAAACAGTACTCAAGTAGCTGCAGAGCAAGACTTGGAAAGCAGATTTTAGCAGGAGAAAAGAGAGTCTTTGTTCAGAAACTGAGGAGGGTTTATTCCTACATCTGTCACAGGGACAATAAATGTGAGTGCACATGATATCTTTACCAGACACAAGACACAAATGCTACTATACTGAGCATATTTGCCGATACCCAGGCCAGACCACCCCTGTAGGTGCCAACACGACATTTTAACATCACAGCTGGAACAGGCACACATTTGACTGCAGGAGGAGTGTGTGGTGCAAGGCAAAAGTCACAATGACCAAACATATCAGTAACGGAACTGATCCCTGCAAACATAGGGAGCTTTTTGGATAATGTTTCCCATCATATCTGCCCACACTGTGATACAAGGTGGTCATCCTTCATTACCTTGCTAGAGCTTGCCCTCACTGTACATAGGTGACTCTTCAAGGTTACCTGGTAAATTATACAGGTACTAGCTTGAGCACGGTCTGTGTGAAGGTTAGAGACAACCTACGTTTTAGGGCTTGTTTAGATCAGGCAGCAGAGCATCACAGCAGTCTCAGAGCTAGGTGAACTACTGGCCTGATCTGGTAATCCGTATGCAGGGACACCCTGTGAGGTACTCCTGAAGCACAGCGCTCACCATCAAGCTGAATCTCTCAGTTTCACAGGTCAGGTGTTCAAATTCAGCTCAAATATCTCAGGATGAAAAGAGAACTGATGCTCTTAAAAGATTATTTGCAAATTACACTTGCCCCCTGCGTAAATTTAAAATTACCTGTCTTTTTTTTTTTTTTGCTGAGAAAGAAGGCGATTGGAGAGAACCCTAATAAAATCTTGAACTAGTTAAAATTACTTAATAATGACTATTATTTATAACACATTTAAAAGATTTTTTTTTCTCCTTTTGCATAATTTGCACTCAATGCTGAACCTAGGAAGGAAAAAGTTTCCTCTGTGGGATGTTGGACCAAACTTTCCAGCTACATTATTTTCCTAACTCTTACTTAGCCCTTACTAAAAGAAATGACTGAAATGCTGGAGTGTGAACATGGACAATGAATGTTTCAGTTTTCACAGTATCTTGCACATGAGAAAACATTATTCTATATGAACCTCTGCTAGAAGGGCTCTTTTCTTTTACTGTGAACTATCACAGGCCATATTGGAATAAGCCACCACTGCCTCAGAGGTTAACCTAGTTCAGCTTCCCTATTCTATCGGTGCAGTAAGCTGCGCCCCAAGACACACTAGGTCATTACCTAAGTTCTTAACAACTTTGTCATTAAATACAACAGGCTATTTCTAAAGTAGAACAAAAAGCAGAAGTTTTTGTGATGACATTTTATAAAACATTAAAAAAACCTAAATAGCCAAGAATGGTTTTGTTCATCAGGTCACACTTAAAATCAGAGAAAATGTCTTCCTGAATACCACACACTATTTTCATGGAATACTGCATGTAAATACTGCTATTCCACACAAGATATAAGGTTAAGTATACAGTCGAAGTATCTCTTCTGATAGAGTGAAGCTTTTCTTTTAGCATACTAGCAAGGGATTTACAATAGCAGGGATGCTAGAGACCTGAGATCTTGTACCAATTGCTTTGCGCTATAACTGTGCTCCAAATCAACGCGCTACTGTTTGTTTAGAGAAGTGCGTGACCACCTGAAGTTCTGACTTCCTGTATCTGTGCAGAAAATAATCACAGTTCAGGTGGTGCCCGGGTATGTTGTGTTTCGGAACAAGCGAGGAAATCAGGTGATGTGGTCATTGCTATGGTAACTATACTTCTGTAGTGAACATTGAAGTAAATAGACACATAAAACATGTATAAGTTGTCACTGCATAAGTTACTGCTGCCCTGGAGCTGCAATAATTTGCTTCCTTTAAAATAGTTAAATCTAGTCATAAATACTTGATATCTCCCCATGTCCTATTATTTCAGTGAGATGACAAGTCTCCTCTTACATAATATAGTACAAACATATGAGCAGATTTTTTTTTCTTTAAATCAAAAAAAGGAACTTTTTGGAGAAGTAATTTACTGGTCTGTAAGCAGTGAAGTGTGAACAGGCTTCTGGTCTGCACAATGAAAACCTCTCCTAGGGTCTTATATCCTGCAGAAGGGTTGATCCACTGTGCCAAGCTTGAGAGAACAAGGAAACGTCTCCAGCTCTGACAAATACCGAGCTACTTCCAAGCAAGGAACTGCCTTTTTTTTTAGTCCAGTCTCTCCCTCTGTGACTTTTGTCTCCTTCTGATGCCTAGAAATACCACGTAGGTGCTCAGAGGTGAAATCAGAGGAGACTGGGCCTTGCCCTCCCATAGCAAACAGCAGTAACATGCAGCAAGGCAACTGTGGTCTCCTTTCCTTGTGCTCCTCAACACAAATAACACTTGGTTTAAGGAGGTCCTCCTTTTGTGACCAATACAACCCCGCTGTTTGCTCCTTCAGACACAAACTAATTTTGGAATAGGAATATTTCACAGGGAAGCTTAAGCTGCCTTCTCACACATCACAAAATGAACTGGCCATGCTCTGGAAAAATAAAGCACCATTAATGTCCAGCTCAGCCCGGCGCTGCAGTGCTGCTCACTAGCTAACCACAGACCTGTCAGTCTACCCATGGCCCAAAATGAAGGGAGGCTCCGTTCAGGTGAATTGGATCATTTTCTTGTGCTGAATTACATATCCAACATTGAAGCCTTACCCTTTGGAAAGAAAAGGAATGGTGTGTTGCAAGAGCTGTATATCTTCAGATCAGATGGTAGAGCGTGGAGACCGGAGGGCTTGTGCCGTTACTGCTCGCGAGGGAGGCTGAGCGAGGCCTTCACACACCACCACCGAGCAGGGCGCGTTGAGCGACCTGCCGCCTCACTGCATGAACATGAAGAGCTAGCCTTTAGCTCACAGAACCCAGTTGCTGCAAGGAAGAAAGCCGTTTAAAAAATGGTGGAAATTATCTTTTATGTATGAGGAGAAAGCATTCCCCTTAATGTATCATTGATGTTCTAAGTCTTGGCTCTGTGGATTAAACTAAATTCTGTTTTTTTTTCACTTAAGGCAGAGATTTCACCTCTGCCTACTATGAAAAATCATGTATTAGCATTTACCTTGTTTTGAAAGTGCTTTCGGAGAATGTACAGGAGCTTGAGTTACGAGTCCATTGGCAACTGGGTCTTTTACCACAGATATTAGCATTGCCTGTGTCTTGAAGGATTTAACAGACATGCTGTAAGTATCCTTTGAAAATGGAAATTCAAGGTACATTTAAAGATTAAAATGTACAAAAATTAATAATAATTGTTTTAACCAATTATATTTAGAGGTACTGCAGCAGCTCAGGCAACTCTAATGTGTTATCACGACAATGTGAGATGCAATATCAGTCACTTGGCAGCCTTTGCCTGGCAATTTTATTGTCTTTAGCAATTTAGTGATTGAAAAGAAACTCAAACATTGTATTTTAGTTTCTTACTTTTAGATTAACAGGCTCAAATAACATCCCTGTTTAAAAATCATGTGGCTACAACTTCTTTGGCACCATTATTTAAAATATTTCCTGTGGCTCTGCTGCCTTAGCTCCACTGAGAAGAGGGAACCTGAGACAGAAGCTACAAGTCTGAAAGTAGGAGAAAAAAAGTTTCCCTTTTCCTGTGGCAGTAAATTCCTAAATCAGCTCAGACTGTAATGTATAACTTCACCTCATTATAACTCTGCAAACCACCACTAGCAATCTTAAGGGGCTGATCAACCAATGCTACTCTCATTTCTTTATACCCCACTGCTGATAGAAAAGGTACATTAGTATAGACTAACAGGTTGGTGAGCTCTGGATGTCCTTTTGCTTTGCTATATTAATCTGTTCTTAAGAGTCAACATCAATGCAAAATGATTTAATACTGGTAATACTGGAAAGAGACAGTGTTTTGTATACCTGTGAATTCCTTGGGTTTCTTGTTTACAGTCCATATATGTCACCTAAGAGAAACACTGAGAAAAATGATAATAATTGAAGACTAAAATTTATATTAGGTCACTACAGAGTTAAATTCAGGCTATGAATTTCAGCATTAAAAATTCTTCAAATATGGTGTAAGAATTCTGAAAACTATAAGCATGAGTATAAACCCAGGAAACACAGGGTTAAGTTTATATCGAAAAATATCCAATCACATCACCATGAAAAATAGACAGCAAGTTATGCAGACACTAAGTCCTATAAATGGCGATGCCATGAAAGAAAACCTACAAGAAAAAAATATTCAACATGTCATGAAAACATAATTCTCAGCTAAACCAGTACCGCAAGCCTGTAAATATTTAAATCATAACAATATTTGCTACATAGTTTTATTATGGGGAACTCTATTAATACTATGCTTAATAGCAGGACTGTAAAACCACCTCCCTGAGACACAGCTCTTTGATGGCTCTTTTATGCTGGTAGAAGACCAAATTAACACATATCCTGCAACCCACAATCCCTGCTGCCACATTAAAGACGGTGCTAATGTGACAGGACAGGGAAGCTGAACCTCGTCTCCCTTTGTTGTCTTGCAGAAGACTCAGGCATAACACAGTTAATAATGAGTGTGTGTTCTCTATGCAGTCCTCCCCTTTCTATTACCTGTATCTAGCTATTGCTTTAAATGTGGCGACTACAATTAAAAGTTGCTGGAAGTATTCACACAGAAAGCTGAAAAGATTGACAGTGAATTTTTACTTATATAGCAAAGACTAATTTGTATTTTACGCTGTTTCAGCAGTCTTTGACTGTTTTCTTCAAAATCACTGGCTCAGTGGCACCATATGGAGCATGTTGAACTTAAGATACCAAGAATGTGTCCAAGATATATCTCACTCCAGTGTGTTAAAACATTCCACCCTGCAGCTGTCATTATAGGAATATAATTCATACTCTAAAGTTTAAAGAAAAACAGTGTAGCTTACTATGCTTACAAAAATACAAGACTTTTTTGGTTCCAAGTAACGGTCAGTAAATGGAAAACAATTAATCTTCAATACTGTTTTCTAAAATATTCAGAGTTTTAACTGATCATGAACTGCTTTAATTCTGCATGATACTTGAGGCTGAAAAACAATAAACATGCAAAGGAATTACTAAAAACAACAATCTATAACTTAGGGACTTGTATTTCTAGATTTGGCACACTTAATCATTAAACTTTTTTCTTTTCCACTGATTGCATTTCTCCTAAAGGCTGATGCATAAGGTTACAAGTCAGAAACTTTGGCTTCTTTTTTGGTAATGGCCCTGAACAAGCATATAGTCACCGTTACATCATTTCACTTCTTTTTGGTCATGTCTTCTCCAGTCTTTTGTTTGTTATCCCTACTTGAAAATTAAATTTCTGTCTTTTGAGCAGTGCAGAGTACCCCAAATGCCATATAAAAATAGCTGCCATAATAATAAGGATCAGAGAAAGGCAAGAAAATAAGAATATATGATACTTTGTGCGTGTGTGTGTGTGTGTTTATATATATATATACACACACAAAGATGGACACATTACTCATGGCTAATTCATAAATTATGTTACGTTCATGGTAAGACTGCTTAGGAAAGGGCATATAAAACCCTTTTACCATGCCAACCCATACTGTATTCTGTAGACGACATATTTCACATTAAAACCACTTTGGAAATATTTTTGAGGATGTTAAAATATTGTTGATGCACTTTTACATATGTTTCTGCCTCTAAAATCAGGAAATCATGTGAGATTTCAGAAGAAAATATTTTAGAAACCTTCTAAGATTAACCCCTAATAGATGGTAAATGCGCATGTAAGGCTTAATATTCTGGAGGCTTTCAAGGGCAGGCAGTAAGTTCTGTGAGCAAGTTTTGCTGGCAAGATGGAAATCTCCCTATCTGATATGGGAGACAGTCCCCAAAGGTACAGAGGTTGTTTGACCGCTGCATGCTCTATGTCTCTAACCACTGTAGTGCTAGGGACACATTACATATTTGCAGGGAAATGACTGGGAACAGGAAAATGCAGTTTTCTAGAGATGGCTTACTGCAAGAAGATGGCTGAATGGGATAGCTCTGAGCATAGAAACTCACTGTGTGCGTGGAGAGATTATAGTAACTGTGCTGAGTAGTTAGTACTACTGAAGACATTGTTATGCTTTCCACATAGCTGAGACGTGCAACCTAAGATCTAAGGAGGTGCTTGTAAAATATAGGATTATAATAGAGAAACAGTACAAAATCATACCAAATCTGTATTTCAGAGTTGTTGCTGATGCTGTGTTTGACTACAGAGAAGTGGAATGCAGTAAATATATACAAGAAAAAATATATGTAGTTGAAGAAGTGTTATGAAAAGGTAAGCAGCGGAACATGTTATGATCAATTTAAATTAGTAACACAATCTGGGCAGATTGGTATAGACAAAATTAGTTCAATTCCAAACAGTTTTCAGGATGAGCTGGATATATTTCATATCTACTCCTCGGAGTTTTATCTTCATGAAGCACAGTTCTACTCATTTATTATCCTGAACAAGGATTTATTGCAAGAGGTCTAACAGATGAAAAAAATGGTAGCACCAAAACCAGTTGTTCAATTCTAATTAAAAAAAAAATCATTAGAAAAGTTTCCACATATTACATAAATTATAAAATGAGAGAGTTCTAATTATTTGAGTAATCTTTTCTTGAAAGAAATGCCTTTGCTCAAGAACCACAGTGCTGGCCATAATGGATCAGACCAGCAATCTATCCAGTCCAGGAGCCTGAATTTGGAAAAATCCAAGAGTGTTAAAAAGAAAATGGAAAGAAACACTGCAGTGGAAGTTTACAGAACAGTCTAGTTTCCTGGCTTTTACCTTGAAAAATGAGAGCTAAAGGATATTAACTATGGATAGCCATGCTGTCTAATCATCTCATTCTTCCCATTCACATAATATTCAAAATCATTACTATATCATTAAATGCGTACTTTCTGAAAGGGGAATTTGGGGAGTTTGCTTTGTGTTTCAATCTACAAGAGACTATTCTAAAATCATTAGCTTGAACAACAGGCAAAAGGAGGAATGTCTGCATAACTTACTTCTGAATTAAGCATCTTCCTGGTGTGATAACATTCCTCGTTAACCTATGACATACTCTCCTCTCACTCCAGATCTGTCCAAATGCCTTCTGAAGTAACCAACTTCTATTAATGGCTGTTGCAGAATTCTATACAGTGCACTTTACATTTCCAAATAACAAGACAGACAAACTTATTTAAGAATAGTAGAGATGAAGGATGGTTAAAAAGAGGTAATTGACATTTATTTTCTTTTAAAAACATCTTCAGTGAAGGAGGTGGAAAATGAATAGGTAAGCTTCAAATCAAGATTGCTGTAGGACTGTGATAACATCAGACTGTGATACATGGAAAGATTTCCTCATCCATGACTTATCCATGACAGTTGGAAAGTTATCCCAGGGACACAGCTGAAGGAGATGCTAGCTCATGAAATACTTTGGTCTTAATTTTAGTTTGCTTTAATGGTATATATACATGCACCACTCATTTTGGGACACAGCATTCTTGCTTTAAATATGAAAGGAACTCAATTACAAGGAGTTAGGATGGATAAACTATGACATCCTTGGTGCAGTCTAGATAATGGGCTGACCTCCCACCAATGCTACCTTTAGTCTCTCATACTCCGTCTCTCTCAGATATCTGCACATCCAGAAACAGGCTATAATTGGGCTGCATGAGCCTATATCTTTCTTCTCTACTGCTGCACATCACAGTAAGAATCTGAAGGAGATGTCAAGAAATAGTTAGGCTCCAGGTGAAACATATTTGTTTTCAGATGACATTTTTTTAAAAGCAGCTAGATGCAGTATTGGACTTAGTATCATAATTCACTTTAAGTAGTATCTCTACCAAATCTAGCAATTATTTTGATGTTCAAATCAAATCCATAGTGTTTGGCTACTACATATACAGAATTTAAATGGCTGATTCATCTATCTGAAACTGGTACATGTCCAAGTCCACTTATAGATATATCTGGTCTTATATTACTGGTAGAAATTCCAACGAGAGGAAAAAAGAGATGTTAATCACAGCTATCCCAAAATAGCATATATATTAATTAAATGTTGCATGTGTTAAAGCCATCAACTGCTCACCCACGTAAGTCATGATGTTACAAAAAAATGTAAAAAGGCTTTTTTTCATGTGCACTGATGATAAAAGAGACCTGCAATTTCCTGAGTTTTCAGGTATTGTTCCAATACCACAAAGGTCCTCCTTTCAAAGCAATCAGAACTGCCCCCATGTCATGATATATGGCTATGACTTCATTTCCCATGAACCATAAAATCATAGAATCATAGAATGCCTAGGGTTGGAAGGGACCTGTAGAGGTCATCAAGTCCAACCCCCCTGCACATGCAGGGTCCCCTAGAGCATGTGGCACAGGGTGATGTCCCGGCGGGTTTTGAAGATCTCCAGAGAAGGAGACTCCACCACCTCTCTGGGCAGCCTGTTCCAGTGCTCTGTCACCCTCACTGTTAAGAAATTCTTCCTCAAGTTCCTGTGGAACTTTTGGTGCCTCAATTTGTGGCCGTTTCCCCTAGTTCTATCACTGGCCACCACTGAGAAGAGGCCAGCCCCCTCCTCCTCACTCCCTGTCTTGAGATATTTATATACATTGATCAGATCCCCTCTCAGTCTTCTCTTCTGCAGGCTGAAGAGGCCCAGCTCTCTCAGCCTTCCTTGAACCTTCCAGGATTTCAAAAAAGGAAGAACACGACACAACTCAGAGCAAGTCAATAATCTGGAGAGGCAGGACAAAAAGAGCCTGTCCTATTGGAGAAATTCCAGTGCAGACAGACACTTCCTAAAGAGAGATCTCAAAGAGGGTTTAATTCTGTGAGACCCTCAAACCTACTGGGAACAACAGATAATGTCTCAGTCTCACAGATTTAGGAAAACAAGTATCCCTCAGAAGGACAGTCGCACAGGAACCAAAATACACATACTGCTGGTTGGCAGTTGCAGACTAGCTTCAGACTGGCTTATGCTCACAGGGCAGTAACAGCAAGACAAGGAAGCAAAATTGATCAATACAGACAGTTTCCTTGAAATCGAGATTCAACTTTCAGCATCAGAAAATTTTAAGAGAAAAGTCCTGCCTCCATAATCTTTTGAAACATCCTCAAATTGCCAACTATACTGACAGGGTCATATCTCACTAAGAGAAGAACAGTTTAAGAAGCATCACCAGGGAGAGATTAGTTGGGATTACTGGATAAAATAAGGGCCTTGCATTCAAACATGTCATTTTCCCATTGCTTTCCAGGTCAGTTCCTCAAATGCTTTTTGCTCATTCACAAGGACAGTCAGCCCATGCCCTTACAGAGCTGCGAGGACCAGCTTGCTAAACGCTAAACTCTCTCCAAAGACTTGAAACAGAAATCAGTGGGGATGACTGCTTCCTTTGCAAGGACAGCAAGGAAATTGTCTCTAGAACTGTGGTTGGGAAGAAGAAAATTTCTGCTTGCAAAACTGTTGGCCCCGAGTGAAATAATTTGAGGATGATGAATACCACTCTTCATTCAATTTCAAATTTGAAGTAGGGAACCCTCTCTCCACAACTAGAAACATACCCAAGAAACACAGAGATTTATATACTCCAAAGTTTCTACTATTTCAACCACACTGTTGCTATAAATCTTTCCTTTACAGGAAAGGTCTTTCACCTGGGAACTCTTTTAGCATGCAAAACAGACCGACTCAAATATGTATGCTTCCCTAATGTCACTGCATTTGTTGCTCTTTCTCATGGGGAATAACAGGTGCCAAATGACGTCTGAGGGCAAAACGAGTAACATTTTGATTTTGTTATTATCACAAATTTGCTGACAGTAGTGTTCTGGCAGAAGAGCAGAAAAAGTTTTAGTGGCTCATTTCTGTGGGGAAGCCAAAGGAAGTGTAACTAGCAGGCTAGATAAGTTCTATTAACTTAAAATGAAAACCTATCACAAAACTATTTTTCCACATTGCTTCCTCAAGAGGTCAATATTTAAACAAATGGTGTTGTAAGCCAGAATATGACCACTAACCCTCAAAATATAGTTTGAAGGAGACACTTTCATGTGCTTCTGAAGCAATTGCACACAGACTGTTGTAAATGGGATGGCTTACAGATGTAAATGAGGTAAGGTTATAGAATAAGGAGGTTTAATCCCATCTTTATAATGACAAATTATACTTAAATTGTATAATTATTATTAATAATTATATAATTATTAACAACAAGTATAATTATTAACAACATTTCAGCAGAAGTCAGTTCTAAATGTCTTTAACATATATGTCAATTCAGGAAGGAAAAATCTGTTGCGTTGCTTACTCATACAGGTGTTACCCACAATGCCTTTCCAAGTCTTGATTAAACATGAGTGCTACATGTCTTCCTATCAAATCTACAGGTAGTAATGACAGAAGATTACATTACTGGAGAGAGAGAAGGAAGAAAAGATTCAAACACCCATTTTTTCTCTTTCTTAATGAAGAAATTCAGAAAATCATTAGTATTGTTAGTAACCCTCTTGATGGAATAAAACATTTACACACATACATGCTGAAAAACACATCTACTTGTATTCTTTACATTTACTAGATATTAATAGATTTTTCTAAAAATGAAAAATTAAAAAACAGAGTTTAGATTTTCTCTGATGTCCCGTTATAATATATCTCTCCCTGTGGAAATGTCACACTACCTACATATCTGGGTTCCAAATTGCTGGATAGGCAACGGATGCTAAATAATGACAGATAACAGGAGTGTACAGATAGTGGTTTCCAAGGCAGTGTTTAGCAAGCAAAAAGGTGCCATATTGATGACTATCTGTGATGCTGGAAGGCAAATGGACAAAAAAATCTGGGAGAGATGTATACAAAATCCATGGCAGAGAAACCCTGAGGGCTGCAACATCAAGCATACAAAGTAAGGAAACGCCAGAACTGAAGCTTGTGCCATCTTGATGTGATTTCATGGCAAGGTTTTTAAGATACACATTAAGCTATATGCCTTCATACTGTTTTCATAGGCATCTAACTCAAGTGAGTTAATGTTATACCCTGCACACCAGCCACACACACTACTTTTCACTGTAGACAGTATTTTTAAATAAACTTATGAGTGTTGTGTAATACTAATCTCTTAAAATTAACTTCATTACTCAGTGAGATACGATGTTTTCCTTTCTGTAAATTATATATTTGGGAAAACTGAGGCAGAAAGTTAAGGGAAAGCTCTTGAAAGTGTCAAAAGATCATATGTTATGTTTGGAAAACCTAAGGACCAACTTTTCAGAGTACTTGCACTATTTTACACATAACTGGTCAAGAAACAGCTCCTATTATAGCTCTATACATAAACATACATACAAACATTCATTTGAGTAATCAAAGCGTATCCCATTCAAATACTTTTGCATTGTACTGTACTGTATTTTGTGACAATCTGCATTATCATTAATATTAAAATAACCTATTTAAAAAGCGAGCGAATTTCATGTCTTCAGAAGGAATAGTAAATACAGTAAGAAACATTTGTGGAAGAATTTCACCCAAAAATGCTTCTGCTTTGATGCTTTTGTGATATTAGAGTAGCACAAAGGACTTAAGAGATTTGATAGCCTGAGAATTTTCTTAGGGTGAAACCATTTGCTTTAAGTTGACATACCTGGTTCTTGGGCTTGTCGTACCACTAGGACTAGGTGCAGAGGCATTTTGTGACCATAAGTACTTTTACTTGAAGAATTTTTAAGAACAGGACAGAGTTTAGTGCAGCTTCCAGGCCTTCCTACAATATATGATCATAGGCTTTTGAACAAAGGATATATGATCTGGCACTTACTACTAGCTCCTTAACTATCCTTTCCTTTTTTTCTTGGTCAAATACTCTTTGTTCAGGAGCAAGCTGAACCACAGTACCAATACGTACTCATTAGAAAAATGTAAACTGTTCTGTGTAGCAACCTGTGCACAAGAACTTTACCTTAACTTATCAATATGTAATAACATTCAATCAAAAGCCAGCAGATAACACCATACTGAGCATCTGCATATATAAGTCAAGATTTAAAAGGACGTTGTTGAAGATACTATATCACAGAAATAAAACCAAGTCAGCCAACATCTCCAGCTGTGCTCCTTTGCCTCCGTGGGATCATCCTGTAGAGACTCCAGCATTACAGATTCATGTTGTGTTTCATCTGATCTCTTCAAAGAGGTTATCAGGCCCTCCCTCCCAAGCCCTCGCCACCTTCGTGCCTCGCCACCTCAGCTCGCGAGATCTACTGATTGTGCCGCCCTGGGAAAGCTGAATCAGCTCACGGAGCTGACAGAAGGCTAACCTGCAAAGATTACTCTTGTTGTGGATATAAAATTGCTAAATCTGGCCCAGGGAAGAGTAGGGGGAATGGGACTGTGTGATACTGGGAGAGAGCACTGCCCTTTCTGCACTGCCTTGCTTCTTGAGGAAATCGAGCAGGACACGGGACCGCCCTCTGAATGGGCTCTTACTGGCAGCTGGAAGGACTGTAATAGAGTTGAATCTCCAGTATATCTCAATAAATCCTTTTAGCATCATCTAATAATTCTTTGTATTAAAAACTAGCCACATCTGCCCCCAAACAGACCTTTACGTGTGGAGTCACAGAAATGTACCTGTGCCAGACTGGGAAAAAAACCCCATCACTTCATTGAATGTTCCCTGCCTTGATATCTGAAATTATTCCTGTGAAACAGAACTATTCTGGATTTACACTGTTTAAAAAAAAGGAAAAAAAAAAGAGCATTTCTGTCTTCATTCTTCCACTTCTTATCAGGTGCATTGCTAGATTTTATTAAAATTCTGATTTTCACAGCTCTTATGCTGTATATTTGTTTTTGTCCTATTATTGTGATTATTGAAATTGCATGCATTTTACCTTTAACAAGTCCTCAGAGATATATGCTAATGTAACACTAAAAAGATAAAGTCAAATTCTGCAGAGCTTTCATTCCACACAGTTGAGTTTTGTCCTAATATATCTGGTGGCTGACAGGATTTCAGGATGCACAAAGGAAAAAAAGGCAGAACTTAATGTTCCTTGTTCCTGACTCTGCTGTTTGACCTTGGGCAAATAACCTCTTGGTTGTCCACCTGTAAAACACAGACAAGACTACACACCCACCTTATTGGCTTATTCTGGGCTTTAATGTTTAGGAAGTGCTATGAGATGCTCTGGGAAGGGCTACAAAGTGAAAAGGGTCATCAGTCATCATCAGTAAAGCACAGGCTGCAGAGACACAGAGAAATCTTCCTTCCCCTCTCACAGGGCATGTTCTGTCCTGCGCTGCATTCTGTGCAGCCTTCCTGACCTTAGAAGCATCGCAAAGCTGCCTCGCATGAGGGAGGATAAATACCCCTAATCTTCCTGAGAGACCACCAAGAAACACTTCCAGTTTTAAGAGGTGACGCCCGTTATCTAGTGTGTGATTCTCTTCTAAATATCTGCTTGTTTTTCAGAAGAGCAAAAAGAAAGCCATTTTTTGAGATAGGATTCCAAAATTAAATATCTAGACGTTAGCTGAAAGCAGTACTAAATATCAACTTAAATACCTGGCTCTCAATTTTCCTTTCATTCATAATATACTAGGTAAACTATGCTAGTATAATTATTTGCTTATTTCTCATGAATTTCATTGCAGCAGCTGAGACAATGTAGATAAATAGGAAGATTAATTGAAACAGAATGAATCACAACAAAATATGTTGTTGTATAAGGTATGATTAACTCCACAGTGATTCATATCATTTCAAATTGCAGGGCTTTTATCAATGATGGCTGCAAGGTTGGGAAATGATTTAAAAGCATTTCATCTTCGAGAGCCACTGCAGTTCACAAAGGGAAAAAAAAGACAGGGGAAGGAAGAAAAAGCAGATTCAGTGTCTGCAGCTAAAATAGCCTTGGGCTGTTTCAGAACCCTTCCCACAGCACATCTTTACAACACGCCATTGACATTATCAACCTCCCTACTGCTAGAGCCACCCTCATTTTTCAGTTGGCCACGATTTATTAGATATTCAGACACTGAGAAAGTAGTTAATTCTGTGGATCAAGCAGCAATATTATGATGCCATGGCTATTCTATAATTGAAAATTCGGTATCTGCATCAGAAAAATCAGTGACAGAATTCTATGAAGAAATCAAAGAACTCTAAGAAAAATATTATTTCCTTTTCCTCAATTACAAATTACAATTTTTAATTTCCAGGCTCTATTTGCTAAAGATTTTGCAGGAATCTGAAAAGTAAGTTTTATAAAAAGAAATTGCTTTCTATTTACAATATATCAGAAAAACAAACACCAGCATCAATTGGCCTTAAAACCCCTACCTGCTGAAACAGATGAAAAGATGAGCTATCTCCTTACAAACATTTTCCCCATGTGCATTTAATAAACTAGGTCAGAATATCCAGCTACGGTTTTTAGCTTAACCACAGGCTCACTGTATGGGATTTGGCAATTCTCAGCCTCTCAGCCTGCAGAATGAAGATAATTACCCTCACCACTGGGGCAAGTTTCTGAGAGCCTTTGAAAGCCCTAAGAAATGGAAAATAGTGGCAAATAAATTGCAGTGAGAAATATCGACACCCATCTCGATTTCAATTAAGATGATTAATATTTCTGAACACTTGATTCAAAATGAATAAGAACATGGAAGGTGAATGAAAAGGTTGAATTCCTAAGAAAGACAGTTTACCAAAAAAAAACCCCAAAGCACTGATGGAAAATAACCCCTGAATATGAGCTCTGGAAAGTCAAAAAGAAACAATCAAGGGCTCTTAAAGGCTTTTCATCCACACATAAATAACATTATGCAAAAACGAGTCTCCTAGAGAAACAAGGCTCAATCACAATTTAGAAATTGTCTTCTACCAAATACTTTTAAATAATTATTTGAATTGAATTACTTGAAAAAGAAATAACTCTTTTACATTTACGGAATGACTAGTCATCCTTTACTATTTCTTCTCTCTTTTTAGATCCACTTGATTGAGGAGAAGAGACTGAAATATTTGTCTCTCCTTTCATCAGTTCTGATGGGGCAAACTATGTTTCCCTTCCTACACACACTAAATTATGTCTGTTAACTCATTTTCTCCTTTCTCTTACCTCTTAATCACTTGCTCAGAATCAGCTCATTCCTCAGTGTGAAAAGGCATGCAGGAAGCCTGGAAAACTGCATGTTTTAGGTGTATGAACTAGATTGAGACTATTAATCATACTGGTGTAAATTCAGATCAATTAAATTATATGAATATGAACATACACTAGTCTAAAAGAAAATCACGATGTGGCTGATTTACTTTAGGAAAGCTGTTATGTTTCATCCGAGATGTTTGTGAGTCTCTTTTTGAGAGCAGATTCCTAAGCTTTCAGGTGCCAATCTCGGCCCATGTGACAAAGTCACAGAGGCAACTGCTTTGCAAGACTGCATTTGCCCCACAATACAACATCTTAATGCTACATAACCAAGTTGTCTGCAAACATATGCTATAGGTTACAGAACTGGAATGGCCAAATTCGCTTGCAAACTGTCACTTAGGTGTAAATCCTAGCGCATTAAACACACTTTTATATCCAAAAAACTTAGCAGCTTTTCCATTCACTCCTCCAGTTACAATAAGCACAAAAATACAGACTGCTTTTTCACTGCAAGTTCAAAGGCAGGACAATGTTAACTATTGCCATCAATTTTAGATTTACTGTTTTTCCTGGTCATTAAAGCAAAAGTAGAACACATATATATGCCTTAAAAAGGATGCACAGAAATAAAATAAGTAGCAGGATAACCCAAGATGACACTTGCTTTATATGAAGGCTCAGAAGGGCCTCCTAGAGGTTCATAAAGCCTATGTCAAAACAGTATATATTTGCGGAGATGTTTATATTAATATTTGCTACTTTAAGTGTAAGCATTGTAATTAATGGAGACGCAATGTGGCCTTTTGGTGTAATTATGAGATAGAATGATGACCTGTTTATGTGATAGCTTTGCATACATAGGCACACATCTTTTTAAGGCTCAGGATTCATAACTCTAGAACCATTATTTAAGGTGCTATTATTGCTTTTTAAAGCATCCAAGTCTGTCATGCAACCACCTGTCTTTTCAGCACACTTCTTGTTGCACCAGAATCCATTTCCCAGTGAGGCTGCATAGGTAATCTGCCTTTGCAAAGCTGCTGTTTACAATCCTGTAATTAATTTGTTCAGAAACCGTGTTTAGAAGCAAAACCGCTACATATTTGCATGAAAGAGGCTCTAGTTGCCAGAAAGAAATGTTATGTTAGTTTTATTATACTGCTGCTTAAGAAAACTAAACTACGATTTCTCTTTTTACACACCCTCCTTATCTTTTACTGATGGCTGTACACTGTATACTGCAAGCTATATTGTTTGGATATGGTTTTTATCATAAACTGACAGATTAGAAACTCAGCATTGCTGTAATTCAGAAGCTTCCACGTTTTAAGTGTTCTGTCTCGACATAGGAAGAGGCTATAGGAAAATCCTTACAGTGTCCATTTCCTAATAAATATTCCTGTGCACATCAGGTATGCCTGCCATGCGTGGGGATGGCATGCAGAACCATATGAAAGCCTTGTAGAGTCCCTTAAATTCTGAAGACCTCCACAAAAAATAAATTGCTATCCAGCCGCACGTTCCAAACACACAGGCTTTCCCCCAGGACTTTCTTCCCTGGGGAGATGTTATTTTATCTCGCAACTTTAGGGAGACTGGAAATTGAGTTCATGTTCCTGTGGCCGGCACTTCCTTCCATAGGTTCTCAAAACGCAACGAACGTGGAACAGGACAGGTGTTCCCTGGGCTAACCCCATCACGAGCACATCAGAGATGTCACCTTCAGCTCTAACTGGGGCAATGCAGAGAAAAGTCTGCAAGGAAACACACACGAACACAGGCTCCTTTACCTGCCCAGGAACTGCTGTGCTAGAAGCATTCCTAGCTGCACAGAGCTGCAATTCTAAATGCTTTCACTCCTTCCACCATTCTGTTGCTGAAAGTTACTTGGAGTTGTAAAATTTGCATTTTAAGGTGAGCTTTTACAGATGAATTAAGCAGCAACTTGTGACAAAGCAGTTATCATCAGGAGATAATTGACCTTATTTGAGAGTTGAGCATCCTGAGGCAAAGTAGAGTGTGCTTAATCCTGGCAGGTTAATTATCCAGTGATTATGGAAGCTTGGAAGGTATTATTGCTAAGAACCATTTGCAAAATGACACTGTAAAAAAAAAATTAATTTAATAAAAATTAAAAGCAATGACAATAATCAAGTTCTCCAGTCATGTATTGCTAGATAATGACTGCAGGATGGCCCTAATTGGCTAGCAGCAATGAACATATAATTATTCCTATACTGAATGTTCTGTACTAAATGTATTAGATGAACTATGGCTAATAAGTATCAAAAATTCAAGGCAAGATGTTTGTCTAGTTTTAGGAGAGGTCTGAAGAAATGATGAAAACACCTGTGGTCACAGAGCTAATGCTCAAACCGGCAATTTTAGCGGCGAGTTATCCCAGCATTCCATGTCTCCATTGCCGTTCTGAGTACGGTGGCATTTACATTCTAAAGAAGAACATTTATTCCAAGAGGTTTATAACTTGCTCATTTTAATTACCATCTGGCTGAAATTTTAAATAACCAACCTCCATTCAGATATAAATTTTCAAGTAGAAGATGTAACCTAATATCACTTGGCCAATTGCTTTTAGTTTAGGAATAGCAACCATTTGGAATTTTGCTGCTCTCAGATTTTTTTGCTTTACTCTGAAAATGTAAAAAGCTCAGAGCTTAACAATAATATTGTATTTGTCCATAATGTGTATTTAAATATATAGAAGAACAAAAATCATGCCTGAGAGTATTCCCATTCTAAAATATCAATCACCACGTTACTTAGTTTGCCTTGCTAGTACATTAGCTTAGATGTAGCTTCACTGTTTAACTAAATTAGCAAAATTGATGGAAAATGTAGCAAAAAGGCAGGCAGAGGATGTGAATGAAAACTGGGCTTTGGTTAGCTGAAGTGGTGCATTGCCCATTGAAGCATCCCTCAACCAAAGAAAACCAAATGCACTTGCAGATGAAATGAATACAGGAGAATAAACTAGACGGGAAGTTACTAGAGGGTGGGACACATCAGAATATCCTTCTCGCAAAGAGTTCTGCAACTGCTCGTTAACTGTAAACCGTGATGCAGCGAGCAGAACGACTACCAGGCACAAGACCCAGCAGCCCCTAGCCCTGGAAGCAGGCCGGGCCAAGGGGCCACTTCAAGCCGCGCAGGGAGACGAGAGGATAAACGGCTGTGAAAGGCTGCTGGGCAGCTCTAAAGCAGCCAGGGCCAGCTCATGTGGTGAGAAGCAGAGACTAAAAGCAGAGCAAGGCTTCAGCTGATGGGAAATTCAGTATGCAACGGACAAAAAGGAGCATAAGTAACACAGTGTGAGGGGTTGATGCTCTGAAGTATACACACATTGTGCAGCGAGTTGAGGGGTGATCACTTACATGTAAATAGCACCTTTTACTCTGACAGGCACCAAAATGCTTCAGAAAATGCAGGGGACATTTCAGGCTTCAGTAAACACAGCCATCCTGCACAATATTTTATGACAAGATGTGAGTAGTGCCATAGTAAACGGAAATGAAAGGGGGAATTAACTTCTCAGAATATAATTTCCAAAATTGTAATCTTGCCCATATATTGGACTCTTATTTATAGATTGTGGGAATTCATAGAAGACAATTGGTCACAACCTATGTATTATACCCTGATAAATAGCACCTTGTGATTTACTGTGATCTGTAATGTCCTAAGAGGTTAAAGGGGCAGTATTTATGTAAAAGACCACCAGTGGTTAATCCCAGGAGTTCTTTTGAAGTTCCTCCACACAAACATTGACTAAAGTTCCTCCTGCTTAATCTGACAAGATTTTTTTCATAAAATAATATCATTAATAAATCAAAATACTCAGTCGCATGTTAGTGAAGACTGTATTGCAAAATACAAAGCCAAGGCAAGAGATGTCAGTGGCAGCAAAATGTCCAGGTAAATCCCTTCTCTATGTCTGCTTATGGTAAGTACTACATCTAGAACAATACTAGGCCCTAACGTGGCCATACAGCAACGGTGTAAAAAGTGACATTTTCTTGGTATAGTTCCCTGAGTCATTAACAGGAATAAACACTGTCTAAGTCTACACTATATAAGTCAGTTTTCCATGATTTTCCAGCACTAATGTAGTTACCTCAAGGACAGGCAAATCTTTGCTTCATTTAGGTACATCATACTTTCCTTTTTTTTTTTAACCTTATTGTGATGTGCAAACTAATACACATTTAAGAGAAATATCTGAACCGGAAAAAAACTGAGAAGTGGTAGTAATACAATAAGTGAAATCTGAATTCAATAAGTGAAATCTGAATTCAGTAGGTCTATTACATGGACTTCCAGGCAGAATTTCATGCATTCAGTTTAACTGTTGCATAGCAAAGATAAGCTGCCTTAGACGGTCAGCCAGTCCATTTTCTATAAAAATCAGTAAGAACCTTCTAAGCCAATTAATAGTTTTCCAGGTTTCTCCTCCCATTTCTCCCAAAAGAGAGAGCATTTTCATCAGAGAAAATGCTGGCAAGCAAGAATAAGAATGTGGGCATGGGAACAAGTTCCAGCACCCCAGCAGCTCTCCAGTAGCCCTTCACACATTTTCTCCCAGTAGAGATTTATGGCTGGGCAAGGACACACATGTGGTTGTGATTCTGAAGCAGCCAGAGTGCTGGACATTCCTTCTCATAACCTCAAGGAACTTGTTCATCCGTCTCTACACTGACACGAGTGAGCTGTAAACCTCTAACAGGACAAATGTCGCATCTGGCATTGACTGAAACATCACACGCCTTTGGTCCCTTTTTCTCTGCTGTGACTCTGGATTTCATTTTCCAGACACTTCAGAAAGGGCCAGTCTCCGTCTGCAAATAACGAGAACTAGAAAACAGGCCACATAAAGAGGAAGGTGCAAGAGACATATGTAGTTTTGTAGGACTCACCGTCTCATTTCCAAAAAGGACGTCAACATAAGGCATGACTTTCATCATAGGCTCTTTGTAGAACTGGCTAATAAATGGTGCAGAAAGATTCAAGCTGAAGATCTTGTTGTTCGCAGAAGCCTGAGCAGCCACTTTTAATATCGCTTCTGGTGACACCGTCAGGAAGAATCCCTGCAAGCACACAAACAACCCAGTGTATTTTACTCGTTTCAAATAGGAACACTGCAGATAAGTACTGTCTTTGCATTAAAGTATTATCGAGGTAACAAAGAACCTGCATATGCCGAGAAAGATAAGCCTCCAAAATTAAACATAACTCACTACCCCTGCATTCCATGTTGTATACTTTCCATAGCAGCTAAGACTAATGTTTGTATTCAAAAAGGTGCTGTATTATAACTCTAAATGCCTCTTTTTGGTAACAGAATCAATCTGACTCTACTGCTTAAAGCCGATGCTCAAAAAGATGGCTCTGCATGGAGCTAGGGGATTAATTAAATCTCTTGCTTGAAGAATTATCACCTTGTTTATGGTAAGCAGGTAGAGCATGATATCATTGCTGTACTTGTTGCTATTATTTTGCATGAAAAACCAAGTGTTTTCCGTGTTTCCGCACAGTATTTTTGATCTTCCTGAAGTCACAGATTCCATATTTTCTTCTCCATATAGGTATTTCCTGAGCTATGAGAACATGATCCTCTTCAATCCATTTAACAGTAGTTAAAGGGATGCAGCTGCTGATAGGAAGGGAGACTGTGACACTCTCAGCTATCAAACTCAAGTAGAGCTGCAGCTCTTGTCCTTTGGCCTGACATGAGGCAAACTCCATAGCCTTAATGGGACATTCATCCATGGTCTCCAGGCAAACACATGCAATTCCATTCCATTATACCTCTTCTTTTAATAATGTAACAAAATGTATTTAAAAAAAAAAAATAGGAACCAAAAACACTTAATATAAAAGTTCTTGGCTGCTACAGATCTAGCACAAAGATTTTTTTCAATATCTCTTTGCTACCAAATGGAACCACATGTGTTCCAGGTGTTATTTAAAGATCATCTAGTTTCTTTTATCTAAATTTTAGACAAAGGCATAGTCTTTACAATAAACAAACAAGTTCTAGGCGTTCCATTCCTGCAATCCTAAAAGCACTATTAGTAATTGCTCTGCAAACTCAGTGTATAATAGTCATTTTCAAAAAAAGACCTGCAAGTGTTAAATTTAAGGCCAGAGATAATTTCTAAGGTAGAGTAACAAACAACTTTGATTTGGGTCTTATAAATAAATTGCCATCTCAGTTTTACATATAGCATCGCTACTGTGACACTCTAAAAGGTTTAATAGTGAATCAGTCTTATTTTCTACTTTTTATCCGTATTATTCTGTCTTCAGATCACAAAATATCTATATTTTTACCTTGACTACTTGAGCTAAAAGCTCATCTTTGGTTTTCTATTCACTAGAAAAATAATATAATAAAGACTCTGCAGATTAAAGATTACTTAGAAAATCTTTCCATTTATCTGTGCCTCCTCCAAGCTTCCCCATCTAGCAAATATATGATCACTTTTAAAATCTGGGCATGATTCGCTACATCACAATAAAAGTCCAAAGGGCATAAAAATGTTTTGCATCTTGTAGAGTTACTCAGTACCTCGAAAGACCAAAATCCTGTAAACATCCAAGCTTCTCTGCTATTTTTACATTCTGAAGAATTAAAATGAACAGTTTATATAACATCTTGTCTCCATAGCAATCTCGACCATCTTTTAGTGTTTCATTTAATGAACAGAGCTGGATTTTTTAAGAACTGTTCCAAACACAAAATAAAACCTTTCAAGGCTGACATGTTGCCAGCTGTGGATAAATCACAGATTGCTATACAGTGGTCTGCGTAAATAGTAACCTGGTCAAATAATTAGGCTCCTTACCAATTTTAAGCTGAAAACTTGATCTGAACTAAAATACATCTGATTGTAATTTAAGGTAGGGAACACTATCCCCGTGAGACATAAGTCAGGCCTGTGTCCAACTCCCTTTTCCTCTGGAAAGGCAACATAAAAGTACTGAGATGCAGATAGGATAGTTTGCTTCTTGGTTCCTGCATAGGAAAGGATACAGCTCTGTTTTCTGGGTTCCCTTAAACTCAGTTCTGCATTTAATTTCACTCCTCAAAAAGCTTTCTATTTTATAATTTTAAAAGGAATATATTTAAATGATAGTGAAACATTTAGAAACTAAGAGTTGGGATGCAGAGAAGCCTTGTTAAAACCTTGCCAACTACAACATTTCCTTGCACAAATAAGTTGTGGTTGTCCAAATCACACAATGAAATTAAGGTAGGAATAAAGTGTATAAGATCTGATTCAAACAGACCTGGGTATAAAGAAAGCTAATTATATTGTTTTCCTCCTTGAAGGATTTCCATAGAGTTTGCCTTGCTATGTAGTGGAATTCCAGTTCCAGCTTAGGTCTGCAGAGCCAGTGAACACAGCTTCTTAGTTTGAAATGCAGCTAGAGGCCACAGACCACACCACTGCAACAAGTGGTAATTTGGAACAGGAATGAACCCAAAGCAAATGGGTTTTCTTGTACTGCATGGAGGTTTTTTAATAATTATAACAATAATATTCATATGAATCTAGGTCAACTATTCTGACCAGTTCTCACTATTAACTCTGAGCTAACATCACCTCTGCAAGTCAGAATTAGCATTTCTAAGTATCACTTTTGTAACGGTACAGGGAGGTGTAAGATACCAAGTAAGGACACCATAAAAGTTGAGGACTAGGTAAGAATGAATAGTGGTTTGCATCTTTATTTAATTTAAGCTATCCTCTCCCTTTTTTTTTTATTTTTTATTTTGTCAATATCAGTATTAATTCAGTGATCTCCCTCGGGTAGACTGTTGGGTAGAACATGTGGCCTTAGAGTATGTAAGACATGTGGTCTTACATCTCCTCATTACACCCGTGGATTCTTTAGAGATAGCAAATTAAGGCTGTCAAAAGGGTCAGGAGCCCAGGATCAGAGTGCTGAAGCATCTCACAAAGCCAGAACTGCTCTTTGGTGAAGGTAATTCTGTATAAGGTGCTCTTACCAAACTGAGAGGTTGATCTGGAAGTCATTTGTTCACGTGAAAAAATATACTTGCATTGGCTTTATATGCATTACATGCATACGATGATTTCATAATGTTATATTGAGGGTCAAGATATATGTTTTTAACTTTCTTTTTTTTTTTTCCTTAAAACGAAACCTGAAATTTGTGACCTAACACACAGATAAATCCAGACTGCGATAATAACAAACAGCGTTGCATTTTTGGATTTATTACTGTTAGATACCATAAAAGCAATATTTACATAAGGGCATGCAGAGATAATACAAATTAGCATCACTGTCAGACCTAACACCCACCAAAAATGCTTCCATTTGCTCCCTTTTCTACCTCCTCCTCTGTCCTCCTTCCCTTCCTTTCCCTCCATCCCCCTCCTCCATTTTCAGAGTGGCTTACACAAAAATAACTTCATCTTATGAGCGTATGGTTTTCAAGGCATGACACCCTGAACTGATTTTCAAATAGCATTTGATAACAATGTTAAATGAATGAACTGCAAGTGTGAATCAAAATATTTAACTTCCAGAAACATATATACAACTGTCTGCTGCCATTTAAGATAAGCTATATTTTGCCAACATGCAAGAATCACATCATTTAATCTAAAATTATTTTATGTCAAGCATTTACATAAAAATACTATCACAATGACTTCACACTCATCCATCTAAAGGGTGGGATTTTTCAGACACATGGCGAGTTGGACAATTATGCAAACACATTCGTGATAAATACTGTGATTCAGCAAAAAGCCCTTCAGAAATCATGTAGCTTCATGCATGTGAGCAGTACCAGTAAAGCCAAATACTTCTCAAGCACAAAAAAAAAAATGTCTCCAGTAAATTGCCAACATAACCACGTCAGACCTTTGGACCTGCTGAAATCTCCCCATGCACAAGGAGAACTTCAAGTCACTCTTAGCCTGAAGGGAGCTTCTGTGGCTCTGCTCTACCATCAGTTTCATCTACGGCATCCAAGAGGTTTGGAAGGAGCAAAGCTGCTACACGACATGAGGAATGAACCATGGGGTAACTGCTGTAGCCAGAGTAGCTTACACAAGGCTGCCACATGCCCTTAGGACCAAGGGAGACTAAAACTTATTCTTTATCCTCTGAACTGTATGGAGCATCAATTTGGTGCAGTCCATGTGCCACCCCCAGAGTTAAGACAACGAAATCATCTTCCTTCAAAATAAGAACCAGAAAGAATCTACTAGGCAAGTTAAACCAAAACCTCTTTCTTACGATGTAATACAAGTTTGAAGGAGCAGAGAACAATTAAAAAAGTCATCTTCATCATTGAAATATCTGGGCACAATACTCTAAATGTGCTGCACTACAAATGGGCACACTTAGTGGAACACTTACTTCTTCCTTGGAATTTTGAGCATTAATACTTGCAACCTGTTCCTACATGGAGTTATTTGATAAAATATTTTTTATTGTTGAGATATAACAGAATAATATCAAACCCCATAAATATTAAAACATTCATGATAAAAAAAAGTCTTCAGAAATAAAAATAAACAAAAGAATGCCCTTGACTAATCAAGGTGCTGGGGGTGGGGTTTTTGTTTGCTTTCTCTGAGAAGGAAAAGAACTCTCCAGAACTTCCCACTTGTCAAATGGTCAGTCTATAAATATATGAAGTATATGAAATTGTTTTAATATGTGTATCTAATTCTTCATTGAGTTATGTAGGAAAATATATGCTGAATTATTTATATGCTTAGGCAATACAGTATCAATTGCATTTTTGAACTACACTTTATCTTGTAGTGATCAGCAAGTGGTTACTTAAAGAAACAAAACCCGCTGCTTTTCATCCAGTTCCTACTGGAGACAGTTGTTTTAAAATCAGAAAGCACGGATGGCAGAAATGCAACAATTTTTGTGAGTAATTGTTTTGGCTTGTTACTCTATGCATTGTTTATTTTTATGAAAGTATTGCTTTATAACTGGAAAATGACTAAGCTGTAAACTATTGTTCTGTCATTCGGAGTGGCCAGTGTTTCTGGTTTTGATAAAAGCCAAGTTTCAAACAGTTTTCAGTAACATAGGAAAAAACCTAACTGTCAGTAAATGTGCTTATATTGACCCTGACATTTTCCTCTATGATGGTGCCAACATGTCAGGAGGAGAGGATTGCTTTCAGACTTGAACAGCTTCTTTGTTGCTGAAGTGAACTCTGATTACTGCCATATTAGTATCTATCAGATTACAACAGTAGCAGAAAAACTCCAATTTTTAGCAGTATATGTTAAAGAAAACAATTACTTTATGCATATATTAGCAATTGCTTTTTCTTTTTTAAATTGTTTGGAAACTTGTTTCAATTCTGATTACTATAGATTAAACTAAGTGTCCTCTAAGAAGTTCTCCCAAATAATTTTTAGGGCAATAAAACAAAACAGTGTGACAGCTTATGAGATGTATATTTACAGAGCATATAGATGTGAACTTGAACCATGAGGTGCTGATGCAAACACATGTGCCAGAGAGCAGGAACATACCTGGTTTTGCTGTAGGGAAATCTCATATGTTCCCCCACCCCAATACTTCCCTTTCCTTAGTGTAGCTAAGGAAAGTGTAACAACTTAGTGTAGCTCACTTCGGTCAGATGAATTCAGGTGTTAAGAGCACAGACTTAGTTCCCTAACGTCCTTTGTGAGGACTGCAAGAGACCTCCATATTCTCTCTCAAGTTCAGCAGAGAGTTTTATGCAAGTTCACAAAGCTCAGAGGGCAAGATGTCTATTTTTATTCAGAATTTATGAGAATTTAGGGGAAAATATTCATGAAACAATCTGGGAGGCAGGAGTTTTTATTCCTTTGATTAAGTAATTCAACCTTTTTTTTGCCTCTGTTTACCCACTTGTAAAATAGTTATAATGATAAATACACCTCCATTGGCAGAAACAGTGGGAGGTTTAATTACTTAACATTACTGAAATGACTGAAATTCTATGTTGAAAGGTATTATAAAGTATAGGGTATTATCATCAATAAAATATAAGCTGCAAATCAAACAAGCTATGATCAAGAGCATGCCACTTTTCTTCTTCTCTCCAAAACACTGTGCCATGCTCTTTTTTGAAAACAAATTTAAATCTTACTGAAAATGCCATGTATCATATTTTCCAAATTGAATAAAGAGAGGAACTATTTAATTCCCCTTCTGAAATAGTTCTTTATTAATAATAGGAATGCCTAACCCAATGATTAAAAAGAGAAGACTGTTGGGTTTGGATCAAAAGTAGATTCAGATCCCCCAATTATTGTTTCACAAAACAATAACCAGAAGTCTTAAAATTGGCCCTTATATTATTTACGATGGTAGAAGCAATGAGATAATTGATTTATAATCTTAATTTCCACAATTTTGTATATGATCTCAGAGTCACAACCTGGCAAATAAGCCTTTCAAGAAGTAAGGAATAAGTTATTGGGTATGGATAATGTAGACCCATGATGATTTTGCACCATTTGCTTTTATGTGTGTGGCTAGTTACGTTAATATAATTTGGCGTCTCATTAATTACGCAAACATCAACCATATGTTGAATTCATTCAAGTTTGTTGTGTCCATAATATTTACAGTATATTAGTAAATTGAGAAAATCTATGCAACCATGAATGCATAGAGGATGTCTAATTCTCTAGATACTCAGTTTGAAATCTCTGCAAGCAAATATTCAAAAGAAGCCTATTTCTTGCTTACTCAAATAGCTTTAAACAAGAAAAGAACTAATAGAAATTGTTTTGCTTTATTGTCAGACATGGGCCTATATCAGTCCCATGGTTTAATTTATAAATATAGGTAAAACACACAAAGACTGATCTGTACACTGACTGATCATATTCCTAGATGATCGCCATTGGCTGAGTGGGTATCAAAGACCTTTTTAATTGCAGAACATTTCATATGATTGTAAAAATTTATTCAGGGAATCATTCATAGCTGGCACATTACTATTGCCTGTTTATTACTTTTGCCCTTAACATCTCATGGTCTGAAATGAAAATTCTTCTGCTTTGTACGTGCAATAGACTGCTCGCTTACGGGATTACTCACGCAAGCATTGTGACTTTTACGGAGCAGGGGGGGCCTCACTGGGGCCAGAACTTGCTTTGCCCACCAACACGTGCTCGCTGCCGCCCGTGCTGGGTGCCAGGGCCGGCCGTACCTGCGCCTTGCAGTGTTAGCAGCGCCCGCCCGGGGATTCGCAGGAATGCCGGCGGTTACGCAATATAAACAAACAGGGGAATGAGTCAAATGCCATGAAAAATAAGGCAGTTCCAGCGCGGCTTATGAATTTCCCTGTCAACAACATGGGCCTGGTATGAAAGGCTTTACTGAAAGTCCGTTTAGAAAACAGATACAAGATGTAATTAATAAAAAAGAGTATGCCTTTCCCTAAGGACTTCTTATTGAAACAGTTTAGCAGAAACCTTCCCTTCCTCCACCACCTTGCCACCTTTGAGATCTTGTAAATTGTAAGAACGTAGTGGCATGGGGATTAAATATTAATCAAAGTCATTACTGTCACCGTTGGAACATTCAGGAGCCCCAAAGAAGGAAGATATTATTTCACTAATAAAGATAATATCATCTGAAAGATTTCCCTGATACTGTAGCACAGTAGGTATAAAGACAAAGAAAAGAAATGAGAACGGGGAAACAAAAAAGATCTCTGAAGCTTATTGTACTGCTCAAACGCTAAGACATCCTAAATGAGTCTGTAAGTCTTCCCAAGGGAGTCTGTTTAAGTAGCGCAAACTCAGGAAGGGCAAAACATAGTACAGAAGAATAAAAGCTAATTTTGCTGAGCCACCTCTTTTCCCCAACGAACAAGCCAAAACAAAAACAACCCAGCAAATGCAGGACCAAAACTTCATAAATTGCATCAGAGAACACCCAGCTTCAGTGGAGATTTAAATTGCTCTGGTACAATACAGCTATTGAAAATGCCAGCACTACACCTAAAACTAGCACTGCTTCCAGAAAGACTTATTTTTTTGCATGAAAATGACAAGTTTTATGGCATAAAAAGGTTTTTGCTATCTGCAAATTAAGGTGTAAATGATTAAATAAAATAAATATCCTCTTGGACTCCCAAGGGTATTTGCTAGCTGATATTAAATAGCCTGTGTACCCTTATGACATATTTAATTTAATTTATAAGCGCAGTTATTGCACAAAATTAAGTGCATAGTAAAAGAGAAAGGCTCAAAAGAATTGGAAGAGCAACCAGTAGAATAAGAGACATATTTCTTTTAATTTCTGACCTCACTTCTATCAAATTATATTCAAGAGGACTTAGCCATCCCTTTTAACTATTAGTCTTCTGACAATTCTAGTCCCAGAAGAGCAAGCTAGAAATTCCTTCTTTCACAGCAAATATAACATTTACTATGAACATGCAATTAGGTCCTAATCACTTGGATTAATTACCACATCAGGGGTTACAATAAAACATTTATTGCTCACACTTCCACACATCTGATTTCATTATTCAAAGGTACATTAAAGTTATTGTTTGGGCTTTTTATTTTCAATATATAAAGAGTACTGTATAACTTTGTTTCTGAACACACAAACAAATGGGAGTCAGAAGCCATGCTAGTTTTAATAATTATTAAAAGATATAGTTGAGGTGTGGACAGTTGCTGAACTCTAAACAAGGATATTTTTGCATAAATTAATTCACGTAAGTAATTACAATTATCACCTGTATAACACTCTGTATACGTAAAGAGCTATGGGAGTACTTACCATTAATTATTACAGTCTCTGTGTGTATATTCTTCACACTGAAGCAGGGGGGCTCTGCTAACTACTAGCGTTTTAGGGCCAAATACTACTTATATTAAGTTCTAATGAGCTCAGGAGTTCACGCTTCAGGAACCAACTTTCAATAGCAGAGCTGCTACTGAAGCCAGGGAGGGGAGGGTGAGTCCTTGCTCCCACATCCTACAGCCTGAAGGGAAAATAAATCTTTACAAATCTTTACTTTTTCTAAAAAAGGAAAAAAAAAAAAAAAACCACAAACAGGAAGTTGGTGTCTCTCAAAATCACCTCCTCATTCCTGTGGGTTTAAATTCATTCCTTATGCTAATTAAGCATCATTTCCCCTTTTTAAAGGCTCTAACTAGAACATTTTGGATTTGAATAATAAAAACCCCAATTTTAGAGAATGAATATTATCGTTGCATTAGAAGTAAAATGCAGCATGCTTTCTTCAAAGCAAACGTGGAAAGGCTCCATCTCAATTTTTGAATACTCTTATGCATCTGTATCAATGACGTTCCTTCACTGATAGGAAATATCCATGATTAAGTATTTGCTGAATTAAGTATTTCTGTTTAAGAGAGATAACTGAGAAAGTGAAGAGTTTTCTCAATTTTCTCTTTCATGGAAGGTCTCCTCATCAGCATTCACGGTCCAGCCAAGCCAAAAGACTCCAGTAAGAAGGCAAACTCCAGCACAGTGGTATTTTACAAATAACAGGAACAGTAAGTGACATTGTTACCTCCAAATCAGAACCCAACCACCATGGATAAATATTATACATGTCTACAACTTTCTGATACTTCTCTGGCTTTCTTCAAAAAGGCAACAGAGACACGAGGCAGTTCTTGTCACAAGGCTCCCTGGAGAGCACTGTCTATACAATGGCACTGAGAACATCTGCAGAACAAAGCCAAGCTCATGAAACTCACTCCTGACAAACATGTTCAATTACTGCTATAAATCACAGCACATAATTCCATCTCTAGTGGCCTCATCTAGCCATAGTATCAATTGTGGTTAACCAAAGGGTTAAGCAGTTAGTACCGACAAGAACAACAACAAAAAAAAAATTACTTGACAAGATTCCACCCTCATTTTTATCTCTACTAAAGCGTCAAGTGTAATTATAAATTTTCACCAAAGATGTCAGATTCTTATGTTAATCTTTGCACAACCTGACACTGCTATTCTTCAACTTTTACAGATGTGAACAGTTATCACTTTGTTTGTATGTCACCACAGACAACATAATCAATAGTTTTCATATCTTTCTGTTCATACATTTTGTTGAAATGAATTTTGCGAGTGCTGCCTACTTTTGTTCCACTGTGAAACTTGTTACTGCTTGAATAGAGAGCACTTAATCTCAACAATAAACATTACAATGTATGATAAAGCAGTCAAGGAAAAAAAAATGGTTCAAGTTTTTTTTTTTTAGTTCCCATTTTAACAGACTTTTTCTTTATCAAATTAATATCTAACATGAAAGCAACATAATGGATAGCTTTGTTCACTCCGATGTGCTAATCTGAAGTGCAAATTCCCTTTTCCTCCTTTTCCTTTTCCCCCCCTATATTTCTGTAGCGGGGAAATCTTCTTCCATGAAACTCGATGAAAACAATTGGATGGAGATAACTGGCTTATAAAATGTTACCATGCTTCAGCAGTAATTAAACAGGATCTACAAACAAATAGATCTGGTTTTGTTTTTGTAGTCGAGCAGCTGCCAGGCAGCCTAGCGAGATGTTCTTCTGATCTGTCACTCAGATGAAGGTAGCACATGGGGACGTTCAGCTATTCCTGCCGTTCTGCAGCTCTGAGCACTCCCAGCATTGCTCGGTACTGCAAACAGATGGGATAACTTTCTATAAAAGTCACAAACGACAATTCCTGTGGTTCCTGTGAAGGTACACTTAATGCTTCATCTGCCTACCTATATACCTCTTTTCCATGGATGCTATTGAAGTATCAATGCTTTTAAAAATATCGATGTGTGTATATATGTATACGTGTATATGCATATACATATAAATATATATTTCTTTGCTAATCAGTAACCAAAATCAACAACCAATCAACAAATTTGCAAATCAACAACCAAAACATGAAAAGGAGAATAAATATTTTGCTGGCATAGGGTTTGTATTAGCTTCTACAAATCAGCATCACTGTGCCAACAGTTAATTTGGTCCTGATTTAAGAATGTTTCCTGAACATGTGTTTAGAACTTGAATTTTTGACACATAGACTCATGGAAAACTTCCCTTCAGGATACAAGAAGAGACCAAACTGCTCCAATAAAATAAAATAAATACATTCTTTTAAAAATTGATAGGGTCATTCAGGTTCATTTTTAGGTTCTTTCTTGACTAAGCAAGCACTTTAGACACTTAACGGCCAACAAAGAAAGTTGGCCATTCTATTTTTCTCTTGCCAGCACCCAAATGATTTTTTTTCAGTATGAACTATAACCAGGAAAGTGTCCAAAAGCAATAATTTCTTGAATAATTCATGTGGGAAAGCTTAGGAATATGTTTTCAATACCACACCTTCCTAGCTGGAAATTAGTATAAATAATCACAAGGGAATATATTTTATGTCATCTAACCTCTAGGTTAAACAGAGGCAATTACTGCTAGTTGATACTCAGTTCTGGCCTTGTCTGAAGATAGAAAAATGACTTGACTCCACTGCAAATCAGGGCCTCAGACTTATGAAGGGGCGCAGTTAACTTGCAAATCTGACAGTACCAATGTGTACAAGTTAATTCACCCCCAACACTTCAGACTGTGGTAGGGTTCAGGCTGCTGAAAAGGCAGATTTCAGAGAATGCTCTGCAACACTGCAGTATTTTGGTAACAGATATGAAGCAGAGTTTGAGGTGTCTTATGACTCTGCTTACTCCATACAACCTGCATTAAGACATGGGAGAGTTGACCTGTAAGGTTCCTGTAAGGTCACTTCCTTGGCACCTACTCTCCCCAGGGATGACTGCTTATAACTCATGTACTCCGCTAAATGCCTGTCCTTTCTAACCTCATAGCAAAGGAACTTTACAATATCCACTATGAGTAATAGTCCGTGGAAATTATTCAACAATTTCAAGACTCTGATACATTTTAGAATTTAGATATTTAATAGCACTGATGACTAGCAATTTTCCACAATTACCCTCATAATCATTCTATGTTCTGCAAAGAGGATAGAGATGACAAGGGGCTGTTTGAAAAATGAGCTTTTATAAAACATCTTCTGAATGCCTGGCATTTTGATACTGTAACACTTTGTCTGCTTTTCTGACTGCCTGTTAGAAGTTTGGTTTTCCCATTGGGTATTATTCTTCTGGCCAAAATGTTCCTTCTCGGGAGTTTTCTACCTTAGTTTTCCTACAGTGAATTATGTCTCAATTCACAGATCATGCTCTTCCAAATGAACATTCAAGCCTGTTAAAATAGCCTGCCAACATACTGTGAAGATCTGGGAAATGGCACATCCTCACAAATGCCAGATGTAGTCCTGCCCACAAGAAAAGTCGGATGGATTCCTCCAATAAATTCCTGTTTCTTTTGTCTGCCTGTCGGGTGATATATGATACTACCGCAGATGTATTCAATTTTATTAAAATTTGTCCCATCAGCTACACTCTGGAAGGAGAATTTTGAAAATTACCCTGCGCTTGTGCACATTTTGTGTTGTTACTCAGCCCAAACCAAGGCCTTACATTTTGTTTAGCTCTCATGATCTCCATATCTAGTCAAAAATAGGTCTGTGTTTGTGATTGTAAAAGATACCTAGATTTCAATGAAAGTGCTTAGATATTTGAGCTTCCATTTCGGGCAACTGGAATCATTACACTCACTTCATTCAGCTGAGTCTGAAAACCACTGTAACTAGCAGTAGAATTCAAACATGAAGCCTTCCCGTGGGCCTACACGCAGGAGACAGAGATTCTCATTGCAGGTAGCTCCACAAATCCTGGCAGCAGCTTTGCTACAGAATTGAATCTTAAGAATAAGATTATTTTTTTATAGCTCTATCTTGAAAGAAAAGCTTTCCCTAAATGAGTGGCTATTAATGTACTTAGAAACACTGAGAGATACTGGTAAATCTTTGCTGAAAGATATCACTTAATTCCACTCCAACGACATGACTAATTCAGGTAAGTATAGAGGAAACTCGCACAGAGGAAAGCCAATAGAGTTGCCTATGGCTTTTGCTAAATGTAATATTAATGAAATTCTCAATCATTTTGCTGAAAACTTCATGTCTTAAAAATCATCACAAAGCAGTAAACTATCTATACAAAAGTTTAAAGAACTGGAGCAATTCAAAGTAATTTCTCAAAAATCCTTTTCAGTAAAATACCTACTGCAAATGTAAACACAATAATTCCCTGAGAGAACCACAGCAGTTGTAATACATTCAAAATTTTTATAATGGAACATACTAAGCAAGTTAGATTAAAATTCTTTTTGATTTGGGAAGTACTAACACTTGACATTAGGCTAATATTGAATTATCTTACACTATAAAATACTGAATTACTTCTAAACTTAGAAGCTGATGAAATATATATAAAGAAAAACACAAAAGAAAATAAAGGTATACAAGTATGCTGTTTGTTTGGTGCTGCTTCAGAGTTTCTTATTTAATTTGTCGTTGTATGATATTAATATCCTGTGAAAAAGAGTGCTTTGTTTGGTTTTTAAAATAACACTTTTGGCTTAATATCCAAATTACTTGGGATTCAGAAGACATTGCCCAAGAGTGTCCCACCCTGAATCATTCACTTGGCTTCTTGCATTTGCAATTCCTTTTCTAGAGACTGATAATCTAGGATGCCCTTGGTGGTACATTTTTGGGTTCCCCTTTTGTCATCTTCCACTATGGGTATTGCAGTTTGATCCTGTTCACATCTGAAAGAGCACAGGCTGTTAACATTAGTGATGCTCACTAGGAGATACTTTGCTGCATGGAAATAAAGAAGGAAAAACTACTGTGTGAGAAATGGAGACAAATTCTAACACACATGTGAACACTAAGTGGGGTGACTTGTTGCCTCAGTGGTATCACAGCTGGCACTGTAATAGATGAGTGTGAGGGTGTATGAAGCCAAAACACACTAAAAACATTATTAATAGCAGATAACAATTATATCAAAATGATTACAAACCTTCTAAGTCACATACTATTCAGAAGCTCAAGGGGGAGATAAATAAGTAGTGTTGTATGACTTTCTTACATGAGAAAATTTAGCAAGGATTCTGTGCATTTCAGTTCTTATACAAAACTACCCAAAAGCATTTGGAGGTTTTCCATAGAAACAGAAAACCTTTAAAAGAGGCCTTTCGAGTTGGCAAAATCAGCAAATATAATCTATCCACTTTCTTTTGACCTTTAAACCCGAGCTGAAAAAAAAGTGCTCAGCAACATAAATTTGATTTCTAAAGGCCTGCTGCAGATCTCATTTTCCGCTGTTTTTCCATTAGGCATTTATGGGACTTGCTGGTGTTACAAGGGACTAGTAAAATGTCGAAGTAATCCTGCAGTTCCTGTGTATGAATTCAGCTTTTCCCTATGAGATGATAACATTTTTTTTTTTCTGCCAAGGCTTTTTCAGATACTGGAGTATAAGACTAATACCATAGGTGTGATGTTATTTTTTTTTCATTTGGTAACATTAACCAGATCTAGCAGTTCAAGTGTTGAAACAAAAGAATTCTTATGTGAGCCAATAAGGTGGCTTGCTGCACATCTGCACTAATTGAAATCACAGCATGGCTTTTCAGGATAGGAACTGTATCCAAAGCATACAGAGGATTTGAAGATCTTGGTTGTATGTTTGTGCTTTCTCTTAGTGCAGAGGAAACCAGCTGCTTCCATTTATGAACTGTGCCGATACATGTGCCTCAATGTGCACCAATGACATAATGAGCAACTTAGCAAGCTAAGGATTTGTCAACTGTTTTAACAAGAAACAGGAAACTGGACATACAAGGCAAGATAATAGGAAAGAATTTATGATAAAAAGGTCTAACTTTTAAGTAGCATATTCTATAATTTGCATTTTAATTCACCAGGATAATAAAACTAACAGGTTATTACATCATCCTGTCCTTTCATCCACCGATAGGGGCCCTTGACTCTTTCCAAGCTCCTCTTTCCTATCTTTTGGCTATTCCCCCATTTTCCACTATATGGCCATCAGCCTGTATCCCCAACTCCCTTTCTACACTCCTGTCACACGATAGCAACTCTCTCATACAAGTTGCGCTACCAGGCATGTTCCATCAACATTTCCCAAAATCTCCTCAAACTTTAAGGAAAAAATTTCTCCCTTTTCCTTCTGTAAGTAGAATCAAGCATGCTCCTCTTCTGAAATCTTCAGTTGACTTTCATGACTCTGCCCCCACTTTTTATTCATTTATTTTTACATTCTAGTAACTCCTTTAGCATGTATTTTGGAAGATGCTCCTCAGCCTTGCCAAATACGATTCCACAGGATTGATTTAAAATTACCATTTCCAGCTCTAGTCTCTTCCTAGAGAAGCCTATGACCAAACGTGCATTCATAGTGATCGCTCAGAAAACCTTCTTTCTCTCTGTTCCAGTCCTCACTTACTCTATCCCAGCTAAGATATTCTCCATACTATCTCCCTTCTCCATCAATCACATATAAAGCTATTGCCTTCTCTGCTATTTTCAAATAAGTTTTTTTTTTAAAAGACTTTAGTTCAATACCTTTCCTTCAATTTAATTTCGTTTCTGCACTTAGTTTACTTTTTATTCATACAACTTTCACTGGGCAGACATCACCTTATTCCAACTGACCTTGACCAAGGGAAACTACTTCCAATCTATATCTAATCAGGTCTCCTTCCATTCATCCTCCTCTTGCCCACATCAGGTACTTGTCTCCTCTTCCAAGGCTTTCATCCCCTTTTGTAAATTCCAGCTCTCATCTCTCAGTCCTGCCTGGATCTCAACGGGATCATCAAGAAGCATTCACCATTTCCGACTGCACTTTTGGGACAAGTGCTTTATCCTGTGCAATCCCATGGGCAGGGTTTCCCATAAGCATGTACATCACTTCTAGGGCTCGTCTTTTTGTTTCTCCTTTCCAGGGTGTCTATAAAACATTTACCACAAGAGATTCTGATTTACTCAGATCAACACCACTGCTATGTTCTTTTTTCTGTGTGTTCCCCTACTGCACTATCTAGAACAGCAAATGAGGCTTGGATCTGTCATTAAGTCTCTAAGGCACTATAATAATACAAAGAAAAAGTAAAAAGTTAATTTGTGTGACAGTTTACTGAAAAGCTTCCTAAATTTCAGGGGTAGAGAGAAATGTGGGGTTTGTGTGTTTCCTCTTTTTTTCCTTCCTGCATTCTCACACAATACTGACCTATTTCACAGCCCTGTCCATTCTCTGCAATTGCAGTAAACAAGGGAGTATAATTCTAATTATTCTTTTAGCCAATCAAAAATAAAATTGTTATCGGTTGATCCTAGGAAATCATAAATAAATTTCCATTCAAGCGTTGCCCATAAAAGATTTGAATAACTTAAGAATACAAGGACCCTGCTATGCTCTCAAGGTAAGTAAAATCTAGTTCAGTCGATAACTGAATTTCAGTGTCTCACAAGAAAATTCAGATTGGGGTGCAGTATGATCATAAGCCTTCTTTTGAAAATTTTTCATATAATTAAAGGTGCTAGTCTCAACATCAAATTCCACTTTGGATGTGGTTAAATTCCAGCTTGGTTAAGTATTTCCTGTCCATTTAATTTCATCCTGTAGACCCAGCTGCACATAGTTACTCCACGCTTCCTGTCCTAAACTACAACATAGTGCTGTTGTGAGTCATTGAACAGCCTCAGTCTTCGTGAATCTTTATAAGATGCATCAACTGCATCATCCAAAAGTGCCTTCAAATCCTCTGAGAATGCACCCAAGATTCACTTTATATCTGTAACAAACAACCTACAGTGAAAACCTTATAAATAAGTCAATAATTTTTTACAGGTAACATGAATCAACTAAACCCAGGCAGATATTTGTCAAAATATGCATACTCCACTCAAGAATATAAAACAAATAAAAATTAATTTTAGAACACAGCTTTCAGGAAGCTTACTTTGGCTTCCTCATAAGTAGGCTGCAATTTCTGTGCTTGCATTAGGAAAAATAATCAATATAAAAATAATTATACAAAACTAACACAACTTTACATACTTTTCTGTACTCCTTCTCTTTCTCTTCTTTGCATTAAATAACAAAGTAAATGACAAAAACACAAGTCTGCCCTGTCAATCACTCCGTAAAACTCTAGCACTCCAACAGCTCACAAAGGAACAAGGAAACTGGCTCCTCAAATAACACCTGGCCTAAAAGCCTGAAAAGCAGTTAAAAATCCCTGATTCAATATAGAAACCCCCAAAGAAACCAAGCCACTTTCTATGTACAGTAAGAAGTAGAAATAGAAGCCTTTGATTGTGAAAGGACTTATTGCCAGCTCCCACAGACATGGTAAATTTGAGCTGTTGCTGCTCACATATTTAGATTTAGGCCTCAGTCCAGTAACCCAATAATAACCACTCATGTTATTCTCCTATTCCAACAGAAAGTCACAGCAACTGAGGACTCAGTCCACTTTGACAATCGGAATGACACAATCCATCCTTCAAAATCTGTTATTGCTACGTGAGGAGTGCAAGATATCTTTATATCTTCTAGCCCTCAACAGGTAGCACTTGAGACCACGAGCAGAGTTACTGGTGCAACCAAGCAGCTTCCCTACACACACCCCAAAATGTGACCTTCACAGACACTGAGCCTGCATATCAAACAAGGAAAATATATTTGGAAGGAAAGAATATATTGTCAATGTGAAAAGCAGAGCAAGGGTCTTTGCGAACAAGTGATGAACGAAGTGTTCGTCCACAGCCACTGGGAGCTGTCCAGTAATGCCTTGGTTTGCCTCCAGTCTAAATGATGAACATCGAAAAATTACCTGAGGATGACACCAGTTCCCATTGCTTAACCCTGTTCAGATTTTAGAGTCAGGCATTAGGCCCAAAATTCCCAAGTGTGTTTGTCTGGGCTAGCAAGAAAATCGCAGACAGGCACAGAGGGAAGCTGAAGCTGCTGTGCCCCAGCTGCCAGGTTACAACGCATGGAGTCCCAAGAGCTCGTCCTCCAAAGCCGCGGCTTCACCAGGCGACCTTCTCCCAGCCGTGCCGCGCTGAGGAGTAACTGCGGCTACGGCCGCACCACGCGGCTGCCTCGCTCTGACCTCTCCGGGTAGACGCTGTGAAGACGTCACGAGAGCTCCAGCCGCACAGCCCCTGCTGAGCCCTCGTGTCTGTGAGCAAGGAAACACAGGGGCAACTTCATAGAGTGCTCCCACAGACACCAATTAACACACAGCGCAGAGAGAAGCTTCGCACTGTATAGCCAACCCACTACGAATGTGACTGCAGTCAAGGCAGGGGCCCAGGGATCACCGGAAGAATTCTGATGGAAAGTTGCGTACAAAGACCAGTTTGTAGCCACCCTTTCCCTTGTTAACCCACAGACAGGAGCAGTGAACTTACTCCCGAATTTCAGTCTACAACACTGGGGAACACAAGGTCTGTTGACGAGCACTGCCATTTCCTCAACAAGTCTGGTTATAAGGGCTGTTTCTCTTTGACACTGTTCAGCAAACCCAGATGCCATCATTCAAACCCGTTTGAACAAAATTTGATTTCATAAACATGTCAAATGCTCACTAGACCACAAAAATAAGATAAATACACAACATGCCGTCTGTGATACCATGCCTCACAAGGCATCAAAGGATTGACCCATTTCATACTAACAGCAGGGACAAATTGCATCTATGCTATAGGACACTTAAAGCCTGCAAAGACAGGTAATAATCCTTTCAGCATGTTCCAGACCAGGAACCACAGGGGTGAAAGAGCTACAGCTTTTACAATGCAAATCAATGCTTATATGGACTCAACAGCTTCTCTCAACTTGCTTTATATACACACACACATATAGATCTAGATTACAAATTACTCTGGAAAATGGTAGCAGAGCAAACAGGGTAACTAACTTCTCTTTCATTTACTCCTTCAAAGATCACAGTACTTGACTAGCAAGAAAGTCTCTCTGCTGTAGAGTAAGGAGGAAAAAAAGAAAGCTCAATAACATCAAAAGTTGCAAATGTGTAAATAGGTGCAAATGAATGCATACGTGTAAAAAGCTAGACTCACACGGACACACCAGGAAATGATTTTCTCAATCTCAAATCACTTTTGCTCTAACATGCGTATAATCCTTTAGACATTCATGATTTAAGAAAGACCAGTGTAACACAAAATAAAGTTCATTTATTCTTTCAGAATGTATTTGCTGATTCAGGGAAACATGACCAAACAATGGGCCCCCATTTAGTGGGGGAACAGACAAACCATATTTGCTTTTCTATTAAAATAACTTACGAAAGATGTATTACAGATTGAACTTCCTTTTGGAAACTTTAGCTGCCCTGGGAGACAACACAGCCTATAATATTTCTTACAGAGAATATCCATATAGTTTTGGGAAGGATTTTTTAAAAAATCTACAATATACATTAAAACATATTTTAAAGGGTTTTTCTTCTTCTTGTGCTCTTTAAAATGTCAATTTTAATATTTAATTCAATTCAGTTAGTCTTTTCACTCTGTCTTCTAGAACATACTAGAGAAAGGTTGAAAAGTTAAAGAAAGAGGGCATTTATCTAATTAAAATGAAATCTTTTAATGATGTTATGAAAGCACTCAAAGCAATGTTTTAGATTTGCTCCTGCTGTTGTTTGAAGCTGTGGTGTTAAAAAAATGCCCTGGTTAAAGTTACAGACTGTTCTAAAAAACTGTGAGGAATTTATGTAGGATTTAAAACAGACACATGCTTTTAAAGTCGAGAACCTTCAAATACTACAGCTAATCCACACAATAATTCAACAACCAACCCATGCTCAAATTCCTAACAGATACCATATGCAACCTGTAATAAAAACTGCATCAAGGTATTTGAAGCAATAGGATAATTTCATTTTCCACTTAAAAGCCCTATTTATTTTTAATTAACAAACTATTATAAAGTGCATGAAAAATATTCTACCATTTTGCATACAATCTTTGTAGTGAAAAGGGTTTTCACTATATGGGAAAATATTTTACTATCTCAAGACATTGGCTTAGAGATTAGATGTGTTATAATAAAATCAGCTCGCATTCATCTCAGTATATTAGACAAGAATATCCCACAAAGTTAATTTCTGCATCTAGCCTTTACCTTTTCTGTAACTACAACAAAAAGAAGGACAGCACAAGATGACACATCAAGTTCAGCACAGCATAGCTATAACTTAAAAAGTAAGAAAAAAAGCCATCTCCAACAGAGTTCAGTGCTATCTACCTTGTTATGGAAAACTGTTCCTTGACAATGTAGGAACAAAATGTAATGACACACTGAATTTAATGGTTGAACCTTTAAATTTTTCTATGCACTTTTTCATTCTAATATTCCCTCTCTTTTCCTCCTTCTCTGCCCCTGAGGATTTCTGTCTTCCGGATTTGGACAGTCTCACAGAAATAACTGTGGTAATAATGACGGACCCTAATTCCTACAGTAGTTAAAAAAATGCACTTCATACAAGTAACAGGATGTAGCCCCTCTTTTGAACATTGCTTTGCTTAAGCAAGGTATTTAGTTGGCTAAATAATTAGGCCATTGCTAAATGTGAACATTTTTCAAATAGGAATCTAATTAGTCCAAGTAAAGTAGGTATTCCATGGGAAATGATTTTTTGCCTTCAAGGAGAAGGCTCCATACCCAGTTAAATAGTGTCATATTATTAACACCCTGCCTCTGTCTGGAACAGCTCCTGCATGATTTGCCTGTCTCAAATTATAGGTTCAGTAGCTCTTGAATATTACCAGTGTTTACCAAGATTCTCAGATTGTGCATAAAAATGCTTTTTACTGAACAACAATAGGAATGATAGTATGAACACACACACAAAAAGTTCAAAAAAATCATATCAAATAATTTTACTGAATGAATTGTCAAATATCATGATGTCCTGTATTGAATGTCTGGTCAATTTAGCTCATGCACTGCCAAGAGCCACACTTTATCAGATATCCCCGAAGACAGACTCTCCCTTCCCTCACTTCTATACGTACTTAATACTGACCATTGTCAGATACAAGGTACTTGGCTAGAGAGGATTTTTGACCTACTATGCCAGCTTTTGTGTTTTGCAGATATGTGAAGCTGTAAAACTGCAAAGTATCCTTGCGAGTAGTAGCCTTTCACTGTAACTGTGAACTGATTGTAATTCAACATAGTGTATTTGTTTAATAAACTCAGCATGCACCAAAGATTTGAACTCTTCTGTAAAATACAAAGAACTTAACAGTAATTTCTAAGGAGAAATCACCAAGACAACAATAGAGCACCAGACAGCTTAAATATTCTTGCATTGCCTACCCAAGGTATTCCCAGTATTTCTATAGCAATTCAATGAAACAGATTCCCACATGGACACACACAAAAGAAAAAAGGAGAACAAAATGAGTATATAAGCCACACGACATTAAGAATGTATTCCAGTTAAATTCCTCTGCTGCATGGCTTGGATTGCAGGTGCTCAGTAGTCCCACTTCTGACCTGCCATATTCTACAACTCACAAGGTTTTTTTGAACTCCATAGCATCTCATCCCTACTACAGCTTTCGCAGACCTCACCAATTTTCTCCTGAATGGAAGCATAAGAGGTTGATCTTTGGAAAGTCTGGTATTCAGACATTCTTTCTCAGCCAAATTATTGAGCACATAAATGCTGTTCTCCAGTTCTCTGATGTCTCATTGCAATGAGTTTGCTGCTTTCAGGTTTGTGCAAATCTGTTCTGAAACACCCCATCCATGGCATTTTTGTGTCTATATGATTCCGTACCTGGACTGACCTCCTCCATATTGTTTGCTCTTCATTGTTCTGGGACCAACCTGACAGGTTGCTGTGAAGCAGCAAGAACTACTTGTTCTCAGTTCCAAGAACTACTTGGCAGCTTTACCTCTCCCTTCCTCCAGGTTCAAAACACTCAGGTGTGACCTGTGTCTTTGGTTGAGTGCATATCAAGGCTCATTAGTCCAAGCCATTCATTTGCTCACAAATATGCGTGTAAAACGCATCAGGAACACACTACACCAAGCAAAGAATGAAAGGAATATTCATTTTTTTTTATAAGACCTTATAGCTACTGTCCAAGGCTTCCAAAAGCATATTCCCTTGACATTTGATAACTTCTCAGAGTGAAGTTATATCACCCCTTTTTCTTGCCCAAAGGTCCAATAAAATGTCTCATACGGCCAAGAAAGAGAAACAGTCCTCTTCGAGTGGCAACAGGAGATACAGCTCTGCTAATCTTTACATTGATCTTGGGAGCAAACATCCCATTACTCATTGCAACAGCCAAGAGCCTCACTGGTAAAAGTTACAACTTTTGTGTGATCAACTAAAAAAACTTGTGTGGTCTATCCCTTCTACATAAGTCCCATTTAGGCAGAACCTTGAGTAACCTTTTCTGCACCCTTTGAGCACCTCCTTCATGGCATAAAAACAACCGCCTGAACTAACTCCTATCTTATACTTGGGGGAGAAAAAAATTGTTTCCCTACACAGTTTTCTAAGAGCAATCCTTTAATTTCTAGTGTTTGCTTACACTGTCAATTCCATGTCATGGCTCTCTCGCATGCTATTTGGTGGGATCAAAAAGGCTCTTCCAAGTAAGTGCAGCTCTACAAAGGTAATGGATTCAGATTCTTCATCAATTTTGGCCGCTGTGGTACCTACAGTCCTGGGAAATTATGGAGTCAAGTCAATCTGCCAGCACATCTCACAAAGCACACACCATCCCCCTTCAAGCTTGGAAGAACCAAAGTCAAAGTACATGTCATTAGGTCTTCTATGTTCCATGTCAGTAATCTGAAAGCTGGTGGCTGCTGTAGAAAGGCTACTGTAATCTGCAGGTGGCATTCTCAACACCAAAATTCCTTCAAATTGCTACAGACTTTTTACAATGTATTTGGGAAAAAGAAAACAAGAAAAAGAAAAATCTAAGGTCATAAATCTCAACATGAGAGCTCAGGAACATGGCTCAGAATGTGACTACTCTGAATAGGGCAGTTCTCTGGGTGCAGTCATAACAAGAATCCATGGTAAGGTGTCATAAATTGATATGAACATACTTCAGTTTGATAAACTGGTTCATCTAGGTTTACAGTATTTTGAATAGTGTTTTATAGGTAGACTCATGCTTCTCATGCTTTTATGATTTGGGCTGGCTAGCCACAAGCACATGCAAGAAGCAAGGGTTGGGTAGTCACGTTAATGCAGTGTTCAACCCAAGTTAGTTATAAACACATCTGAGTAAAAAGGTACATTAACTCAGGCCTTGTGTTGCATAGACTACGTCTATACAGCCTTTGGAAACACCAGAACATGTAGTAAACTTGCACCTGCTTGGTGCTCTCTGCTCAGGCAGAGATTCCTTTCTTTCACTGGAGATTATGAACAAGAAATGGTAAACTGCACTTGCACAGTGTGCCTTCTGCATTTTGCCCTGTTACACACTCAACTTCCCCCAGCAGCCCCTAAACACCCTCTGCAATCAAAGAAACTGCATCAAGATGAAGAATGCAATGCTTCAAAGATGAGGAATGCCACCTTTAAGATCATCCCATGTAACCTTAATTCTGGTCTTTTTTTCTTTTTTTACATCATAAATATCATAATCAACATAACATTTTGAAGCTTTGTTAGGTCTTTGAAACAACCAAGATCACTTCCTCATTTAGTCCAGAAAATAAAGGTAAGGAATTTTGTCTGTAGTTTCTGTGATGTTTTTCTCGTACAAAACTCATAAATGTGTGTAACTGCACACAGCATCAGCTACAGTTATTTTACTTGAAAGAATATAATTGCTTATCAAATTTAAGACCCCTCAGTAGCCCATTATACCCAATTTAAACTGACTGGAAATCTTAGTATGTGATCTTTCAGGAAAACAAAACTACTATTTTCTGTCCAGGCATCAGTAAAGTCTTTAAAGAACCAATTAAGGTATTTCCACCATAGCACTCAAACCTTATTCTACATTTCATAAACCACATGTTTACCTGTATAACATATACAAGGAGATCAAAGTAAATATTCATGGACTTGGCACTCCAAAATGACCAAACAAATCCTCTCCCAGTTTTCCACAAAAACTCCCTGTATATGTGACCATTCTGTTTTCCTCATGAGTACCATTTTCTCTCCAAGGAAACTAGACTCTTTACCAAGGTGTCAGAAGTTCAGTGGCTCTTTGCATGAGATTTCACAGTGAGATATGCCGTATTTTGAATTCAAATGACAGTAATTGAAAATCTGTAGCAAGTCATGAAAGCCACTGTAAGACTGCGTAGCCTTTCTGATATTTCTGTTATTTAAAGAAGGCACTCTCTTATATGATGTTCATTCTACAAATTCTAAAAATTCTGAGTCACCACAAAATTCTTCACAGATTCAATCACATTGTTGCACTGCCTGCAAATCCCACAATATCTCCGCCAGAGTCAAAAGAGAGAAAGTCTCTCCTGAAAAAAGCTATTCAAAAAGCAACAAAACCCATAACACCCTCCTAACCCTCCAACACTGGATTCCTTTTGAATCTTCTATGATATATCTAGAGAGTGTCCATAACTATTCTTAAAGTTCATCAAGCTTCATTATCTTTTCTACTGAAAATAATTACTTCTCCAACAATCCAAAATTCGTTATTTTTAACAAACCAAATAACTCAAATTACTTCTAAACTGTCGCTAAACTGTAAATTTTAAAGTTGTTTTATATGTAAAATACACATATAAAAACTATTCAATGAAGCATTGCTTTGTCTTTCTTCTGAAGTTTTTTTATGAACAAAGAAAAAATGATCATAAAATGATGAAGTAATGTTTAAAAGCAAAATTATTGAACAACCAATAATAATTTCAACCACAACGCTTTATAAAGACTTTTAATTGCCCTAAATTTGTGAAAAACTACCCAGGAGATCAACAAATTCATATCAATGAACTGCATTATACTATTGAGAGAACCCTTGGCCTGGAGCCAGGAAGAACAAATAGAAAGGACCATTTTCACTTGGCTGCAAATTATCAAAAAGCTACGAGAAAGCTATGGAGTTAAAGTGACATGTTTGTATGGTGGGAAAAAGATCAAATATTGATCGTCCAGGCTGAGGTAATTAGAGTGGTTGTCAAGGAGATGGGATGCATGTCATTAGCCCTACAGAAATGCATCTTTGTTTTATATCGAGTGAATTAGCTGTTCACCAGTTGGCAGTGATTTCTTTTCCTCCGTTCTTCTCTCTATTTTTTTAAGAGATTACAAACCATTCAATATTAATAAATTTCTGCAATTTAGTTAAAAAAACATAAATACAGTTTAAAAGATACTTCTAAGTATATAAAGTATTCTAAATAGACGTTTATGGATGCTTTGTAAGATGCAGTTGAAGAACATGTATCTTCCAGTGCTTTAAGGTACATGCTGGTCTAAAACATCAGACTGTAAGTGGAGAGAAAGAGGCATGGTGTGGATATACTCCCATCATAAAATCTGCATCTGTAACAACAAGTGAAATCACTACTGACAGAACATGCCACCTTTCTGACAATTAGGAATGCAGGGACTGTGTGTGTTAAATCTGGTTTCACCACACTAATGCGCTTTATATGACAATAGATATCCATTAAAAATCTTTACATACTACATGAGCAGCTCCCAAAAAAAGAGAAGAAAACAATTCCCAAAGTGGCATTGTAAAAATGAGATGGAGAGGACCTCAAGCAGTGACATGCCCCCAGAAAAGCAGATCAGAGGTATAACCAGCTTTTGCACTCAGGACTTGTAACATGACAAGGAATTTACAAAATGAAATTTAAACAGCTTTTGGAAGCACATATATAAACAAGACACACATGATTATCATGTGATATAAACATGATGATAAATGAGAATGAAAAAAGTGTCCCTCTAAGCTTTGTGACTCCAAACCCAACAAACAGTTTAGGGATGAGTGGTTAAGCAAGAAGCACCAATTGGACAAGTATCATGCAAGCAGGAGGAGTTCTCAGAGACTCCGCTTTTCATCACATATGTACTGTGACTGATCTCCAGGGCTTCAAAGACAAGCAGAAAGAAACTGTGACTTAGACTCTAACCAACAGGAAGAGATCCTCTGCTTTGCCATGAAAGCAACTTCGGTCAAACAGGGGTTACATTGCATAAATATGATACAAAGAAACAATAATCAAATGCCTGGCATCTCCCTTGGTAGTAACTCATCAATGTCCCATAACCTGTCAAATAATAATCCTTCAGTAACCTAAGACCTTCTATCAGGAATTACATTCCCTATCCATAGCAATACCCCTCTAGTGTCATACAATTATTTAAGTGATACGATACTTCCAATTATAAGAATACTTCCAGTTGAGTATAATTTTGTTGAACTTCCCCTTTGGATCAAAATTTGTCAGTGCTTGAACTCTGCTTTGATTTTTCAGGAAATTTCAAGCACAGAAAACCAAAGGCAGCAGTTCTGATTTGATTTCTGTTCTCCCTAACATGACAAGTACAGGAAGAATATGCTTTATATTTTTAAGTTACTATTGTGCTGATGATTTATACATGTTCTTGGTCAAGTTATTATAGCATGTTAACAACTTTATATATATAGAAAAAATACTTTCTTGTTTATTAACAGAGTAAATTTTCCCTATTTTCTCTTCTTTGATGCCCAAATTTGATAATCACTAAAATTACAAAGCAAGCCAACCAGCCCACCCTCCGAAACAAGAAAACTACCAAACTCAATAACTACCAAGTGCAGCTCTGATACTTCACTTCATTATACCATACACTTGGCCCTTACTTGACATATATTAGAATGCAATGGCTCAGAGTACTCTTATCCTGTTAACACCTAATTTCTTATATAGGATACTATAAGGTAGCAGTTACCTTTAGAAAATAACAATATTTTCCAACAGGTGTCATGCAGCGGCCAAAAGAGAAAGCACTGCAAAGAATATCGAATGTCTACTGCTAGCTACATGCTGAAAGATGCTGATTTTTTTAGATTTTTTTTTACTAGTAGCAAGTGCATATTTACTATATTACAATCATGATGAATAATTAAAATATATTTTGCCACTGTACAAGCTTTGAAATATCTCAGTCTATTATGCTTACCTGCTTAATCCGAAACCTCATCATATTTACTTATTAGAGCAGCTCATAGTTTCAACTGTGCTGTAAATATCACATACTGTCTTTGGCATAGTCAGGCTTCTGGTCTGCACTATATTTCTTTTCCAGTATAAATGCTGTAATTAAATTATCATTGCTCTTACAACACAAACCCAGTCTTGGCCAACTGGAATAGTGGTTCAAGAACAAGCTGCCCTTTTACTGACTACCTGCACACAGCAGCTGGCCTCTGAAAGGGCACAGGGAAAGGAGAGCATTCCCAGCTCTCCGGTTGATGTCGTGCTCGCAAGCACAGACCCTTAGTGCTTATGTGCTGGAAAACCTGTCAAGCTCAAACAGCTCTTAAAGAAAAAGAATCAAGGCACAGCAACAGGCTCCATCTCATATCTCATAACTCTAAAGACAGATCAACAGCTGCAGAAGTGAAACTGTAACATGGCACTGCCCTTTAGCAGTTGCAGCAATCCTCATCCACAAAGAATACAATCACCCGTTTATCACAGAGGAACATACTTTATTTTGCTCTTTCGGAAGATTCCCCGCACCTTTTCCCCAAAGCTAAAAGTACTGGTAGTCTGCACATCTCAGTAGTATGAGAAGACATTTCAGCACAACAAAGGCTTCAAAAGAAAAGGTGTGTTTTCTGTGATTTGTCTCAATGTACCACAGTTTCTGAGCAGCCATATTGCAGAGCAGGATAAGAAAAGTGTAGACTTGAGAAGAAAGAAGAAGAAAAAAGAAATAAAAACAGTAAGACAAGGACAGACCCTTATGCTAATTCCTACAAACCAAGCCCATGAGTATTTTCAAAAGGAGCACCCCATGCACAGGTGGCATCTAATAGGCGATCGGTGTTTGAAACTACTGTTGGGGACCAACAGTATTCTCAGGCACAGAAATCACTTCAAATATCGAGCCCTTAAAATTTTTCTTTCAACCTACTGGAAGTTTAATACAGGTATCTTCAAACTTGCTATCCCTCTTATACCTTCAGTGCAATCTCGGCATAGCAGAACATGTTCTGCTCCTATGTTCCTGTGCAGCTACGGGTTCCCTTCCCAACGCTGGGATTTTAACTATTGCAGACAACAGTGGCCTGGCCTCTCCAAGCAGTCAGCCTCGTAATACTGCCTACTGCCCAAAGGCTCTCATTAAATGCATTAGGTTGTTATGAAAAACTGAACATTAGAATACAAGTTTTAAGCTCATTTGTTGTAAACACTAATTTCTACTTTCTAGACTTCCAACAGTATAAAACTGGGATGGGAAAAGAAGGGTTTTAATTTACAGTTCTGCTATTAATTGGCTGGCCGGATATCACTGTCATGTAAGTTCTGCCTCATACTTGAACAATCTTGCAAAACTGTATTGAAATGTTCTAACAGAAGGGCTGTAGCCACAGAGAAAGGTGCTGAAAATACAAAATCATATCACATACAATTTTTCACTAGGTAAAAAATAAAAATGTGGCACGAACTAGATGTGCCAGATTCTAGTTACTGCCAGATTCTGTTTAATATTTTTATTATTTTAAGTTAGTAAGATGGCATGTAGTTAAATACAGACACAAGTATTCATTATTTCCTACTCACAGTGTATAAATAAGGACAGATGAGTATTCAAAGGTCTTCATATGAATATTTCTCTTTCACACTATGAACATGTGGACTATGACCTAGATTCACAGTCCCTGTTAGGGACTTGTCATCTGATTCCTTTCGGCATCTCAACACATTTACCCGTACTCTTAATAAATATTGATTTGATTTTTTGAGTATAAAATGGCCTTTTCTTCTACAGTATTTCTTAGGAATTTGGTAAAAAATGTTATGAACTAAGAGCCCAGTGGGAACAAAAGAAGGTAGCTTTACGAGTTCATATTTCTATGCCCTGACCAAAAAAGACTTGCAGCAACTAACAGGAAAGCCAAATTAATCTTGCATCTTTTCCCAGACTGAAACACTCAAAGATGTTTTAACACCATATTAAAAAAAAAAAAAGAAAAGCCACAGTAGCTGTCGTAGATAAAGCAAGCTACAAAAGTGCAAAACTGTTTTGGAATATTTTTTCCAAAGATAGAAAATGCTTTAAAAAAGTTTGATTTTTTACAAAATTTCAATTTTCTCTAGTCCTACAAAAACCTCTTAGATATTGCAGAGAAGGGATGGTATAACTCTCTCGGTTAATAGCAAAGTCTTCATCAAAGATGGAAATTAATCTTACTTGCAATTCCATCTTTTAACATCAAAAAGACAATTAGAAGAAGTGGCACAGTGGGAAGTAGAGCAATCGTCACGCAGGCCATTGACCTGCAGATACGGTAAGGAGAAAAGACAGCACAGCTAATTAGTCTTTACAGTATTTACCTTTGAAATCATTATTACTAAAATTTGTAGTTGTACAAAAAATAGAAATGTTGCACATTAAGTTATTTGGACTAGTTTCTCACAGGTAGCATAATAAGGCTGGATTCCTTCAGTTTAGACTCCACCAAATCCCTCTGTTGACTGTATCCTGTTGGATAAGGCATCGTGAAAGAGAAGCAGTCAGCAGAGACTATGAGATATAAGGTCTTTGGCAGAATTTAGCTAGTGAATCTGGGCCATGATGTCCGGAGAACTTGGAACACTCAAAGAATACCTAGGAGTTAAAATTATATAAGTTCTAAGTTATTATAGGCTGCTATCCAAAAAGCATGACTTCCAATTCTTGAGTATGCAAGCCAGATTTCATTTCTGGCTCTATCTCATAACATTATAATAGCTTAATTCACATGAACTAGAGATCTCATCTGCTATGAAGAACAAGAACTAGAACAATACAAGTTTTATCAACTGCACCAAAATTAATTTGCAATTGATGAGAGATAGTAAAATCAATAGTGTCCTGCAGCCATTCTACATCTGTACTGGCTTTTTGAAAGTTCTGCTGGCTGCTCAAATCCCCCTAGCATTGATAAAATGTATCTTTTTTGTTAGTAATATGTTGTACATTACCACCGATTTTTTATCTAAAGTACATGTTTAAGGTTAGTTGCCTGATTAGGAAATAAAGTTCACATTGACTTTTTCTGGGAGTACTTCAAAGTCTGAAAATATCTTTTCTAAGTTTTCTCTAGAGCAAATATATCCCGAGATAAACAAATGAATGTCACTTCTTGCATCTGGAAAATGATTTTAAAAATTGCATTCACACTTGTGATACAACTATGAAAACTTGGAAATCACCAGGAAAAACTAACTATGTGGTGAAAACACAAGCCTCACTTATTCAGAAAATAAGAGAGTTCAAGACGTAAGGGATTACACAGAGAACACAAACACACATCCCTCTATGTAGCCACAAATATGCATCCCAGCACAGGTATGTAACTATACTCTATCTTACATAATCGACAATTCCTGAATACTACATTTATTATCAACCATTTCCTATGACACTTTGTTCAGTGAATGAGTGTTGGTATTAAAGCAAGAAAATGGAATCTCAATTTTTAATATCTTTATATATGATTATATTCACACAGAGAATTTTCTTGGAAGACGCTTCTAATTTCTTCAGAAATATAATTCACAGTTTGCTTTCTGAGCACATCACAGTCATAATAGGGACAGATGGGACTCATGGGTATATCACATATATAACTACTAGTGAATACAAAAGGAAATACTTGGCTGAAGCTGTTATCCCTGGGGCAAATTGTCAACAACAAGGCAAATAATTCTGATACTTTGTGCTTATAACAGAAGCTCAAAAGATTTCACAAGCGTTATTGAAATAAACCAAACGGGCAAGCTTCTAAGCCAAGGTTCTGCAAGAAGCTCAAAGGCACACCCAGGAATTTGGCCTTTTGCATAGCTCCAGACCCACTATCTTAACCTCAAAGATCGTCTTTCACTCTGCCTACTAAAAGGCCTGAACAGCACAGTGAAATTTCCTGATTAAAGGAAAAAGTCAGAATATTTACTTGCTTCCAGCTTTGCCACCTTTCTCATCTTATCCATAGTCTCACACTCTGAATTTTCACTCTACTTGAAAGCATCAATATGACAACGCTGGTGTTTTGAGAGAAGGTTGAATATGCATGGAGAAATGGTAAAGGTAGATCAAAAACTTACTTTTACAAAATATGGCCATTCTGAAGAGGAAGCTCATTCACTCTCTCTCAAATATCCTAATGGACAAGATGCATTATTTTATCAATGTTTATTTTATTAATGTGCCTGATAGACCACCAGCTCTGCTCAGAAAACATCCATCTTCATAGAAATAACTTAAAGTCGAAGAGCACAACTGAAATGCTGTTACTCCAAGTAACATCAATCTTTCAAACAAGAGAAAAAAGCAAATGTGATTGAAATTAAGGAATGCACGTGAAATATGTGAATTTTAACACCACAGGTGAACAGGACACTATTCTGGTGCACTTGGTGTGGAAAGTTGTTGTAATTTTTTTTCAGAAACAAAATACCTTATTCACAATTTACTAAGTTACATAAATGCAGCACTTTTATTCGAGAAGACAAGTGTTCATATAAGTTGACAATCAAGTTTCCTAATTTTGTGGAAATTTAAATCCATCAACTACGTAATGATAATTGGTAGAGATAAAAAAGCAAGCTGCAATCTTTGCATGTATACCAGGATCCCAGGATCACAACATGCCTTCATTTTCCTGAAAGCTCTAGTCAGACGTGCCCGAACAACCCTTTCTCTCCTGCTATGATGATACAAAGGAAGAACTGAAACTAGTCAGATGGACAAGGTATCAACATAAAAGCCCATCTGTTTTGAGTGGCAATAACAGCAAAGCTCTCCATGAATGCTGGGAGCCTGTTAGGTTTCAATAAAGGAAAGCTGATTACTGGAAATGCTCTTACTTAAGTCAGCATTATTTTTTCATAATAAATGCTTGAAATTTTGCTAATAAACTCAGCTTTTAATGATGAGAGAACAGGAATAGGAGGAACAAATGTGGATGAAACATTTTGTTGTTGCTTTTCTCACTACATGGTATTTTTCTGATAACTATAATACAAAATAAGCCCAAAGATAAGAAGTGACAATGACTGAAGAACACGTATTGATATAACTGTGGAAAAAGAATGAAAATGTTTCACCACTATATTTTTCTAAAATAGTGGGCACTCATTTCATCTGCTTTCTAAAGGATGAATAATGTAAGTTGTAGTTCTAAGAAACTACTTTTTTTTCAACTGCATTTTTATTAGCTTAAGCCACCAAACCAGTTCCTTATGTGCAGAACAACAAGGGCTTGGCTTGGCTGAAGTCAAGTAAGAGTTCAGCCAACTTTTGAGGGGACAAAAACAGACTGTAAGGTTGTAGTACATCTGATATAATCACTTCTAATACCAAGATAAGACGCACTTTGCCTTCATTTATTCTAGTTAAGGAACGATACATACATAAATCAGGTAAACTGCATTTTGCCAAATACACAGCAGGATTTCTCTTACTCATTTAGAGACGTATAAAGCTGCTGAAACAAGAATATACCAACTTGCTTGCAAGAAAACAGTAGTATCTACCACTGTAACCAGTGAGCTGCTATTCCTGAATGCTGTTCATTTTGTTTCTTAACCTGAAAATAAGCAGGAGCATTTAGCTCTCATGCAAATACACAAATAAACTGTGGGGGAAATAAAAAAGCCTGAAGTTTCATTCATTCTTAAACAGAGTGAAAGGCGCAAGTTACAGTGACACAGCTAACAATTCATTTTAGTTAATTTCATGATAATTACTCGGCAATCACCAGTTATTTGCAAACATGTAAGTGCTTGCTTTCAGTTAGAGAATTAATCATAAAACACATAAGGTATTTAATATTGTAATTAAGTATAGATTTATTAATGGCACATAACACTTGTAACTAATTAATGCACACAGTTAATCATTAAGTATCTTGCTAAGTGCTTATTAGGGTGTCTCTATCCAAGGACAGCTGATTTTTCCCTTTGTCATCTGCCTGGTATCTTTACACTTCAAGATAGCAAGGAATATAAAGGAAGGTAAGGCCTTTGAGTATATCATTCCGTATAATGAGTATTTCTTCAGCCTTCAGTGTGCTATTGCTTTACAATTAGAAAACAACTCAATAGCTCCTGTCCTGGATCACTCTCAGTCTAGTAATGGAAAATCTCAAAAGCAGGAAGTTCTGCTAGACACAGATAACATTTACTTTGTTTTAGAATATTTTTTTTCCTTTTAAGAGGAATTTGCATACAAAAATAGTTCTTGCTTAATGACCAAGTCTTCCACTGATTTTCCTCTACGCAGGAAATGTACGCTACCCCGCGAAAGCCAAACTGTGCAACTCATCTACGCTTGACATATATAGAATTTAGGGTCGTGGTGCATCCTGTGCAGATGGACTGCTGTTTCTTATTAATATAGTTTTATTATTTATTCATGCTCCAGTAACATTCAAGTCTCTGATCTAGACTGCAGCTTCGTCACAGTAGATGATCTATGCACAAAGACCAACTCAATTCCTACCACAAAGTAGTAACTTAAAAAAAGAACAAAACTTGCCATAAGTTACATGTTTTTATATCCTCCTAAAATTATGACATGAATTATTAAATTAGCTATACTAAGTAATTCTTAAAAATGTCTCTTTCTCCATATCCATATCATATTTTAGCTATATTTTTTTTTTTTTTAAATTTGCACCAGTAGAAGACCCCCGTTGCTTCACCCGCTCTCTCATCCTCATTTCCCCGATACTTTCCTCCTTTTCTAAGATGCGCGAAGACAGGCCCTGCTGCCCCGCTATGCAGCCAGGCAGAGACCCCTCCGCGGTGCAGCGGCTCCTCCCGTGCACAGCTCTACACATCGCCCCAGATCCGCGCTGCCACCTCCTCCCACGCCGGCAGCCGGAGCCGGGGGGCAGCACCACGTGTGTGCTGTGATGAGGGTTCCAAACGATGGCGCTGGCCTAACCCAAACGCTCCCGGGGTCTCCTGCGCCCGGTCCTAGCCAGGGAACCCTCTCCCTTCTGCCTGCACCCGTGTAGGTGACAGCAGTCACGCCATTGCAAATCCTCCTGCTGACACAGTTATTTATGGGCTCTATTTCTCTCTTACATAGGGAATGTTTTTTTTTTTACTTTATTAACAGTTTATAAGTGTGAGCCTTATCACCATAAATGTTTTGAGCGTGTTCCATATTTAAAGTTCAAAATGCTCTCCTCATATTGTTCATTTTGTCTTCCCCTACTTCCCTGCTGCTGCAAGGTTCCCCTTCTCTGCAAGGCTGCTCTTCCTATATTTATTATGAAATAATTAGCCAACATTTATTAGACAGTATAACTGCCCAGACACAGAAAATGAGGTGGATGGGGAACACAAAAATAGCCCAGTTAACTGGATATACACATTAATTTTCCATGGCACCTGCATGCAAGACAGACATTCATTTACACAGATTCTTCTCCAATATTTATGTGGAATTAGTAAGTGTCCTCATGAGCTACTTTCACTAAATACTGAAGTCTTCACTAATATTTTAAAGTATCAGGTGGAAACTTAGGACGGGTGTATCATAAATACTTTTTTAATTGTGGAAGTCAGGATTATAATCTGTTTATGATGTTCTGTATGAGATGAATTCTTCTCTAAGTATTCCAAATATTTCAATCAAATTAGTTATTTCAATTAAATTAGTGATGATTTCAATTAAAGTAGAAATGTATACAAGATGTAGCTGCTTAATACATTTAAGTAGAGCCTTCAAAAAAAAAATTCCATAATATGGTGAGTATACAACCCTATTGCTCATTCTGTGTCACGGGGGGAACTTCTACAAACACTAGAGTAAAACTGAGTGATATTAATGTGTAATTTATAGGACAGTAGCTACATGATAGATGTCCAGAGCATCTGAGATCAAAACACTGAATCAGTCATGAGCACATGCCTGTCGTTATCTCAAGAGAAACTGTATGCCCCTTTTCTGCTTCTGAAGAAATGACTCATATTTCAATCCAACAACCTAAAATTTTACTTGAAAATAATCAGGCTGCTTTCTCACTATAAGAGAAATCAGGTAATGCGAATATTTACTAAACATTAATTTCCAGTTTGTTCATTTTTAACTCTAGATGAGCAAAGGCGAGCAGATGGCTAAAATGATTATGTTCAAATTGTCCAGAGAAGTTTGCTCTTGACCTAAGACTGTGCTGAAATGATGTTTATCTCCCCCCTTGAGAAAACTGAACATAAATGGATTTTGAACACTACTGTGAACTCAGCAGTATAACACACAAGCACAGACACAATAATACTGGCAGCATAGACAGAAACAGTGTTAAAATTTTTCTAAAGGAATCTCGCGGATGGGCTAGGCTGAAAAGATGCCCTTATTTTTGGAAGAAAAAGGCATGCTTGTGCATTGATGCTTCTCATGGCTTGCAATAGGCTCCCCCTGCACACAGAGCACAGCATCAGATGACTACCAGGCATTCATTCACACTCCTGGTCACGGCCACATGATTTGGCATCCCTGAATTGACACAAGACAATAAACAAAACAGAACTAGAATTGCATGGTTGGCCACAAAAGACACTAGGACAGACAGAAGTGACTTGTCCAGCAAGTAATAGCAACTTCACAGTATCAAATATCCGCAGAAACACACACTTGCCCTCAAATTGAAGTGGGACAAGACAAGCCACAAGCAGATACTAATTTGCTGGCTTTACTAGTATTTTTGTTAACTTACTGAGATCAGCGTTACCCAAATAATTTTTAATGCAACAACACTTATTGTGCAATGAAAGAAATAATACAGAAAAAGGAATCTTTTTTTTGCATAGCCCCTCAAAGCTTAGTGATGTGTTGTTAGAGTGAGACATCTGAAGCTCATTTCACATTTCTGTGCTAAAGACTTTTCCAATCATCTTTCCTGGCAAAAGCTGAAGAAAAATATATACTGCCTGAAATAGAGCTACTAATTGTACTTACTCTGCAAAAATAGATATTCGACTTCCACTGAAGCTCCGCTGGATGTAATAAGAGGTCAACCATAAGGGGCACTTTGCATCTGCTCTAATGTCAGCTCTTGGTTTATATTCTCCCATGTCAACTGAGCATCGGGCTCACCTCTTTACTGTTCTGCCAGAACTCGTCATTTCCACAACTTCATCCTAGCACAGTTATTCCTTCCACCAGCACCAAAGGCAGAAATAGCAAATGAAAACAAGCAGCAGCAGCAGCAGCACAGTTGCTCCTCTCAGCTTTATACCAAAGAAGAGGCTCTCTGGAGAAGAGGATTTTTTTTTTTTTTTTGGCAAATCTTTCAATGTCTCAAGGCATTCTGGAAAGCAGCTGACAACTTCCAATACTGAACACAAGAAGAGCTATACTCAATCAAGGGGCTTCCAGACCTGTGTCCAATAATGGCCATGAGCAGATACACGTAGGGAAGTCCAAGATCAAGGCATGCTTTCACCATACTTGCCCTGGCTGTTCTTTAGACCCTCAATTGCTTCCAGCTCAAGCCTGAGCTGTAGGTCGTCTTTTTAGGCAATACGTGGTGGATCTGTCTTCTAATAACTTGTCTTGGAAATAGACATTTTGTATCCAGAGCATCCTTTGGCAAGGTGTGATCCAGGTCTACCACCTGTGTGTGTTTTGAATCTGGCTGCTACCAGCTTCACAAAGTAATGCTCTATTATCACACTGGAAGAAATGGTGTAGAGTTGATGCTAATGTATCCCCTCCAGTCAGCTTGACTGGTTTCATGCTTTACAATGCTTCCTTTCTAGTCAAGGGTCTCATGTTCCTCACACAGAAATTGGGTTGCATCAAAGAGTAGTCCTGGCACAGGCCAAGCTCTCCTTCCAGAGCAAACTAAGCACCAGGGCAGCTCTTTCCAGCCAAGCGAACCCAGCCCGTTCCTTCCCCCACACCAGAATTAACGCGTTGGTGGCAGTTCTCAGCACGATTTCAGGACTGCTTCTGTGGTATGGCAACCCCTTGCATGTGGGCAGAGCTGTAGGTAACCCCTTAAGTCATATTTGTTGAGTCCTCCAAACAGCTCCTCAAATCTTGCAAGAAAATCATGGCTTTACAACAGAAGCCATGCTGACTCCCTCGAGTGAATTATATTTACCCAGGCATCCATTAACTCTATTTTATTATAGTCTCTACTAATTTGCCTTGTAAAACCCTCAAGCTTACACGCCTGTAATTGCCTGGAAACCTCAAGGACCGCTTGAGCAACAGAACTATCTCTAATAATCTAAAACAAAATATAGAAATACTTGCTAAGCGTTACATTAATTTGGAAATGCCTTTGTTTAGAATCCTCAGACAGTGATTTTAAAAGACAAATATACTCCTTTTTTCAAGGATGAGGAATGATGAAAATGTTTATGCCATTGCCTTAGATAATGCGGCGATAGATACAATTATAATCAAACTAATAGATTATACTCTTCTACCTTAAGCATTTCCCCCTTTTTTTTTTCTTTAAGTAGGCTTATGGCTGAATGAATACAAATTTTCACTATGGATGTGAACAAAGTCATAAACATTCAAAAAGAGAACAATTTCCATCCATTTTTCAGCTATCACACTACATATTAAGCTCATATTTTCTGGCAGACACGCAAAATAGAATTGCATCATCTTTGATTGTCATGAAGGAGCAGCCTGAAGGCACTGTGGTATTTATTACACAGAGTTAAAACAATGAAGAAAGTCAGAAGCAAACAGATGTGACAATGGAAATGTTTATTAATTATTAGTACTTAAAGGAAGAGACCTAATGGATTATTTAGCAACACTTCACTGCTTGATACAAGGCCTTTTAGTAAATACCGCTTTCCTCAATCACAAGGTATTTATTGCTTCTAAAACCCTGTTTCTGGCAGCCACACCCCACGCCCCATCACCCATGGTCGGGTTACCAGTTTGCAGATCACGTGCGGGTTGGATGCAGTGGTGTCACAGCCACGAGGGTTCTCTGCTACCTGCTGTGATGCATCTAACTGTGCACAACAACTTTTATCATCGACCTTTCTTCTCTTCCTATTAGGCTCTCAGTGTAGGCTCATGTAGTCTAATTTTACATGTGTTTTGCGTTAGCCACATTTGCAATTATCCAGGTTATCCCCACCTCCTCCCTACTCCTCATTATGTTGTTATAATTGAGAGCTCACTAATTGAAACCATAGGGGCAGTTTTAGAGCAGGACGCACTTTTCCTGTAATAACACACAACTCCCCCTCCCTTCCTCCAAGGCAACCATAGCAAATTTACAGTCAAAGCGCTTCAGCAGAAAGTTTTAAAATATTGATTATATGCAACATATAGCCTTAATGACCTGATAAGCAGAGGAATCATCATTTTCTTCCCCTTCACCCTCCTCTCCCAGCTCCAATAGGCACAAATCAATAGAGAGAAACCACCACCAGGGCTGGAGCCCTAATCCTGTCTCGGGAGGCGTATTGCCAAGGATGCCGGGGCAGAGGGACTTCTGCCTCTGCACCTCACACATTCCCCCTCTCCTGAGGGACGCGAGACCGTTTTGCCATATGCCCGAGCAGGGCTGAGGGCTGCTCTGTCACCCAGGGGTTACCCTCTTTCCGCAGCTGTTCCCCAGCCCGGTGGGCTGTGAGTTAAAAGCCTCCCTCCTTCATGGCCCAGATGCTCCCGCCCGCGTCCCCGCGGCCGCTGGGCTGCGGTTTGGGAAGCGACGAGGGCAGCTCGCTCGAGGGGCCCGTTACGCTGCCGTGGAGGCGCCTGCCAAGCGCCCGTCACACCAGCCGGACCTGTCCCAACCAACACCGTGCAACTAAGGGTAATGCCACCTTGGGCTTCAGTACAAGCAATAACTCAATCATAACTCTTATCTCATTGTGCCAAATAGCAAAAAGAAAAAATTGTAACAATAGCCACACAGCTTTAAAATCATTCAAATATTCTTCCAGTTTTTAGTTAACCACTACAATACCATCCACCCGCACTCAAATAAGAAAATATATTTTAAAAGTCCTTACAACAGAAATGCCTTGGACATCCAAAACAGCAATGTAAAATCATAGTGGGACTATGAGTGAGGTCAATAAGTATGCCTCACATATGTTCTTTCCTATCCATTAAAATGTAAAGCTGATGTAGGCAGCACTATGCCATGATAGCTTGGTAAGCGGTACCGTATTACCTGCAGAAATGCTTGGTCAAATCATTCCAGACCTTCCCCAACTGCTCTTTAATTGCTCTATAGTACTGCAAACTTTATGGGAGACCTGTTTGCAGGCTTGTTTAATAAGACTGGATAAATATATAAAATAAAATAACTTGTTTCTTTCTTTCACCCCACCCAGTGCCCTGTCCAACAGATTATATTACCATAGCAGTGAACATAGGTGGGTAGGACAAGAGAAGCAGCTTGGGGACTTGAGCACACTACTCACAAGGCAGCACAGACATCCTCGCCTTACACTTCTCCGTATACAGAGATTTGAGAGTGTTGTCTTATCTTTATCTTGTCTGTCATGAAATACAGTGAGCACATCTAAATAAGGAATGAATTTGCATACGGTTATGCAGCCACGCTCACCCACTGAGTATTGTTCTCCAGACAAAACAAAATAGGGCAAAACTATTAGCCCAAGGCTTGAAGCTGTAAGGGCACCAGGCCAGGTGGGCTCACAGCTTCTTCTGGAACGAACCATCTACTGCATTTGGTGTCAGAGCCAGAAATAAAAGCCACTATCACATGAACACACACACGTGAATACTGTTAACTCCTAACTCCAAAAGCGACAGCCATTCAATCAGGAGGTGAATTCATATGTGGGGAGATGATGCCTAAACAGACACACTGGAAACAGAGTTGGAGGGAGTGCACCGTGACACATTCTTGTAGTTGCTACAGTCCAAAATATTTGAATATGAAGTTTGTACTTCTCCACACTGGCCAAATACAGGCAAGTTTAAGTGTTATCTTCAAAATACCTGTTTACAATGTAGGCACTAACTCACTTCTATGTGACACATTCTACAAGGTAGCATTGCAAATAAAGACTGTTACACGCTTTAGGAAAATGCAGAGTGTTTTAGGCACCGCTAGAAACATCAAAGTGAAACCAAAATAGTCATTAAAAGAAGTGTAAAACTTGGTGTCACCTACAGCAGCCAAGTGCTACTATACTATATATTTGGTAGCATCCTCAACAGGAGGCAGATTAGATTACCCCTGCCACAGGTAGCGCCGAGGCCATACAGAAAGCAGCAGCTCTAACAGAATCCTGAAACTATTTTCTAATTCAGAAATTAACACCGTTACGCACTGAGGAAATACTAGCCCACCATATTATCACTTTACAACTAGTTTTCCCTGTTCCTCCAGGTTTCCAGACAAATTAACTTATAATTTGTTATGGGAACGTTGTTAGTTCAGGTCAACATTTTCAATATGAACTCATTGTCTTTGTGAAGCAAAGAAATATTATAATCCATTAATATCTCTTTCAACAAAAAGGATGAAATCTTCCCCTGGTTAGGCTGATAAACACTTTGGTGTCAAAACTAAGCCTCTTTATCATGATAACCCAGAGTAATGGTCTGCTGCTCCAGGCACTTTATCTACTTTACAGATGAAAAATCAGTTCCACTTTCATGGAATTAGATTAATGCCATAACAGGAAATACTTCTGGGGCTGAACTTGCTTCATGCCTTCAAAGCTGGCTGTAAATTTAAAGTACTTCCTGAACTCAAAAGATAAGACAGGAGAGAAGGAAAAAGAAAAACAGTGGAGTGACCCTCTTTCTGAAGAAAAATATTGCTTCCTGAAAAAGCTGTCGAAAGCTACTTGCTAAGGGCATTGTGCTCCAGAAGGCCCGGGGCAAGTCTGGTTTAGTTAAACATGAGGATTCTGGGTATATATCAGACACTTGCCATAAATCTGTTCCGTCCATAATCCTTTCTGATAAACTTTTTCTTTTTTAAGTCATCTTACTTGGCAAAAGCCAAAGTAATAACTTTCTCAGCTTTTAGCAAATACAAAACAGCTTGCTATTTTCTGTACAGTATTTTTCAAGGATTACAGTTTTGCAAACTTTGAAAAATGCTGACCCCAGCCTTAAAATGAAATTTCAACTCTAAAAACGAACAAGCAGCAAATCCAATAACACTTTTATATATAAATAGCCTTACAATAAAAGATGTAAGGCATTCTTACGTGTAACTTCACATTTATAGCAACAGAACCTCCTTGAAGTATGTACTAGTATTACTATCAAGGCAGGCTTCAGGAAACACTGCATTGAGTCTGGAAGGATAGGGAGACTCTCTTAGCAGACTTTCCCATTGAGCAGTATTGAGGAATCAATTTTTTAAAATGTGGTATATATTTAAATGCATTGAATGCCACATCACAAAAAAAAAAAAAAATCAAATATCTTTGTAAGTTTTACAATTAAATCATGAATAACAACAATAATTATGTAGTTAGAATTAAGTTGGTGATTTCTGCTCATGCATCTCTTGAGAGCAGTTCTGGACTGATCAAAACTGGTGCCTGCCTGGGCCAACACTCTTATAGGTTGTTTAATCCCTTCTCACTTCTTTTTTTTTTTTTTCATTCTAAATACATTCCTGATGTTAGAGGAAAAAAGCCCCGACTATCTTACCTCTCTGTTAAAGCTTATATAAAGCTCATTTCTGTGAGGAGACAGTCTTTACTTAAACATGAAGCAAAATTGTAACTCTGAAACGGGAAATAGGAGAGGAAGCTTATTAACTAACCCAGATGGGCACAGAAGGGACCAAGGGCTGTTTGTGTGTAAGCAGTTTTGCTCAGACATCCATGCTGCCTGTGAGATCCACACACCGCTTCCCAACGTGAACTCTACTGCCAGGCTTAAACAGGTAAATAAAAAGCACATCCACAAATTGCTATCAGTCTTCAAAGATCACGTCAGCCCCACAAGATGAATAGCCTGGAGCTCTCTGCTCACCTCTAAGCCCCAATTTAATCAGTGGGAATAACTACAGAGGTTTGCTAAAGACGAGTGGGAGGTGAGAGAATGCTGTGAAAAGGGCATGTCAGGAATGTCACCAACTGCATTTTATGACACAATTGTGTAACGCGTTTTCCGCGAGATCCGCTTGAAGGTGACACGTACACAGCTGTTTAACTGTTGATGATCACTGCAACTAACCCAATACTTTTCTTAGTTTTTATACTGTAGATTTTAACAGAGGTCCTCATAAATCATAACTGAATATTCTACACCACTATATCCTTTTGCAATACAGTCTGAACCAGACCTGAGTCACAGCAGCATCTGCCACCTGGACAAGAAGCCTGGCTTTGACCTTGGGATATGCTACCAAATCAGAAAACAAGAAGAATCAGGAAAAAGCTCAACTATTTTTAAACATAGGCTAACTCAAATGAAGTAATACTCTAACAACTACATTTAAACAAATATATTAAATTGTCCTGTAATTACCCTCTAAGTAATAGTAGGTTCATGGGATAGCAGTTAATCTAAGAGTAGGACTGCATAAAATAAAATTACTTCTGCTAAAGATCTCAGCAGCATTTGATCTCCCCTAACAGTTGTGTTGACTAATGTAGATGGCTTGGCATAGCAAACTAGATCTTGAGGCCTTTATGTATTTTTCCCATTAACATTTTGCCCATCAGACATATGAAAATCACAAGATTCGAAGAGAAGATGTGGTATCCCACGTGCATATTTATGAGAGAAGAATATAATCCTCACTACTTTCTATAGTTAGAACAGCATCTAGCTCACTAGAAAGTTCATTTAAAAGAAATCAGTGGTTTTTTTCTTTTTTTTTTTTTTTTTTCAAAAGCGGACAAAATATGAAAAAGATAATGTTTGGAAAAAAAGAAAACAAGTAACATTTAAAAATCCTGGAATGCTATATAAAAAAGGGCAAAGGAAAGCACAATAATAAGAAATATAAACTTGCAAATCAAATAAAAAGCTATTTGAACAGTGCTTAAAAACACACAGCTGATGATCCTCCTTTCAAAACCCACTCTGTCTCACCAAGTCTGTTTTTCTCAGTTTCCTCCTCCCACCTCTTCCTCACCCTCCCGATTTCTTTTGGCAAATGTCATCACACATGGAAAGATTTATTATTTCCAATAAGTTCCTCATCAAAATGTTGACCTGTAAGTACACTTGGAGTCTGGTCTATTGTCTTCCAATACCACAATGCAAAAAAATCGAAATGCTGCAGCAGAAGCATCTTGGCAAACCTGTCCAGCAAACGCCTTAGTTATTCCCCTTTTTTCTACAGAGTTAAAATAGGTAAAACAATGTTATTACTATCTAATAAGAGTATTTGGGACATGATATATTACAACAATTACATCTATAATAAAGGAATTGTTAATGTAACAAAAAGAAACACTGTCAGACAGCTGGACAGTAACAAATAAACTGAAAAAAGATATTAATTCATGTGATTTAAGATTAAAAAGAGTCATATTATGCTTCAAAATATTTATGAACTCAGTCTAACTCAATATAGAAAACAGCACACAGCATTTACCAGCAAGTGATGTAGATCTGTTTACCTAATGGCAGACCATGTGGAATGAAAGTTACCCTTTCCTTTCAAAATGGCATACAAATCAACTTTACATATTATTAGGACCAGAATTATTAACTCTCACAATAAAGGCCTTTTTTTTTAAAAAAAAAAAAAAAAAAAAAAAAAAGTCTAGAACAATCACTCTGCTCAGACTGTAAAATAACAAACAACCACAACAAATTTTTAGTTTCTCTTTACCTGGGATCCTGGGATTAGTGTTTTGTTTTTTCTTATAGTGGTTTAGGAATACAGCACTGAATTTAGAGCACTTTAAAAAAAATCCAAGTATTTGTCCTTGACATTTTAGTATTAAAAATGTCTCCAGTATATTTTTTTTGTAAGCCAAATCTTAATTATGCATTGAAGACCACCTTGAATTATAATTGAAGGTGAGATTTAATTTGTGATGAATTCAGCAAGTTTTAGTCTAGCAGCTTGAGAAGGTACATATGAACCATAGGCGTGTTCCTGTACGCACACCTTCACTAACATCACACATTGCTTGCACACAGCTTCCTCCGCAGCAGTGCTCTATGAGACTTCTTAAGTTGCTCACTTTGTCACTTCCAGCATAATTATTGAGAGGGAACTTTAACTAGGTGCAGTTAGTGTTAAGTGAATGCAGTGAATATATACGAAGTATGTTGTGAGCTGTATCTCTACAAGAACGTGGGCTTTCTAGATATCATGAAGATAAGCTAACCAGAATACAGTGTGTTGATGTTACCTCTTTCAAACAATTTTGATTTTTCAACCTTCTAGCTGCCCTCTCACCAAACAGTTGTTAAGCTTACACAAGATTTTTTCTTCCTTCCACCTCTTTTTTTTTTTTTTTTCCTTAGGGTGGAAAGAAGGATTTGTTTTGTGTTTTGTTATGTTTTATGAAAGAGACACTGGCCCTGAGATCTTGCATTTGCTTCTGCAAATAAATACGTTAGCTTTGATGCTGAGATTGCTGACAAGCAGGATTCCTGCAAGAGACGGTCCCAGCGCTCTGCTCTGGGAAGCCAGCACTCCAGAAGTGTCAGGTTTCCACAGGCTGCTCCGCCAGGCTGCAGATAGCATCGAAGCCCTATTTTAACTTGCCCAACACTTCCCTGCATTCCTAGATTCGTGTTATTTTCCCTTTCGCTCCCCAGCGCAGACAGGGATCTTGCTGCTCCAGGCTGACCACACATGATCCTGTCCTGGCACACTATGGGCCACACAAATACACTTAGATTTAGACACTTAGATACACAACTGCTTAGATTTTCTACATGAAAAACATGAATGAGAGATGCTGTAACTGCTGTAACACAAAGTTCATTTCAAGAATTCACTCATTTGTTTTACCAGAGTTAAAAGCATCATTAAGAAAGAATTCAACTGCTTTGTGAAATGTATCCATCTTGTTTAAATTTCAGTGGGAGATTCCAGCTTTATCAATTATTCACACGTGAAAGAAATTTTTTTTTATAATCAATGCTTTTGTCGGAATGTTGTTTTATTTGCCTGCACTTAACAAAATGTTGCTTTCTCCCACCTACACTCACTTGGAAAACAACAAACATTTCAGTCTTTACATTAAAAACAAATAAATTAAAAACATAGGCACACTGCTCTCCCTACACTACAGACCTCCATTTTAATAAAGGGAGGCATTGCAAGTCCAAGGAGAGGCCGTATCTTTTACTTCTTGAGTCTTTCCCTGGGAACTTTATTACTTCAGCTATTGCAAAACAGCAAGACCGGAGTGAGACAAGCTCCGTACGCAGAACATGTGACGGCGACAGGCACCAGCTGGAACGCTCATTCATCCGCTGGTGTCCGTCCTTGTTACAAAGGAGGAGGAGGACTTCACTTGAGTGAGCTCAGACAATCCTTTTCTGTCCCACATGGACACCACATCAATATCCACTTTTGTGAGAGACTAGTCTTCCAGAAAATATTTGTTTTAAAAGGAGAGAACTGCAATACTCAATTTGTTTGGTATATTTAAGAAAAAATACCTCAGATTTCCCCCTGAAAATATATACTTGACATTTATGAGGATTGTTGTGTTTTATATAGTAATGCAAAGGAGAAAAAAAAAATCCTGAGGCTGTGACAGTATAACTACCAGCCACTATTACTTTCTAAGGAGAGATTGCTTCACCCGACGCAGTTCAATTCCAAACATGTGCCTTATCTAAAAGACACCTGGAAGGGCGTTTTCCTGAGGGTGGCACCTACAAGAGGGGGCGGCAGCGCTCACAGTGGACACAATCTGCCACGGGAGAAACCGTCGTGTCGTGCTGCACTAGACCGTCACGTTCAAACTGTCACAGCTCGGCTCCTGCTGAGTTAGCCACTCTGACTGGGGATGCCGACAAGCTCTATGGCAGGACTTCTCATTTTTTGCCACATACAATTATGCCCCAAAAGATTTGATTAGCTTTTACATATCTACTCAGGAAAACATTTGGGCAAGTGATATAGATTACTGGAAAACCAAGTCCATGAGGATGTGGCCAGAAACCTCTGTGTCACATCCAAGAGAATAGTGCCCATATGTATGGAGTAACTCTGGTGCTATTTTGCACATAGTGGTTCCCTCTCCGCTAACATAAGCAAACTTTAAAGTACCAACATGAACTTGGGAAACTTGACCTAGATCTGCAGTGCAGATATACGTGATTTCTTTGCATAGTAACATAGGGCCCTTTCAGGAAGCACTCTCCATTCAAGTGCAAAAATGCAACATCTTAATTTACTACTACCAGATTATGTGGGTAGAATTACAACCAGGTTATGCTGAAAATGTATTTGTGCGATTCTGGCACAGACAGAAAGGTGGTGGGAATGTTTATCTGGGGCAAAACAGATGAGGAGATTTGCACAGAGGAAGCTGTAAAATGGCTTTCAGAAGAGTCAGCCTGGATGAGATACCTGGCCTGTTTACAAGGGTGTTGCCACTAAGATCCTTCCAAAGAAAACGAAATTAAACTTGCAGCTTTATAAAGGCTCATAAATTCTTCTGAGGACTGGGCAGAGACACAGCTCATACACAGCTCACAGAAGTAGTGATCAGACTGTGGGACAAGCCAGCAATATAGCAGAAAAGCGGGTGTCCGTGATCTCCTCCTCCACCTTCCCCTATTTCCTTCCCAAAGTTGTTGATTGCTTTGCTATGCTTAGCTATAAAATTAACCCTACAAATCATAAGTGGTCTTCACAACAGACTGTATGAATAAGAATATTTGCTGCTGTGCAAACATGGAATGATTTGTAAGGTTAATTTTATATCCTCATTTTGAGCAAAGCCACATGCAATTGCCAGTATTAGGTGTAGGAGGACCTCGCTGGCATACAGCAGTATATGGCGATATAATTCTTTTCAAGATATTGCTGAACCTTGCAAATCACTGGCTGTGCTGGCATTAAGCCATGTGTAGCAACCCACATTTTATAATTAACTTTTTTCTTTTTTTTTAATCTATTGCCACTGGATATACAATCATCTCAGGTTGTTAAAGGCATTACAAGTCCACACTCCTGAGAGAAAGTAGACACAGCCACATAGGCAAACCCCTTTGTGAGTTGCTAAACAATGTAAAATAAAAATACTATAGCAATTATGGGGTGGGGTTTTTTATGTTTATTTGAAATGGAGTAAAAGGGCATAAGCAACATTGCTCTTTCTTTTTCTAGCATGGAATTGTAAACTTCATAAAACCTCATCTACCTAGATACCACCTACAAAACAGTCAAGTCATTTTTGGGAAGCAGATCCTCTGTCCTCAGTTTGTGGTCTCCTTCAATAGTAGAACCATGTTAGACAGAGCAACTCGGATCTTCAGCCTGCCGCCATGAGAGAATAGTAGCTATCATTTGGATTCCTTTCTCCCTCACCCTACCAAGATCTGGGTGGTTTTGGAGTGGAAAGGATTTTGTAATTTCTACTTCCCCAGTATGAGGATATTTACACAGTTCTATCTTGGGTGCTCCTTAGGCATTCAGATGTGTTAAGAACTCAGTCTTGTTGATTTTTTTTTTTTAAACTCTTAGGGGCTCAAAATAGGGAAAAATGACACTCCCTAATGCCTTAACTGCTTGACGTAAACTCATTTCACAGTAACTATAAAATAATAAAGAATATGTATAAAGCTTATGAAATAATTCTGAATAAACTTCCATCATACCTCCTCACCTGAGATACAGCGGTCAGCTGTTGGGAGCTAGCATCAGACCACCATGATTATAGGCAGATGCGGTGTAGAAAGAGAAGGACAACTGGGACATTTCAATTTAGAGCCAGAAAGTCATGAATAGGTTAAAAATATTACTTACAAAATGAAGAGATATAATGTTCAGCATGCAAATAAAAGCAGAGAGGCATAAAGTTACAAAGCAAGAACAGAAATTACATCCACATGCTCTATTTGTGTTGTCCATATAGGAAGGTAAATACACAGGAAAATAGACTTTAACACAGCAAGTACTCCACAGTAACTCCTGGAAAGGTCATACCTGAGTTTGCCCATATTTTTAGTATGAAAGTAAATCTTAAATCACTTTTGGAGTGGTGTGCATTAAGAGTATTTCCGCAATTGGAGGGCTACCATACTATATATTCACACTCGTACACCCTATGGCTTTGCTCCCTTCTTCAGGCAAGGCTTAAGACACTAATGCCTTTGTGCACATTAGCCCGTAGCACTTCAAAAGCAAAATGCATCAGCTCAGAGCCTACACACGTTAACAAGATCCATACGGGGAGTAGCCTGGCATTCTAAATTCCCACCGTCACTAACAGTGTGAAAAGAATCGACATAAACACACCCATTTCAGAAACAAACACCTAAATTCTACTATCAGAAAGAGTACAAAGAATGTGGATAGGGAATAATTTAGTGTCTCTCATAATATGGAGATAAGGGACATCACATGAAATTATCAAGTGGCAGCACCCCCACACACACACTCTTCATATGTATGACTTGTGATCTCAGGATGCCACATACACACTAAGCATTTTTTTACCAGTTCAAAAAACTGTTACATTCATTTGGAAAAATACCCAACCCTCAAAAATTCCTGAGTACACCCCTACCTGAGGAGGGCCTTCAATTGTAAATTACTGAAGGCTGAGAGAGTATTTCATACAAGTATCACTATACGATGACCACATTCCTTTAGCACTTGTCTTCCTCTAGCAACTCTCTCATAAGAGTTGGAAACCTTGTTCTTATTTCCTGTTTTATCATTTAGTTCTCTTTTCTCCTGGCAAAGAAAATATTTTCTGAGAAAATAAACAGCACCTAAATGCCAGTTTTAAATAACTACTCTAATGAGCTACGTAACAAGCAGGAAAAAAATGTTGCTTATTTACTCAACTTCATTGATTCAAAACAAATAGAGGGGGTGAGGTTAATTCTTTTTTTTTGGACTTAACAGGGAAATCAATGACAATAACTCTGCTCAACTCACGCTTGAACAAGTTTGGTATTAAACCATGTCAGTAAAACTTTAGCAAACACCTTGAACTACCCAGATCAATTAGAGACTAAGTAATCCTAAACAAAGCACTGCTCAAAGTGGTTCAGCGCCTGCTCAGCTAAAACAACTGTCAATACTGCTGCTATGCCACAGCTGGAGCAGCGTGGCCACCTGAAAGAAGGCTTACCCAGTGGCTTTCAAGCCAACTGGAGAATAAACAACGATATATGCTTCTAATATCAGCTTCGGAGATGATAAATGTTGTGCATTTCATAGAAAGGTAAGTCATTCTGCTCATGTTTCACACGCACACAATTGCTTGGGAGAATTTCCTTAAGTCTGCAAGAATTCCCCTAAATCTAAATCCATTTTGACACGAAGCAAGATGAAGATGCGCTTAATTTCACATTTGGATTGCTAGTAACTGAAACTTCATTTCTGAAATGAATTACCTTTTCTGCTGCTTTTCTTTTAGGATTAGCTTGTTCAAGTCAGATAAGCTATTTTCACCCTAAATGAGGCATCTACTGCAGCATTCACATTAAAAATTCAAATACTCGTTATAACTATAGGCACACAGTGTTTAACTAAATTTTAATCAATAAGTACACAGTATGGTCAGCATAATACATCAAATATTTAGATCTAAATGTATAGAGTGGTATCACTAGCCCATAACAATAGCCCATAACGTAGCAAAAATACGAGCAAAAATAGGATAAAAATTACATCTGGATCTAGTACTACATTTGAAGTATCAATCACACATATTAGCGCAAGGCAAATCAATCACTACTAACTGAGGACTCTTAGCAGCAGTTACTAAACTTCAGTCACATCTGTCTGGGGAAAACAATTTGTTTGCTTCACCAGTGCCGGCCTTCCAAGGAAACCACGGTGCAAACCAAGTGGGGCATCTCACACCCTAACAAAGTTTCTTCTGTAAGTTGAATAAAAGCACAAACAACTTGACCTACTGTGTACTGAATCCCTCTCTAACGTCCTATTTGCCCCCTCCCATTTAATTTTGCTCCATATTGCAAAAAACATCACACCCTGTATGACCACAACTGCAGATAGTAACACTATTGCCTCCTTTAGATGATTTGTGAAGTTCATGATTCAGATATGAAAGGTCTAATCTTTTGACAGTGGGTACATATTACTGCATATCATTGGGAGGACGGATTCTGAGATGAGAGATTAATTTTTATAATTTACATTCAATAAGTAACAGAAAACTTGTGTGGCACAACCAAATTAAACTATAAATGACACAGTATAAATAATTTGTCCCAAAGGTGGATGAGGTACGAGGAGATTAAAAAAAAGAAAAACAACACAGGATTTCCCTCTGGAAGCTAAACCAACCACCTTTGCAGCATAGGTCCTGCTTCCATACACTTGAAAACTCGGGTTCTACTGCTAACATGGCAGTCATCTTCTTAATATGACAAGTTAGAAAGAACAAAGATGACAGAAGAATGAAATCTGATTTTTCTGGCTTATTATTACCAAAGCAGCAGTGTGTATTTAGGGACTGAAGGATCTGAGCAGTGTTTATGTGAAACACTATGCCAAACAAGGCTATACAAAAAGCAAATCAAATCAACTCTATATGTGTCTTTTTGTAATGCTTTTCAGACAAAAAATACTTGATACCAGTTCTGGAATCAAAGAGCTTCCAGAAAATTGACAAAGAAATAATACAGTTCAGAATAAAAAAAATAGTGTCTTGGATTTTGAGAAGGCAGTCATCAGAGGTTTTGGTAATGAAAAACTTTGTGGCAATTACAAACAAATTAAGTTATTAGTAATAATCCTTAACATCTGTGTAGAATCAGTTAATTTATTTTTATGTATTGTCAACCATTTGTGGGTCTTTTAGCAACACAAAATACTGACGTGGAAGATGAACCCACAATGTTTCAGAGGATTTCTAAAAGGTTCTTGTTCTTTTTACTCAAGAGAGAATAATTGGAGAATTGCTTTTCTGCCTGCTCTAAAACTTATTACTCATTTGTCCGACTGGGCAAATATTAACTTCTTCTAATTTGCACAAGGTTTATTTTTGAACCATCATCTGTTTCAGGGCAATCATCATTTCTGAGTATTGCTAGGCAAACTTATCAGTGAAGGCAAACAGAACTCCAAAGCAAACATTTCTCCTGTACAACTTGCACACCCTTTATGCATTTCATCTAAACTTCCATATTTAGCCAGAGCTCTTCAACTTGAAGGGACAATAAATATATCTTAGATTTAGCACCCAAATCTGTACAAGTTGTCCTTAATATCTTACCTAATCTATAATCCAAATTTATAAGTTTACTATTGTCATAAACAATGCTTAATTCTATTTCAACTAAAATAACTAAGGCATATGCATAAAACAAAAAAATACACACAACGTAACTGATTTTTCTTTTTATTCAGCTGTGGGCTACTCTCACCATTCTGGTATAGATGAGTCAGCCTACAACACTGATTTTCTGCCAGCGGCTATATCAACAAACCAAGGTTCTTATTATTTCAATCCCTCTTTTCTTGTTGTACTAAAAACATAAATTGATTTTCATTGGACATTTTGAACTGGCAAAAACAAGAACACACATTTACTACCTAAGGGAGAAACTCTGTACTAATAAGGCTTCTTTGGTTTTGTTTTTCTTGTTTAGGAGTCCTTCAGCTCTCAGAGGAAGTGCTGCCTGAATAAAGGGCTCCAACTAAGGACATATATTTTTGATTAACTTAAAACTAAAAACGACTTTTTAGTAAAATTATAAGAACGGAAAATGTAGCTGAATCGTAATAATAGGACAATGAAGCCTTGTAGAAGTAATGCAATATAAGTAGTAGCTATTTGCAATAAAATGTAAATGATTATGTTAACATTACTATATACATAATATATAGTAAAAAGAATGAGATATTAATAAGAATGAAAAGACAAGATTATGACTAAATTTAGTATTTTGGAATAAAATGCTATTGGCTCTAACATGCTGCTCAAGTATTGTTAGGAGGAGTTAACAAATGCCTTTTCAAAGGCCAATTGCTGCACTGGCTGCATATGTTCAAATACATTTATGTTTGTGCAGGGAGAAGGATACAAACACATTTTAAGGTTTGTCAGTCTCATCTGAACTATGTGAAAGAAAGAGAACGAGAGGAAATGTGGCACTGCTCTTCCTTCCTGACAGTATGCCAGTCAGGATCAAAATATCACATATTCTGTCAAATGTCGTAGGAATTACTCCCCCAAATGGAAAGCAAGAGTAAGCAAGGAATAAACTGATTCCAGGTTCAATATATGTTGACTGTGACCAATTATGGCCTTTTGCATCAGCTTAGAAAATTGAACTCTAGTCCTTCTTGGCATGCTAAGTGTTGTGAAAGCCTAATGCTCCTCTTAAAATAAACACATATTTATTTGCGTATGAATATATATTCACATTTTAAAGTTTTGCCCTCAAGGCTGATATGAACCATAGCATCTTCTTCCAGTTGGTAATAAATGCTGATGATAATTATGTCCTCATCAAGTCTATTTTCAAACATAAACCCAATAACTTTATCAATGCATGAGCTGCATTTTACTGTATTCCCTAGTAGCATCCCATACCTGAAAATAAAATACTCAAGTATTTTTATTGTACCATATTAACAGAATCAATGTAATAAAATGCCCAAGAGCATTTTTCCTAGAATCTCTTTGAAGATTTATACTTCTCTTTTTCACCTCTAACACCTTTGTCTTACTTACTATTGCTGTTCTCATTTTTCTTCTCTCACTAGGAGAGGTACAAGTGATGAATCCTGAGAACTTAAAAGCAGCCATACTAAATTATTGAACTAAAGGTCCTTCCAACCCTGTATCTCATCCCAGCAGCAGCCACAAGTGGATGGTCAGGCAAGAAAAAAAAAAAAAGATAAATACGTACAATACTTGTCCAGTTGCCAACTATTTTCAGAACAATTTCCTGTAGAGACATTCAGTTTGTTAGAATCAAGTACCCTCCTGATACTCTCTCCTGACAGCTCGGTGCTGAAATGACTACTGGCAATGGGCAAATTGGCAGACACCATCAGATTACCCATTCGTCGACCAGCCAGCCTCTAGGGTTAGACCTCCTCAGGTTCCTCAGCTGCCTAATTTCTACAAACCATTCTGCGCTGTCTTTGCTGCTGAGCCACTATCTTCTAACCCATGATGATGTCACTCATCAACACAGCAATCCGTAATCCTTTATTTAAAAAAAAAAAATAAAAAAAAAGAACTCAAATTAACCTTTCGTACAGATGAGATCAATTCGACCTAGTGCTGAACAAAAGACTGTTCGGGCAAGCAGATGTCTTGAAAAGACAGTGGCATGCTTGTAATTCTATGTTCTATAAAACAGGAAATTTGGTTAGGGAGTACAGTTGAAGTTAAATATTAAATTGATGTGCTAGATGAACTGAATAAAGTAGAAATTGTGCTTCTAATTATGGGGTACCTTTTATTAACCTTTTCTACTATTCATCTACCAAATGATAATACTGAATGTATTTTCCCTTCAGCACTGTGTAACACCTAAAGTGAAGTCAGATCTGTAATTGGCAGATTACTATGGGGACATAAAAAAGAAAAAAAAAAAAAAAAGACATAATTGACGTAATTTTGTCATAGACTGATGAAATTATTACATTCGTGTCCTGAAGATTTTGGGGCTTTGTAGTAGAAAGAAGTTCCATGTTTTCCAAATAATTACAAGTTAGTCATTTAATGCATTTCCCATGTGACCATTCAAACATGGATATTCTTTTTTAATACCCACCTCGCAGTATCCTCATAGAAGACCGTTCTAAAACCGTTACCATTTGTGCTCCCTTTCTACCAGCTCCTGGTTCTGCTCCTGCTGTTGCGTGAACTGCATTTAAGGCCGGTCACATGATTTCCCTCATGTCAACAAATGATGGCTCAATTAGGCAGATAAGGATCTGGAGCCCTCAGCAGAATGTGCCGCCTGCAGCCCTGTCACGCCACCGTGTAAAGCGGCACTTGGGGACAGCAGTAGTTCTGAAGACGGAGCGCTCGTAGCTTTTCTCAACGCTCTCTGAAAATGTCTCCTTTTCTCTACAGGGAAAACTGGGTCCTTCACATAGGTGAGATTTGCCATCCCATGCAGTGTGTAAATTCAGCCACTGTTTTAATATTCAGTTCCTGAATAAAATCAAGAGCTGGTGAGGAGCTTTAATTTCAGCATCCTGCTTGACCAATATTAAATCTGCTGTTGAAATAAAATATCTTAACTGATTTTAAAAGCAACAAATTCACCCACCTTTCTTTATTTTTCACTCCTGGCCTCAAAGAAGAGGGAAATTCCTATTTAAACATGAAATTCATTCTTAGCTTGCTTCTCTGTGATTAAGTGTTAAGAATTGCATATCCAAAGGCAGCCCAAGTGTAAATGACAATGTTCTCAAAGGATGACTCTTCTCCATTCCAACTTTCCACACCATCTTCCATGATGACCATCTCTCCTCAACTCATTAATTTTAACCCTATCATGCTCAGAAATCTATTAAAACACCACGCACTGTCCCTTCAGGACACAGACACAAAGCAAAAGACAAAATTCATCCCATCCCTGCTTCCCACCCTCTCTTCTGTTCATCTCATTCTTCAGGATTCCACAACTTTTTTAGACTGCTTAGCCTCTACTTTTCACAAAACACCTCAGTGTTGTTCAGCATCAATTATGCTCCATATGGTCTCTAAAAGACACGTTCTGAGGCATATGCTGAGGCATATTTCAGGCTAAATACTGTTGACTGCTGCTCCCCACCATGTTCAAATTTGCAGGCAAGTATTGTTGTATTGCATCTGGCCATACCCTAGCTGGCCAAAGAACTACTCAGCATAGTGGCATTCTGCAACAGAATTTCAGAACTTCAGAACAAAAAATCTTGTAACAATGCAGTTCTTTTCATTTTCAAGGCATAGGCTTTATTAGTCTTATATCACACATGGGAAGCTCTGTGATTTATAACGGGAATTGCAATATCTATGGATCAAGAGGTGAGAGTATCCTGATTTATGATGAATGTTATGGCCTAGCATTTATCTAATAATTTTGCCCGAACAATTACATTATTTAGAAACACATAAAAAAAAAAATTGTCCTTGACCAACGCAGCAGCCCTGCCAACAAAAGCTTTGGTGCAACCACAATTAGCCTGGGAAAGAGAGAGGATTTCTGCTAGAATAGCAGCTGGTATAAACTGTATCCACACAAAGGTGCTTTTGCCATTGAAAAGTGTAAATCCCCAAGAGGGTTTTCCACAACAGCTGCATCAGCAGACTCCTTTTGCAGACAAGACCATGGTGCCCTTAGCTTTTGTTTACATCAAACCTTTGCAACGATTAGCACTGGTGCTTTTAGCTTGTTGTTCCTATCAGTAAATTGTTGTTTCATTAGTCAAGCCCTACGATGCTGGTCTGGATACGCCTTAGAAACGGCTATAACGTACCTAGCTCCGTTCCCCTGCTGTAGAAATGTCTTCCAAAACAGCACTCATTGTTTATTAACAGAATTTAGTACTTTAAGTATATATTCTTTTAAAATATAGAGGAATAAAAAGAAAAAAAAAAATCTGTCTTTTGATCAAACCCAAAAAGTCTGAAACACATTTACCGGTGGGTGACTGAGCACACTGCTTCTTGAATATCTGCCCCCAAGATGAAGAGTCTTAAAGCCATAGCACACAACCTGCTCTGCCCTTTCTTTAGGGCATGGTTCTATTCTTGAAAATAAACTCAGAAAACACCATGAAGCTCTTGACAAAAGCAGATCTCAGGGATCAAAAGGCCTTTAGCTCTGTTGCACCAAGGCTAGCCCAGGATCCACCTTCTGTCCTGTAGCTTCTTTCAAATAAAGTTTTCAGGCTAATTCCTTTTTTAAATGGAGCTAATAACAGAGTTGGCTGGACTTGGCCTTCCTGCCTCTAGAGGGCAAAATACCATATTGCAAGGTTGTAGAAGCTGAAGCTGCAAGTCTATTAAAACCTATGTTTAAAACATTATCACTAAAAATCTGGGCATAAACATTTTTGCAAAGTACATTTTACTCTATTACACATTTGCTAGGCACAACATAGCACACTGTGATCCACCTGACATGGATCTTTAGAACATTGATAAGCTGTATCATAAAACTTTTTAGCTTTTAAAATGAAAATTATTACTTGCAGAGTTTAAAAGCAACATTCACATTCCTATTCTGCTTGCAACCCTGATGTTTCAAAACACCTCTAGTCTACTGAAAAGGTCAATGTCCCTCTAAAATTTGGCACAGCTCAGGTTTTGAGCTATGAAGACGCACACGTGAATCACTTTACGCTATGTATACACATATTGAAATGTTCTACAATTCAAGTGCAAAAGTTATTGTCTCTGAAATAACTAGCACAAATCTGACCATTCTGAAATGCTTCTTTCACAGCAAAGGAAGAAAATCACACAACTTAAAACCACAGCGTATATGCTATTTGCCTGCTCAAGTTGAACATCACAGAAGAAAAATCCACTTGAGATGCACCATCTGCACTTCCATTCATGCCTAGTATGTATTTTGCAATTTTGTTTTCATTCCCTTTTACCAAAAATCATTAATCACAACTTTTTGCCGGAAAAAACACATTTCTATTTAACCTGCCGCACTGTCCCTGTTACAGATGTTAATGGTAAACAAAACTATCATTTGACCTTCAGACCAAGTAGTAGGCTATCTTCAGCTTAACTCACAAGCTGTGCACACGCAGAGGGCGTTTGCCGTTGCAGAAATTAACCTTTTTCATGTAAATCAGAGCACAATGGATGCAATATTTATATCCTGCTTTCACCGTGGCAGCTGATGACACAGGCACAAAGAGTGCACGTCTCGGGGCTGTGCAGACTGCAAGGGCTCCACGTGCTAACAAGCTCAACTCTCTTGCAAGAAAGATGGAGCCCTGAGTTTCAATCAAACACCCACCAGGGACATTTTTTGTTAATTTGTATTATTGTATTGTATTTATGTTAATACATAAAATAATAAGAAGCTACCCAATAATTTTGGAAGTCAGCATCCAAAATAAGCAAAAGCCATCTCAATAAACCTGAATTCTCAAAATATCTGATTTTAGTCTTCTAAAGAGTCCTAAATGAAGAGGAGAAATTCTGAAAACAAAAAACGATTCAAGAGAGAAGCAAAGCTATTTCAGTCAGAGCCTCACACCGCTATATTTGCTGGTGCTTTAATTTGGAGATTTTGCTCTGACAAAGTTGACATGGTAACAGACAAAATTCTTCTCCTCTTGCAAGGATCGCGTCGCACGGAGCCTGCTGAGCTCAGGGGCCTGCAGGAAGAAAAACCTCTCCCTGCCGACGGACTTGCCTCACCCCTTTGGGCAGGAAGACTTCTCCTTTTAATCTGCATTTAAACTGTGCATCAAGAGCCTGCAGGGCCTTTACCTGTGGCTTGAGGCAGGGTCCCTGCGGGGAGGCTGGCGGGTGCCTCCTGCCCCACGCAGCCTCACAGGGACTCACGTCACCTCCAGTCACCAAGGAGGTGCTTGAGCAGACTAACAGAACAGCCTAATGAAATAATCACCTGCCTTTTCCCCTCTTTTTGGTGTTTTTAAATTTTTCTCCCCTCTCTCCTCAAAAGCAATATACGTTTAAAAGGGAAATGCAACAGCAACCATTAAGTCACTGAAAATTACACACTGGGTTTATCTCTGTAGGTATCTGTCAAAGGCAAAGCGTGCGCCACATCTTCAGCATAATAATGATGTTTTATCATCTTAATTACAAACACTTGGAAAATAATCCCCAAAGTGTACCAGTTGGGGTGGTCTGCATTAGCAGCAGTGCGGTGGCCCAAGGGTAGCAGAAGCAGACAGAGCTCCCAGCCTCCGGAGCGCTGGGAGCAGCTGTCCCCTCGCCGCCGGGAACGCGGGGCTCCAACAAAGCCGAGCGCTGGCTCTGGTGCCGGGCACGCCACGCACGGCCCTTTTGGCCGTGGCCTTTGTGGCTCTGCTCCTCTAGGATCACTTACTGCTCCTGAAAAGGGGCATTTTCTCGCTTGGCACTTGCTATATGGAGCGAACGCTGTCTTCAAGGTGATGGATGCAACATGACAGGATTTAAATGCCAGGGTCAGCTTCCTCTCCCGTTCCTGTGCCAAAAATTTTGCTGAACTGCCTGGATGAGTTTTTCTTATTGGAATGCCCCTTTTTCCCTTAGCAAAGGATACAGAATATTTGGAATATCAATGTATTAAAAATACCTAGACTCTGAATTTATGAGGGAAAAATTTATCTTCAGGGAAGAAGGCTCAAATGAAAAATCCAAGTGTTGTTTTTCGGGGGGGGGTGGGTGGGGTGGGGTGGGGTTATTTTAATCCTTTAAATCCCACAATAGCCTGACAGTTTGGGCAGCCAGTGGGGGTAAGAGAATCTGAGGTTCAGAAAATCTAGCTCACAGTAAAAATCTTGGTTAACATGCTTTATCTGAAAGAGGCTTGATCTCGGGAATAACCTCAGTGCAAACAACAATATTACTGCGAGGTCTGTGTTTGAACTTCGGGCAGCCCCCAAGACCCCCCACGTGGCTCTTCTCTCTTCCCTTTTTTAAGTATACATCACAAATTATTGGTGCTTGTTGGCAGAGTTCAAATCACTGAACTCATTGCAAATAGTCTACTTCAGCTAGAAGTACATTCTTTTACTCTATCAAATCCATCTGAGGTAATAAGACTTGATGTTTTATTCAACAGAGCTGAGGAAAATTGTTGCACAATAGGTTAATTCAAAATGGCAGCATAGAAAATGCATCTGTCAGTGGGGATCAAATTACAGGGCAAGCTCCTCTCAATGCTTAGAAAAACAAGTCTGCAGTTCTACAGATTATGTGCATGTGTGTGTTTAAAGGGGTGGGAAAGGAGCTAAATATCTGAGCTAACCTCCAATTAAAGTCAATCATAAAAACAGCCAATTTAATGAGTACGGATTTCTTTGGGTAATTATAACACCAACCACTTTTTTCCCCCCCTCCTCTTTTAAATCTGTAATTCTGCCTTCTTGTTATTGCTTGCTTTGTCATTAATCGCCTCAGGAACTTGATTTCCTAGCAACAGACTCTGCCACCAAACATTTGGCTCCTGTTCAACATTTTCTTTGTGAAAAATGGCACCGCTATTGCCGCCTGGCTATTGCAGCTAGACTGGCTGTGTAAGTGCTCTAATAATGTGCTCTTCAGAAAAAAAAGAAAGAAAGAAAAATACTAAAAGGAGCAATGACTGAGCTTCTCTAATTACTGAGCTGAAGAAGTTTATATGCAATTTAAAGGCTACTGGGCTGGGAGGACGGTGACAGAGGAGGCAACATGCATACGTCTCACAAATATAATTAATAACTTAGGGGTGAACATTTACAAATAAATACTTTTACCATGTTAGACAGATGCCTATTAATTTTCTGCTAGGGAGAAAGGCAGTACAATCGCTCTTAAAAGTTGATGATACATTTTCCTCCATAAAGTACAAAGCATTCATCTTTACACAATGACATTGTGAGTACCAAACTTTATAAAATAAACTGATTCACTTTTTTTAATCTGAATTACTTGAAGAAGAAAGAAAAAAAAAGGCAAAACTATCCCTGCATGAGAAGTCCTATCTGCAAGGGTAGCATAAAAGCCCCACTCCCTACGTGCATTGCCAAGTGACATAGTGCACGCTAGTGGCAGGGTTCAGAGAGCCCTTGCTCACATTTTGATCAAAGCAAAAAAAATCCTGGCAATTTCTCTACTTATGGGAGAGAGAGTATTTTTCTCTGCATTTGTCCTGCAAGCCAGTAAGTGATAAAGTGGCTGCCTGCCTCTATACTGAACCTCTCCATTTATCTCTCCAAAATAAACGCAGTGCATTTGCTTTGTCGCTCTGAGGACACACAGTTCTGCAAGATGGTGGTTTGCAGGAAGGCTCCATCGTCCCCAAGCCAGCAAAAAAAATATGCCACCACTAACTGCTGCTAGCTGAAGTGTTTTTTTATGACCAGTATAGACATTCGAAATCATGTCCTTTCAGCCAAAAACCTAACCTGTGAGATGTATGGTTTTGCCTGCCGAATGGCATATGCACTGGTGCCAGAGCACTGTGGCAAAACTTATCAATGGAATAAAAGCTACTGCAGAGTTACCCATATAAATAACTTTTTGAGGGAGTATTTTGATTCCTGCTGCTATCTGTGTGTGTCACTCATTCCTTGTGATGCATACATACACCCAGCACATCGGAAAGAAAAAAAACCACACTATCGCAATCCATTTTAAATTATCATAATCATCATAGCAGTGAATTACAATAAAGATGCCTTCATTGAATATGCTCCCGAAAGGAGGAGACAGCACAAAAGAAATTTCATTTATACTTACATTGTTACAATAATCAACATTTTCCCTCGAACAGAATAGCCAAAACCCATGCAGAATACTGTAGATTATTATTTAAGCTTTGATACACATTGCTGACTTAAAGCTTATGTTTTGACAGACTCGCGTTGAAACCAGATAATTCCACCATCAAGCCCACTACACCACCACAGTATCTCTCTGCTTAGACAAGCACTTAAAAGAAATAAATACAAAAATACCACAGTACTTGCTAAGACGTACCAGGGTGTTTGGAGCTTTAAAAACTTATCTTCTACCAGATAGGTACGTTACCTGTGGTTCATTAACACATGCTGCAATATATGGCACTTCAAGGACTTTTGCACAGAACAGATACATAAACATTGTTCTAGCAGAAGACTTTTTTGGTTTAGGAGAGTTACCCACACTCCCACCCCTTCCTCACCCAACATAAATAAATAAAAATAAAGCAGCAGCTTCCAGGAGTATCTTTAATCACCAAAATAATATTATGAGGAAGTGACAGTGCTTCACTGTGCTCAGCACCTCTAACTGTAAACTTGAAATGACTGCAGGTGCAGGACTGAGGAACAAGTTAAGTGAAGCTACCTAAATAATCTGGGAGAAATAAGAAGTTTTAACTGGACCACAAGAAAAAAGTACATCCAGGGAGGTTATACTTTTGGCAACAGTACTCCAACTAAGCTGGCCATAGGAGAAGGCAATAGAAGTTGTGACAGAGTTAAAACTCCACAAAGTTAAATGCAACTTTTAATAAAGGGAAGTATTCTTACTATTTGCTTTTTCTCCTCAATATCAAAGGGCAAGCACAAACTTCCTTATTAATATAAACGTGTAGGTGCTAAATGAAGTCAAACGACAGTCAAATTCTTCCTCACTTTTTTCTGTTCTCCTACCTATATCTTATCAGTATGTTTTTAATCAAAAATCTTGACAATTAGTATGTCTTGAAATTCCAATCCTTCACAACACATGAAAAAATAATGACTGTAGACTGAAAGTAGCGTCCAAAGCTTCAAAATATTTTTCAGAGAAACTGACAGTGTTCGGTCACAAAACTAGGCACCAGCAATTCCCAGAGGCTTCAGTAGGAACTGAGACTGATGATCTCAACACCAACAAGAAAAATCAATATATCACAAAATATTTGGAATTCTTATCTGGAGGCCTACATAAATACAGTAGTGCTACCATTAGTTTTTTCAGTGTGTGTGAGATTAAGACAAGTAAGGTAGTAAATAAGGATTCAGATCACTCAAGTTTGTAAGATGCGACTACAATTCATAACAGTTCTAAAATGCAAGCTCTGATAGAATGAAAGAAAAAAACTGAAGAAAGCAGACACACAAAAGCCTCTCATTTAAAACTGTTTTGATGTCAGTCTATGTCTCGCTCACAATTTCAGAACTGTCTTTTCAGCCTAACAATGTTTCATTTTATCAGAACTCGCAATTTATTTTGAAATATGGAGAAAGTGTGAGGGAAAGATACTTCAGCTCCAGCAGGAACCAATGTAAAATCCCTAGCAGAGAATCCTAACTGGACCCCAGCAGCGCTATGTGGATCAGCTAGTTGATCCACAACGAAATTACTCGGATACACTGGACAATGTGATGTCGACAGTAGAAATTAATACACGTAAATGAGCTCGAACTGGAGAAAGGAAAGCAAATGCATGGAATATGATGTTGCACATGATTTATCTCAAAAGACAAAGCTAGAATAATTGTAAGGAACTAAAATGCATCTTTTAAGTTTTCTGCCTTTGAGAAAGCTGGGGCAGCCTCTCTGCATTTTACTCCTATCTATGATTTACAAGGTTCTATTCTTTGCTAGTCTTTCTCCAATTTGTCTGGCTGATCTAATTACCAGATGGCTTAAATAAACGTATTGTGTTCATTGAGGGTAACAGAAGTTCTCTTTCAGGGTTCTGTCGTGCGTTCGCTATCTTTTCCTTTGTACCTATTCCCCCCTCTGTGAAAGGATTAGATTTCAGAGTTAAGTTTCATCGGAGGGCCATTCTGCTGAATGCTGCACTGGAAAGCATATTATCTATTCCAAGAAGCATGTACAGATAACCACAGGATATCGCAGACCTGTCCTAAAGCAATAACTGCCCTACTCTGCCAAGCAAATGGATCGTTTGATAATCTCAGGACACAGATTTCCAGAATAAATATCTATCGCTAATAGACATCCTAATGCATTTTAAGAGACAGGTGACAGTTGGCTAGAAAGAAGCAAATAAAAAGCAATATATGCACAGTGGAAAGCCAAGGAAAGTAACAATAAGTGAAGACAGATACAATAGAAAAATATTGACCAAAAAAGCTACCCCATATCTCCAGAGTGGTAATTGCTCATAAATTGGTTTTGTTTAACCTGATAAACTGCTACAAAAGTGAGCATAAAGCTGCTATATGAAAGAAAAGGGCACACAAGACCATGAAGAGAGCATTGCTTAAGGGAATGGGTCTGGTCCTATGTGTCTAAATATTTTTAGATGTGAGATCTATAATCTCAAGTGATAACACTCTCCTAAATTCTCCTAAATAAAGCCATCGAGTGCATTTGTTATGGATATGGACCAGGTTGTTCACCTAACAAATATCGTCTTGTGACTGGACATCTTCTTAAACAGAAGTTTAAATCAGTAATAGTAAATCTGTATAGTAAATCAGCTGGTCAAAATTAAAGCAATGAGTTCAACACAGAAAAAGGTTTCACATTGAAGTAAGATGAAGAATACATGACAAAAAAAGCCAGGTGTCCCACCTTGCCCGCTTCCCCTGAAGCATCTCCACTAAGCCTATCTTTATAAACTTCCAAAATATTGCAACCTTTAGCAGTACTTACATACAAGCAAGGTAAAATACAAAAAGTTGAGTGCGGCATAGCTTTTGCTAACATTTGTCATTCTGCTTTGCTTAACAATACCCTTAACCTTCTTTACTATTTAGCCCATAATGTTAATTCATACCCATGGCATTCACAACAGATTGAGATATAAATACTGAGAAATGAAAACAGAACATTATTGAAAAACAAATTAAAAATCAGTGGAAAAACCCCAAACGTAGGTATTTTTGAACATAGCACAATCATATTTCAAGAGCAGTAGGATGCATTTTCTTTGTTTACTGAAAAGGTTGAAACTATTTTTTGACAGTTACAAAGGGCAGTCTTGGCCATACACAAGAATCAATAACAACCATGTAAAGCCTAAAGCACTGCACACTAACAGGCTGTAGGAGACATTAACACTAGCTAAAAGAAATAACTGTATTTTGAATGAACTTGTTCCTCCTGGATAATCAATTTTTTACACTTCTTACCAGCTGTTCTCACATAGCTCAGGTAGCAGAATGGAAGCAGCTGTCATACAGAATATATACATTATATGCACATTATGAGGTTTTAATCCATCAGAGATTTTTATATTTGCTAATTGTGATCAGTTATATAAACTTGAGAGTAAAATGAAAACAAATGCCCCACTTATATCTAGGCAAGAGGCAATATGAACAAATGTAGTAATATGGCTTGATTCATCCTTTAATGGTTAAAAAAGTCATACTAATTGTGTATCTCGCAATGCCTGATCCCCAAACTGCTTTATTTCATATAAAATTTCATCATCAAATCAGTTTACCCCACCGCCCACATTCAAGAGATTTGTCACAATCATTGTTTCTGAAATATTGAGTTATAAGGTGCCATAGTAATTACTATGGAATAAATAGCAATTAAGATTGTTCACACAAATAAGCTCAAACTGTTTGCAGTGAATAATTATGCTAATAGTGTTTTTCTACATAATTTGTGCATCCTTCACAACAATCCACTAGCAAATGTGAAATGTAAATTTGATGCACTACTACAAAAGCTCTCAAAATGTTTAGTTCTTATGATTTCTCCCACACTAGTTTAAGAAAGCACACAGCTAAAACATACTTGTAAATCTGTACATTTAATGTTAAAGAAATCAAACTATGCTCAAACTGACGCAGTGGTTTCCCTTCAACATATTTATGAGAAATCACCCAAAACCATATGCAATATCCACCCTCACTGCTCAAGTCTCACAGACAACGCTGTTGCACAAACTTTGACGATATGAAAAAAGGTGAACTTACTGCTATATAATAAACTTTGGCCTTTTCCACCAACTTCCAGTTCTTCTCCAAATCAAGATGCTTTTCCTTCTTATAGCAATTAGCAGCTGCAAGGTTAGCTACAAGAGACCTAGAATGATTAAAACACATGCATTAGCTCCTCTTTTAGTTTTACTGCAAATTTGTCCAAGTATAAAAAGTTCTCAAAGGCTCTCAGGAGTACAAAAAAGATTTACAAAGTCTTTGGCAAACAGGCATTTGGCCACTTCAGAATAATTATTTTTTAAAGTTAGTATATTTAAAATCCACATATTTTGTATTACATTTTATATAAAATATTACATTACTCACAGTATTTCATTTGCTTAAAATCATCCCTTTTGTAGTCTGTGATCAATTCTCCTTATGTGGCATAATAGGCTCAGACATTCCCTAAGCTCACTGCTTATACCCAGCAGATATATTGGAGTAACTGCTGTTGTTTATAGTCTAAAACCCCTCGTCCCTCACCAGAACCAATAGGTTATCCTATTTGACATCTTCAGCTGCTGACATTTAACCTTATGAAAGTCATATCAGTTAGAGATATACTGCTAAAAGAAGGAAAGCAAGAGAATTATGCACAATTTTTTACTTCTTGCTACCATGATTAAATCCTTCTGTGCAATTTCACTCTGAGAATATTCAACATTATAATTTAGAAAGAGCAAAACACCAGAAGAATCCCTTACAATATCAGTAACCAAATTTTCTACAAGCTTTCTGAAACGTTTGTCACTAGCCATTCAATTAAGTTAAATAGATTATCAACAGCAAAATAATTACAAGCTAACACTTTTTGGAGCAGATTTAAATAGATAGCAGAGTTCTGTGCTGTTTCTTCCCTGAAGGAATACTTTTGAGGGCTATCTCTAATTCTTCAGAAGGTCTTGCACCCAGAAGCCAAAGAAAACTAATGTGAATTTGCCAAAAAAATAAAGACAAAAACCAAATCAAATCAAAACACACTCCCCAGAAGCACAACAAGTTCTAATTCCTTGTGAATATGAGTATTTTCCATTTATTGGCAAGAAATCCACAGAATGACTATGAAAAAATATAGATAGATATGTTCATAACCAGTAATCTTTGTAAACAAAGCTTAGAAAACAAATTGAAACTCTCAGTTTTGGCAGTTTTTAAATATCTTTGGAGAATCTGTGTGCATGCATATATATGTGCAAAATGTACAAATCAAAGTCAGGTGATGATGAAATCTAGATACTACTATACACTTTAATCATGTCTTACTATTTCATTGAAGATTGCTTAAAAAACAAAGCATATTAGTATTGTTAAGTTAGCAAATTCAGAGCAGTAATGTCCAATTAGCTTAGAATCCTCCTCAAGCTAGGCCAACTTTGGAAAAACAAGAAAACATACATTTTAGGCACCTGAAATATCCATTTGCACAGCCACTTACTGGGAAAAAACAGGAGTGCAGCTTCCCATTCTCCAAAAGAGACAAGAAATCTGACCTCCCTCAAGGAGGAAGTTAGCACATGCCTTAAGTACTACAAAGGACTGAAGAGATATCAACTGGGGCCATGCTGGAGAGGTGCTTACAAACCAAGAAAATGTTCAAAAGTGAAAAAAACAACAAATCAAAGAGAAATTAAAGGTTGAGCACACATTGTGGTCTCATGGAGAGGGGGTTTGCATAGTAAAGCCTTTAGTGGAAGCGTCTCTCTCTTTTCTCCCAAGAAGGGAAATTCATGTCTGGTACTCCATGGAGCTGAAAGCACAGTCTAAAACAGTGGCTGAGCTGAAATCCCTGTCACTAGTATTTGAGCAAACATTTGATATTCAGAGAGAGAAAAGTAATTCTTGTTAGCAAATCAAAACTTCTGCTCAATAAACAGTTACCATTTTAAAGAAGTACTTGCTGACATTTTTTATGAATTTATCTAAGCTACTATAATCCATTAAGATGCACAGCAAGAAATCATATACTCAAGTTCATTATGTTTGTCTATTGACGATCTTGACTTCATTTTCCCATGATGCTATCTACAAAGTGGTGGCTGCCATAGAATGCACTGTGTGACTGAAAAAAGAATCCCAGAGCACAAACACCTTGATTTCAGCTAGTCTTTTTGCTAAACTGACTACAGATCCTAAGAGATGAAGGCAGAAACATAATTCATGTGAGAACTTCAGCTGAAGATCATAAACTTCTTTTTCTTTCACCACGTACGTTCATTCCTGAAAGTAAGAATTTCTAAAAGGTCAAATATTCCAAACAAGTGAAGTTCCACCCCTCGGTCCAGTGCACTCATACATTAACAAAACAAGCTAAATGCACCTGACCTGTTATCACTAGTGATACATGCAGCACAGGTTCCCGTTGGCTCTTCACTCTGCTCATAGTAATGGGCATCCACATGCGCTTCCTCAGCCTTCTTCTTCAAGATCTCCCCAAATTTGTCTTTGCCAATGCATCCAAAGAACGTTGCAGCTTTGTAGGGGCTCTGAATCATCCACTGCAGATCCACAGAACACAAAACAAAACATCCAGAGTTAGCATGTCTTATGCATTGCTTGTCATTTATTTTCTTTCCATTTGCCATATTTAATTCTGTGCCTACAAGGCTGTGGCACAGGGATCCTACAGAACACGCCCACGCCAATCAGAAAACATTGGCCACCTCAGCTGAGGCACCATCAACAAAGAATAAAGCATTTACTTTAGTGACCCTACTGAATATTCAATAGTTGGCTTAAAACTCATGTAAGTACCTGTAACTGATAGTGTATCTATCCGTAACTGAAAAGATTCTCAAAGGAGATGCCTGTGCAATCTGTCAAATTCAGAATGGGATTTTTAAAGGAAACTTGTAGAAAAGGAAAAAAATTAAACAGAGGGAGATAGCAAATATAAGGAAACCAATGTGTTTGAGAAATCTAGAAAGAAACATTGTGCAATACTCAAAATACATATACAAGAACTAAATGTTACTGAAAATAATCTTTTGTGCCTACTATTTAATTATATGCCAATACAGGAAATGTTCCCCATTCACATTGTTAAGCCACACATGAAAATACCTATCTTCTATTTTATTGAGAGCAGTTCTGTCAGTTGATTTGTAAAGAAAGAACATAGATCCATCTTGTTGCTAAGGTACTGGATTATTTTATAAAGATTCTCTTTTATTAACATTAAACATATATCATTCAAGTGCAAATGTAGCTCCATTTTGTATTAAGTAAAAAAAGTAGTATTTAGTAGCAAAATAAAATCAAGACTAAGCTTAAAAAAAAAAAAAAAAGTGAAGAAACAATCCCAGGCCCTACTCTGCTTGCGATGAGTCAACCAACTCAAGTCATTATAATTCCCTCTAATTACAGGCAGAAAGCTTATCCACTCAATCTATAGTAGGAATTAAAGGCTACATCAATTTACTGCAATGCTAAAACCCTACTTATAATTGTTTCCTAATCAAGATTTAAATAAACGATAATGTCTCCATTACAAATCAGCATTAGTGGTATCTGTGGGTTGAAGAAAGGTCAAGTGACTGAGTTGCAAATACATGTTTAGTCACATCTTCATTATTTCCAGCTCCAGCGGGAAAAAATTGCTTTAGTCATCCAAGGTCTTCATTAATAAGGCAAAGGTGGATAAAAGTAACAAGATCCCTTTCTTGAAGCCATTTAATATGCATCTAGTTTAAGGGCAGAAAGATTGTGTTGTGAGATGACAGCAGCATTCAGGCTCTCATTCTTGAAAAGCATCCTAGACATGGTCTGGTGTCTCTGTACTATTTTAAATTAATATCATCTAAACTCTAACATCTAATATCATCTATCATCTAATATCATCTAAACTTCTAACAAGCAAGAGATCTATCTACAACACCCTTGTATTTTACATAGAAGACTTGGCAAAGTGCTATATATTTTTTTTAAAGTGATAGTATTTTATATCTGAAGGTAAGGTTAAGATTATTTAACAAGATGAAAGATGCTGCGACTTCCTGTAAAGAACAAGGATCCAGTTCCCACATGGATAAATCAGACAGATTTGAAGCCTGGCATCCTGTGTTGAATAGCATGCCTTATTCTCACAAATAACAAGAATTAACAGCGATCACTTTGAACACAATGCACAAAATGCACCCCAGACCTGTAACATTTTCTCAAATTACCTAACTTGTCATCCTTTAGATATAAAGTCTGACAACATTTGAGGTAGTAGTAATTAGTATTTCACATACATTTCTGTGGGAAGAAAAAAAAGAATTTCTGCTAAAATATCAGGTTTGGTTATTGGCAGCAGCTCAGGTTGAATTCAGGTGTGATACATGCCATAAATAACTGTGACAGTCCTTACTTTAAAAACATGTTATTCTTCTGAATGAGAAGTCAAGTTATGGAGTTTCTCGAGACAAACCTCTTGAGACAAAGCTCTGTATGTTTGTGCAGACCACCTCTGTAAGTAACAACTCCTCTCATCCTGATGATTATTTTGGGCATGAGTCTTACATTGATGGGAACAATCCCACTGTATAGATGTTCTTTCCATCTGAACAGCTGAGCTGAGTTAAACAGTGAGGAAGATGGAAAAGCAGTGTTTCTGCTAAGACTCTCTCTTCATAGATCTCCAGTTACAAACACTCCCAGCTCCTCCTTGGAATGATCTCTATATGCTCCCATAACGACAGCAGTGAGGTCTTGCTAGTCAAAGAATTCTCAGCTGATCTCCCTTTACTCCAGCTAAGGGACTGTCATCTTTTGTTAGTAAAGGAATAAAATGGACATTATGTTGCCAACATAATGTATGTGAATTACAAAAATGAATGAGTGGCATACTGTACCTAGCAGAATGAGCCACAGCAAACACTTTTTCCATTTTGTGATAGACAAATGACACCAAATAATGTGTTTAGAGTGGACCCTGGAGAACTTTCTTTTGCATTTGATCCTGGATTGAGTTTAACTTTTAATATCTTGATATGGAAAAATACGGACTATTTCCACACCTCATTACTATTGTTTCGAAACTTTCACTTGAAAAACTCGAAACAAGAGTGAGGGTTCAGTCACCACAAGACTGTGGATACACTTATCACCGTAGGATGGTCATGTAGCATTACATCCAACCTCCAATCAAGGCAAATAAACTGTGCACAATATTACCAAGTTCAGGATTGTATCAACTACAAATTCAATTTACAGATTTATGTGAAATAAAAGCTTTAATTGAATGAAAAGACTTTAGACAGAAATGGAAAATGACCCAGCTCAGCAGGCACTGCACTAATGAGTTAATTATCTATGGTTTGACTGGGCAGAGAGGTAGCTGTTAACAAACTGTATTGACAGGCTGGTCAGCAGAGGTTGGCACCTGGCCACACCAAGGATCCTCACCATTCCCCTTGAGAGCCTGAGCTGTTAGCAGCCCAAAGACATAAGTGACCAAAGCAGGAACTTATCGTGAAGGAACAAGACAGCCTCAGGAGGGAAAAGATTAGAATTTCAATGATGCTGCAGAGAAAACCCAACATCTAGAGTGGTTTATGAAATCTAGTGTGTTTCTCCATCCTGCAGTTTTTCTCTGTCAATGCAACTTAAGGACATCAGGTACATACAAGGACAGGCCCTGACCCTGTCAGTTAGGATAAGCATCTGTGACAGAGGAAGAAGCAGGAGGAAACAAAACACCTTTCTCTGGAGTTAAACACATGACATTTTCCTTAGACTTTTTTGTATTGACTCTGGAAAGCCAAATGCTAATATTAAAATTTTAACTGCTTTTTCCTTGCTCTTAACATAACTCTAACTTAAAATTAGGCTGATTTCAGAATAAGCATCTAATTTTGAATTACCCTATCTAAGCAACAAACTATTCCTTATAATGTAGTAGTGAAACCAATGCCTCCAAAGAGGCCAGCATTCTGACTGTTCTAAGATATACTAAAGAATGACAGGATGCTTTTCCCCTTGGCTTCATGAGACTGATCTGAGGTCACAGAAGCAGGAGTTTCTTTTTAAATGTCTTGAAGTGAAGTTAACAGGCTGAACTCTTAGGCATGCTTTTGCTAATGCTGAAGTACAAGAACATTTATGTTCGAGGGAGTGGGTAGCAATTGAGGGGAACATGGCCTTTTCTTGAAAGATGCCAAAAAAATTAATGAATAAGACTCTTAAAACCTCTGTTGTCCCATTCAGACCCAACCATTCACATCCTCACATCTGAAAAATGCAGTACATCTCTCTCCCCCTTTTCTTTGATTAGAGGATACCTTTGCAACCAGCCTTTTCTCTGAGCTACAGAAGCACTACTTCTAACACTAGAAAGGGGACTTGACTCTCACTACTGAATGCTGTCTTTTGAGAACCATTTTCAGATCAGGATGAGGTCACAGAGTTATTTGTATGGTCTCTTACACCCAAAGAATCGTAAAATGCCCTCTTACACTATACCATCAGTGGTCTTAGAGAATTAGAAAAAGAAGAGGACAGAGATATTTCATTTGAATTTCCCAAGTATGCTATTTAAGTTCTGAATGTCACGTTTAGGACACAGCATAGAGTCTAGTATCCTGCTACAAAACAGACGAGTCCTGTTCAAAGCTTTGCTATTGCTGCAGAGTTCACAGTAGAGGAGGACCTCTACTTGAAAGGCAAAAAGCAGCACAACTGAATACTTGAGCTCATTTTCTTCACCATCCTCAGCTGCAAATAGACTCCATCTGCAAAAGGACAATTTGCTGCTGCTGAGTCTCAATATACAGTCTCTTACAACCTAAAACAGAACACCAGACTGATGAAGCTTAAAAAAGACAGACAGCTTTATAGCCCTCAGATGGCAACAATGACCCTTCAAAAAGGATGGCATTTTAGTATGATTTTCTGCTTTGCTACAAGTGTCACATACACGGAGGCCACACTAACAACTATATCCCACAGCAGGCTGAGGAAGATGTTTGCCTTCAGTCCCACATTTTTCTCCCTGTGATTTCCTTAGCTCCCGAAATCCTTTTTAATGCTGTAGCTGGCAGGGCATTTCCGCATCTGCCAGTCTCCTTAAACTAAGGATGCCACAGCACGTGAAGCTTTGCTTAGACTGCAGTACCTTCCATGCCCACGAGGTTCAGCTTGAATCCTAAACACCCAGGATTTGGCAAACAGGAAGCATTATGCCCCTTCACAGTGAAGGGTCTTCAGAACTTGTTAGCACTACTGAGTACAGACATTTGAAGTGCATCTGAAGTGCATTATTTGAAGCTGGACTCTTCTCTGTAAGATCTGTCACATCTGATCTTATTTTAAATTGCAGCTCACAGAAGAGCAGACTCTAAAGGCCCAAAATTAGCTAAGATTTAACACATTTGCTAAATCTGAACTACACAATGCCAGTAACTACTCGTGAAGCAGTCCATCTAGTAAATCAGAACTGCCATGTCTTGTTCTCATATAGTTCTGTTTGGAGTATCTCTTTTCATTTTCTATTCTATTTTGAGGCTTAGAACAAGTCCAGATCCCACTTCAGAAGGTTTCACCAGTTTGTTTTACTCCTAGAACATTTCTCATCACCAATTTTATAAACCACCTATTAAAAATCTTTCAGTAATATTTTAGGACTTTACTGTTAAAATAAATCACATCTCATCTTAGAATACCAGCTAACACAAAAAAAAAGATAAAAAAGCTAAACCATTCTATACATGTAAAAAGCATGTGAACACTGTCAATATGCAAAACTAGGCAAACGAGTCCCCATCACTTTCCCTGTTCCAAGTGACTGTACTCGCTTATTTCTTGCCAGTGGTGTGAAACATCCAAAGCACAACTGGAACTCAATATTCAGTTACTATTACCCACACTATATAATTTCATATCCCCATCCAGGAATCATTGCTATAAGATCTAGCAAATAGAGCATCAAGGCTCCGGAAAACAGATGAGATCCTATGGCTTTGTTCCAGCACCTTTGGAACCTTTATCTTTGTATTTTTCACCGATCTATATTTATGGATTGCAATGGCTATTACCACTTAATGGTCATTTAAGAAAAAAATTGAAGAGGAAAAAATAAGCTTATCTTTAGAAAGACAGGCCTGTAAAAAGGAGTTCAATGTACTGTGCAGTAATTCCTCCACCATTAGCTGAAGCTGCCAAATCTTGCATGAGGAAGTGATATTGTTAAAATGTATGACAACACCCTCAAGCAACTTCCAGTCAAGTGAGATAAAAGTGATAATATTTTTGAAAGGAAAAGACTAGCTAAATCCTTGCACTGAGACTAATATCTACATCTTATCAGAAGTTGGTCCAACATGTACTATCCAAATCCCTGTACAGGGATATCTATTAGCTGCAGTATGGTGCCGCAAGTTGCATTTTCCCATAGCTTTTCAAAATAAGATGTCTATCAAAATGTTAATCATCCAGCAGCAATACTTCATTCACTTCCACATTTAAAAACACAAAGCTAACAAACTGCCTCTGAACCAAATCGCTCGAACAAACACTTTCGGTGCTATTCGTCTCTTATATTCTACCTCCTATTCTTCCTCCTTTGCTCTTCAGCTCCTTATCCACTGTTTCATTTTTAGATAGATTTTAGTTAATCGGCTGTTCTCTGTACAAGGAAATACAAGCAAACACTCTGTAATTAAACTTGTAGTGGTCACTTCCCCAGGTTCTCACATGTCCCAAAGCTAGGCTGTCTCTATTTGACTCCTTATGAGCTGAGCAAACGAGAATGCTATTTTCAGTATTCCTTATTCCACCCACTTATCCCATATTTATAATGTATCTACAGTTCTGTCTCAGATGCCTGAAGGTCTCTAGATTCTCTTCTGAAGTTAAATACAAGTCGGGCATATAATCTGTTGGAGACCAAAACCAGGATGCTCCCCACAAGACCTTGCAAGGCACATGACAAACTGCAGCTTGGCCCTACACCCGTTTCCCAGCTAAAGGACAGAGCCTGAAACATCACCCACATCTTCATCATCTTATCTCAAGCATCACTCCCTTTCATCCTCCACATCACTGGTTCAGTTTCTTCTCTGAATCATGTAGGTGATGACACTTATTAATAAGCTGTTAAGACGACAGGTATGAGGTAAGGTTCAGAGTTTCGTTATCTATCAGTAAAGGAACGCAAAGATATTAAGTTCCTTGTTGAACACTGTGTGCAATATGACAAAGTCTAACAAAAAAAAAAGAGCCATGTTATCCTGTGTGGCTGGAAGCAAAGTGTGTTAATATTAATATCAACATGAAAACTGAAGGTACTACTTGGGCACAATGCGACACACTCAGTGTACAACTGTATACGGTTGCTAATCATGTTTCAACCTACCCTGTCTCTAAAGAATTAATGTTTACTTCATGGAGAAAATGGGAAGACTGATAAGCATTTGAAAAATGCCTTAACATTTTCCAGCATAAAACATTGTACATGTTTTCAGATACTAACCTAACAGTGAAGATGACAGTGTTGCAAAGTAACATTACAGATTTCACAGGTTGTTTTGATTATTCACAACCTTAAAACATTTTTTTTTTTTTAAATACATGCATACGTCACTCACTCTCGCTAGCTGGTGTGCAGTCTCGATGAACAATGAACACACCCACACTCAGAATCACGGCAAAAATTCGCAAGTGGAGAGATCTCCTTCATTGTCTTGCAGCACAGAACTCATACGGTGCAAAGAGTAAACATCTGCCTATCAACTTCTATCAGCAATGGTATCAAAAACAGATGGCAAAGGTCAAGTCAAAGTTTATTGACAATGATGAACTTTGACAGCCTCTATTAAATTACTTCTTCCTTTAAGGTGTATGTGATCAAAGCAGCAGAGAGATTTTCACTCAGTTCCATAACAAGCTATTTGTTGAGATTGAAACATCTGGTCAATATCTCCTAACACTGCAATTTCATGCACAGTTAGCAATAGGGTACATTTCTTCTCTTCTTCTTACAGGGTCCATAAGGGTGGCACATATGGCTGATCATTTCATTCAAAAAGGATTCAATTCAAGGCATTACATACAATTGTCTCTATGCTTTAGAGCATTTTAACTCTACCTACCATCGTTTTCCATCATCACTGCTGTCTGCTCTACTCTTCTGCTATAAAAGCCCACAAATATGACAGAGCACTTAAAGCTTAACAGCTTTTGACTACTGGAGTTAGAAAGCAGTTAAGGCAAGGGAGTCTTTAAAGTGGCAGGTCTTCATCTGTTGTCAAAAACTTCCAATACATTAAACTATTTACCACTTAGCAAAGCTCTAGTAATACAGATTGTAAGAGTAATTTTTGTTGTCAAATCAAAGCCTTCATTTATGATGCATGTCTGAGCGATTAGAGAGTGTTCTTCTGACTAATTTTTGTTATACATTTTATAAACATAACATATAATGCATTACATTTCAAGTGGATGGGTGACAATTATAAGAACTTGACAAATGATAATCCTATTTCTGAATCTGAAATAGCAAAAAGACATAAAATGTCATCTATCCCAAACGCTGAAAATGCTCCCTTTAAAATTATGCATCTATGTTGCCACAGCAACAAGTAGTGGATAATCCAAATGTATTTCACCCTTCTTGTTCTGAATCCCACTGAATCCCAACCTTCATCAAAGGGGAAAGGAGGGTTGGCTGCAAATATGCACACAGCACATATGTTTGAAAACGTTTTCATTTACTAATAACCTTCATTTTTTATTTAGTAGGTACTTGATTGTTATATTCAGTCCCACACTAGCTCACTTCAGGCAGCATTTGCACCTTAAAAAACAGGAAACCTAGGAAGTCAGTGACCCTAAATGCCCTTCAGCATAGTCTCATGCCCATATACCAGTCATAACGGCATGAGAGAGAGGGAGGAAGTAGAGAAAGGAGGAAAGGATGGCTTAATTTCAGACAGAAAATGCACAAAACCCTTCAGAGACACCCATCACTAATGACATAAAAGATATTTGGGCTTTTTTGGAGACCACACTGAGCTTTGGCACCGTGACACGTATGGCCGTGCTTCAGCAGTGGTTCATTGTTTTGAATGAACAAGATATGCATTAAGTTAAAAAAAAACTAGGCTAGAGCTGTCCACTAGGTGCTGGTATATTTTACACAAGTGCCAGCATAGGGCTAACCCTGTTCATAGGTAACAGGAATTTGTTTGCTGGTTCTAACAGGAGCCCATCATATCATGGCACAAAGACAGGTAGAAATCGAGGCCAAGACGACAGTCAATTTGCTGTTACTTGGCACTAATAATGGCATCAGTGTTGAAATTATGACTTTCATAATGAACAGATTCTACCTATTTTTTGATAGGAATGTGAATGATTAAACGTTCTAAGGTCCAAACAAGTTCTGGAGCAATGAGGCTGCAGTCGTTATTTCTTTCCTTCAGAACTAATATAACAGTTTCTCCAAAAGAGAACATGAGAAGTAAAAGACATAACAAAACAGAACAAAATCCTGAGGTCTCTCTTCTAACTTCAAGATTTACTCTTTCTGCAGGCTAGGAGCCCTCTGAAAGGAAACTTCGGAAAGGTGGCACCATGTTTAGGTTGTCCATTAAAAAAAAAAAATCCTAGGACCGGTCTCTCCTAGCTGTAATCATGTATATCCCAATCACCCATGTGGAAATGCCTCAAATCTAAGGTTCCTGGTTCTCGAGGAATGATTCCTCTTCAAGCAAAGGAATTATGCCCCAACTGAAAAATCACTCCCTTAGGACAGGCAAGGCTCCAAATAGCCTAGAGATTCCCTCTGTAACATTGGAAACGCATCGTGTCCCTCACTGACCATGACAAGTACATAAACTGGGCACAGATTCCAGGAAAATAAACCGAAGGAGAACCAATAAAGCACTCTTAACAAGTAACATTCAACCAAGATAAAATCCACACACACACAAAAAGGTCTCTATTCTTAAAAGCCCAGAAAGAAATGAAAAACTTCAGACAAAACACATATTTCCACATTTCTAAATCACCCTTCAGCTTCTTATTCTGTTACCAGCTAGAGCAAATCCCACTGATGTAGGCAGTTAGTTGCCTTCAGATCATTGTGCATTTACTGTTCCGCGCGGCCCGACATGGAGCATCCTGGACAAACACCCACCGCACACCCCGCCACTCAGGTGCACAGCTGGGCTGTGCAAAGGGCCGACGCGCCTCGACCACGCAGGCTCCTGTGCGACCGCTGCCCTCCCGCCCCACAGCCCGAGGTGCTCGGAGCGCCCGGAGCCGCCACGCGAGCACCAGCCATCTGCACAGCGCAGATGCACTAAGTAGGTCAGGGGCGCTGGGAAAAGGCGGCTTACCCCACGCGCCCAGCACCGCGCACGTTCCCTTCTCCGCCCCAGGATCCCTGCGAGGGAAGTGCTGGAGCCTGCCGCTTCTTCCAAACATGCTGTCCGAGGCTTTTGCTCTGGGGAGAGATGGTACGAGGCTCTTCTCAAGCAGTTAATATTACCCATTCACATAACTAAGGGGCTTTTATTCCATTCACCAAGAGCTGAATGCTGACAACAATTTGTCTGTCTTCATTACTACTGCATATAGGGATTGTATTGTAGTTGCTCCAGTTCACAAGAATCTCCTACCCCTCCCCTTGCCAAATTCATTCACAATACTTTCAGATTTGCTGTGGTTGGACACAAGCAATCTCTCTGCCAAAACAATTTTGGAAAGCTTTTGTTTGCCATGTACTGCAAGGATATTTAATTCTGATTGCCGAGATATCAAAAGAGAGCAAAATACAATTCTTTATTATAATTTATGCTTAAATGGACGTATTCCTTCATGATAATACCTATGTTTATAATGAATAAAAGGATATTTGAACAAAATTTCCAAGGGAGATCCCACATGATTATGTGCAATTGAAAGCACAGTTTGGCATTAATGGAATTCCTTAGTGTGCAGCTCAAACTCTGAGGTAAGTTCAAATAGTTTTCACAAAAAGGTAGCAGTCCTGTGTGCTCCCTAGAAAAGGCTGCTTGAATTTATTTTTTCTGAATTCAGTGGTAGCTTGATACCTCCCATGGTCACCAGCATGGTCTTCTTGGTCTCAGCACCAACTCACCAGGCCCTGCCTGGCAGGAGGGGAAGGTAAAGGAAATCTTCACATTTACTAGAATGCTGGTAAACCGCCAAAGCTACAGTAGACTTCAAAAGCTGCATGATTAAACGCAATGAGCTTCACATGCTATCATCTACGCAACATTGAATATTTTTTTCAAAAACTTGAAAAAAAATCAACAGAAAGAAGATATCAATACAGGGAACTCAAAGGAAAAGGATCCTTTGTTCATAATCGTACTGCCCTGATACAGTTAATTTTCTTTGAAAGTTTATTAAAACTGGGCAATGTGAGGTGTATTTTGAAGTTAAAAATTTCCTTTTTCAGATTCTTCCGAGAAGCTAGAAAGCCCAACAGACCTGATTGTGATCTCAATTAATCCAATTTTACATTCATGTAAATTTATTCATTTCAATACAGCTTTGAATGATTTATGCAAATGCAAATATGATCAAATCCAGACCTAGTATGACCCTGTATATATTATCTTTTCATTTGGTAGAGTAATTTATTTTTGATTTTACCTAAAGGAATACCTGCAAGTATTTGTGTGTAGCTTTATTATTTCAACATTTAAACCAACTACCGCATATCTTCTTCTACAATGCCTTACATGGCCTTGACCATGATAAGACTATATTAAAAAAAAGGCGATCTGTATCAAATATTAGCACTCAATTATTGGAAACTCTTAAAGGAATATCTCTTGATGAGTTTACATTAAAATTGAAATATGAAAGTGAAATATGGAGTCCTCTTCCATTACAATGGAAAAAAAAGAATAAATTGCAACTGGAATCTCTAAAAGGAAAATAACCTATATTTGTAATTAGTAGAACATGACGACTCTATTACCTTAAAGACACCAGACCAAATAGTTTCAAGCGACAAGAACTCCTAAACATGTCGTCTCTTCAGATGTGCTGAAGACCAGATAACTGCCTGTCAAACCTCTCAAACGCCACAACCTGCTCGGCCTTCACAAGTGACAGAGACCCTTAAATTAGCAATGGCTATTTCAGTCTATCCTCATGATCATATTGCCAACAGAAATCTTTCCAATATGGCCAGAGAGGATATCTCCATGAGCAATGTGCTCTCTCATATACTCCAAAATCACAATTTCAGAATTTTCTGATTTATCCATTTCTGCTGTAGCTTTGGAGGCCTCTGTTAATCAAGATGGCACTTTAAGAGTGAAATGTCAGGTCATAACACCCTTTTGAGCAGCAAAAATTGGAATGGCTGCCATTCCAAGAGAAAGACAAAAAAACACTCAAAAAAAAAAACCAACCCCAACAACAAGTGGGGTATTATATAACTATATATATATAGCACATATATATATATCTCAGATATATACAGATATCAGATATATAACAGATATATATATAATGAGATATATATATATATATAACGAGTGAGGTATTCTGAAGGAAATGCTTTACAAGATCTACCAGAAGACCTGCATGTTCCTACTAACATCATTGTCAATAACAGTCAAAAAACAATGTACAAATGAGAATTTCTGGGCCCATAATTCTGTGTGATTTTCTATTGACTTGTGCATGTCACAGAGGATACCCAAAGCTATTAAATAACAAGACAGAAATCTTCAGTTGTTGCACTGGGAATATGGTCACCTTATTAACTATTACAAGATTTTTCCCCTTATAGGTAATTTCAAATATCCAGAATCATGTCTTTCTCTTTATAATAAACCTGTCACAGAATATCTGCATCCAAGTATATCTTACTTCATAAAAAAGTATTTTTAGATACGCATTACAGAAGCAAGAGACTTAAAATAGTCTAAGCAACAGTATAATTCAATGATGTCCATTACCTTCTGTTCTGCTTTCAGTAGCACTGGGCTAGTCAACAATCCTGTAACCTGCTTGCATTGGTGACACCTCACGCTGCTGTGAATCCTGAAAACCTAATGCGTGAGGCAGGAGATATCAAATCCAAAACCCTAACTGTAGTCACAGTAAATAATTTGGATTTAAAACTATCATAAAATGGCTTTGGAATTTTGTGTAATTTTCTGTACAGCACAAAATCCACCGTATTAAAATAAAACAAATATAAATGTACTTAATTTTGTAACTAAGAAAAAAACTATAATAGAGCAAAAAAAAAACCAAATATGAAATTTTGGGATTTTTTTTTTTTCCATAAAAACCCCAAACAAATAACTGCAAAATAATCTTAAGGACTTTTTCTAGAGTTTTTGGATGTTGGCATTATTGTTAGCTGTTCTACTAATGTTAATTACATCATTACATGATTTCCCATGGATAACAACTTGTAATTCCATCTACTTATTCTCTTTAGAGACAGAGAAACAGAGTAGATGAGGAGGCTGTCAAAATGATAAAGTGACATGCAATGCAAATTTCTATTTGCAATACAGCATGCAAGATTTGGAAACGGTACTTAAGACAGAAGCAGCAAACTAGCTTCAGGCACTGCATGTATGCTTCAGGCAGTGAGTGTACAAATGGATACTAAGACATCAGAACATCTGAAGCAATAATGAAAAAATGAAAGATTCTATCTAATCTGCATTAAGGGTAGACTCTGTCAGTAAATAAACAAAAACATACAGGTAAGTATCAATACTAAAAGACTCAGTCTTAGTAGGAATGAATTACCTTTTCCACCTTCAAAAAACCAGTATACCACTTTTCTTTATGTAAGAGCTATTAATAAAAGATAAATTTGTTAGTCCTCCTTTTTAATTTCCCAGAACCATTTAAAGTGTTTCAGATTGTTTAAATCCAAAATCCAATTTTCTGCACATACTTATATTGGTGCTACCTGACTGATATCAGAAGGATTATACCAATACGGATTAAAAGAGAATTTGGTTTTATTATCTTAATTCTGGTAGGTAGCTACTCTTAGTGTATGAGAATTCAAGATTTTAAGTCTTCCAAGTACAAATACTTTGCTTTATCAGTGTGCTGTGGGGATATTCATTAATAACTGTAATTTGAAACTGAGCAGATCAGATCAGTGCTATGTGCCATTATAAAATTACTGACTATACATGTGATTTCAATGTCAATCTCAAAATTTTTTATTTCTAAGAACACATGAATACATTTATAGGTGTAAAAAATTACATGCATTAAAACAAAGAAATTTAATCTTAAAAAGAGCAAGCTGAAATTAAGTGAGATCATCCTGTTGTTAATGAAAACTATTTCTACAGATCCATTATTTTACCAATGCTGAACACATTTTTTCCATTATTAACATGACTTTATCCTACACTGGAAAATGTTGTAAGGATTTGATATGTTAGCCCCAAGGTTTTATGGTACAGAAACTAGATTTTTAAAATATTCTTATTAATACAGCAATATGTCTGCTCTTATTTTATGGTAGCCTAAAATAAGATTAGAAAAATTGTTGGTAAAGACTAACCACAGGCCAGTAGCAACAAGGGCCATTGGCTGCAGACAGGTTCTACAGATATTCAGGCTTATAATGCATATATTGTCATATTCACCCTTTAGGGTATCATATATCAGTGTATGGGAATTGCTTTATGAATTTGCTGGGGAACCAGCATAAATTGTACCTATGTTCTGGAGTTTTGTTTTGTTTTAACTTTGAAGGAGTTTCAGAGGCTCAAGACCACCATCTTTTAGAAGGTCTGACAGGTATTAAAACAGTTATGGTAGATGTTACATATTATTTATAGTATATTACGATACATTACAGAGATAGTCCAAGCTCTACACTTCCAGATGTCACAAGTCGTCTCATGCAAATGCATGCACATCCATTTAGAATCTTGCTATACAGATTCCACATAGAATCCATAAATATTCTAAAAACCCCAATCTATCAATTTGCTTTTCTCATACTACACCTATGGACCACAGGAAAGTTTCATGACCTAAAATGAACACTGTTATATAACTTAATTACCAGTGGAGAAACACATGGTAAATGGTTAGCACTTGCCTCCTTCAGAGGGCAGGTTAGAGATTAACCCCAATTCAGTTATTTCAAGTCACTCTCTTCAGTAGCTGCTCCTATTTCCCCCTGCTGAGATGGTAAAACATGCAAAGGGATTTTGTTTTAACTAGGCTAGAGCTTGCCATTGTGAACAAACCAATGCGTCAGGCCTGGGGTGCCTAAGTTCAGGCTGGTCTTTTTTTCTAGTTGTTCTTACGAAGAGGAGAAATAATGGCTCACAGAGAGGATTCTTCACAGATTTGGCGATATTAAAAACTCCTCCTTTGGCAACAATGATTTTGATGAGTTGCCTCCCTACAGCTGAGCCCTAGCACTAGCAAAGTATCTTCCTTCACCCCCACCCTCCCTCCCATTTTTGGAATGTAAGCCAAAATAAACACTTTGCTTTCCAGAATCATCATTTTAAAAATACCAGTCTATCCCAATACTTGATCAATTTGGAAAGTCTACGGTGACAAATTCATGCAAACACGGTGGTTACAGTCATTCCTGTAATTAAATATGACTTGCACTATAATCACCCACCTTTATAAAAAAAAATTTTCCTTCACTGAAAGCCAAAAGTAGCATTCTTTAGTCCAGGAAATGTATCTAATTTCCTTGCTAATCCATTATCCATTTTAACAATTGCTGAAGCCTGAACAAAAGGCAACAATGTTTTAAAAAACCCAGCTATATCAAAACAGATACCTTGACCCCTTATGTTTTCAAAAGGCAACCACCTTACAGCTATGCAGACAACACAGTCAGAAGCCATCCATGCAGGAAGCTGTAAAAAAAAAACCCCTCTAACCCTATCCCCGCCAGAGACCATATACATAGCATACTGCAAATGTTAATAAAGAACACTGTTTAAAATAATAAGTATTCTAATACATGAGTCTGAGCTCAAACACTTTTAACTCCTTCAAGAGAGAAATCAAAACCCCTCTTAAAATGTTATTAAGCTACTGCCAGTACTGCCACACTACTGCCAGTTTCTACCTACCAAGCTCAGGGATCAGCAGATGGCAATCCTGCATGCTGAGAAAGAACTAAAATAGAGAAACTTCAAAGAGAATTTTATAGCCCAGGGATGAATTCTGGCAACTTACTGGATAACTTTTATTAAACATGTAGAAATCAGCTCATTTATGGAAATAAGAGTTTAATTGTGCATCTGAAACTTCTCTTCACAGAAAAAAAGTGTCTTGCTGAGATGTGAACTACTTCAAAATACAGAAGAATTTATTAGAAGAACTACTCTAGATATATGACTGAGCATTAAAGACATGTTAAGATGCATCTGCCTTGTCACAATAAACAGCTACTGTATGAGAAACTCTACAGCAGAGAAGAACTAGTCACTTGCTTAAAAGGCTGTTAGTAGTACAGAGCTCTAAAACAAGGTCTCAAACTCCAGTACATAAATATATTTACCTGGAAGAAAACCAAATTATATGTTATGAGTACTTAAGCAAAATTTATTCCATTATCGCAATAAATTGTTCCCAGGCATGCATATAAAATTTTGCTGCATCCAATAAAATCCATATCATCATTGTCTCCAGTATAATCTTAGAAACTAGAAAAAAGGTCACCATCGATAAGACATATGAAGCAAATTTGCAAAATTTGGTAGTGAAAGGGAAAGCCTAAAATTTAGTTCAAATGACTTCAATAAAAAAGATTTTTTTTACATCATCCTAGATGCCAAAATGACTATCAGAAACAAATCAGAATTTTCTTTATAAAGAAGCCTCAATGAAGCTCACATTTCACCATCTTTAAATGATCACATACAATTTTTCTCCACAGACTCAGAGAATCACTTATTTTGCTGACGACATACATCCAACAAACTTTACAGCAGCTACCTAAAAATTAACAGATCTTCTAATAGCTCAGCCTTAGCAAATCAATAGGTTTATGAACAGTGCTGTGTCCACTGTACGTGACTGAAATGTTCTCTGTATTCCTGGAGCCTAATGATCACATTTCAGAAATCAATGAATCAAACACTGGTCACTTAATCTCTTAAAGTGCACTAAAGAGCTGTTCTTCTCTTGACATCCAGGCATAACTCCCATTAACATTGACGAGTAATGCATGTTTGTCTTCGTGGCAATAAGCTGTTTTAGATACACAGTATAGAAACTAGGCAGGTATGTTTGAAGTGATGATACACTGCCTTTCCTGCCACAGGGCACAGAGAACGCACAGGTTTCAGGAGCTCGCCTGGAGTCACATTGGGGATAACGGTAAGCAGGTATTGTCACTCTAAACAGCTATTATCACCATAACTGCTAGGAACTACCCTGGTTGCTTCTTTTGAAAAATATATCTCTTTATTCTGTGGGCCATTGATAAAAAAAAAAGAAGATGAAAAATTTTGTCCTAATACTGAATGTGCTCAGAAAATGGTACATGGCACAACTTATAACTTCCAAGTAAAGGAAGAAGTATAAGACAGGACAAAATTTCCAGGTGATTGGAAATGCAATTCTACGGAATAAATTAATAGTGCAACATATGGATACATGAATAAAAATATCCCCCAAAAAAAAAAAAAAAAAAAAAAAAAAAAAAAAATCAGAGTTAAAAAAAGACCCTTAACCTACTAGGCAGTGGGAAGAGGGGAGCTGCAATCATATGAAAGGAAGATGCTTAAAGTTTAGTCATGCTTATGACTAAAGTGTCATAAGATTCTATATACAAAAGCCATCACATTTATGAGTTTGACCCTGAGTTTAACTTGCTTAATACAATAAGTTCAATCTGCCACTTTGCTTGTATTTTCTTCTCGTGATTTTTTTTTTTTTTTTTAAATGTCCTCAGTTTAGAGCATGGTGCAGAGTAAAGCCTAAAGCAGCCTGAGAAACTGCAGCTTTGGATTTCTTGGAGCTACTTATTAAGTTCGCACAATAAATTAACCCTAAAACAATTCTAGATACTTCATAAATACTGTGATACCTATGTTCAGTTTTACAGCTACAGTTAGTATAATCTAAACCTGAATTATTTTTTTAAAATACTGAATATGAGACTGGATTCTTTCAACCACAAAAGAGAAGTTTCTTTGAAAGGCTGCCAAAAATACTTTTATAGCTGATATGTAGCTGACACATTAACCTGCTAAATGTTTGTGGAAGTACTAACGACTAAGCAAGGGATATCAAAGACAGTGAATAAAAGAACAAACAGCTGCCAGCACTTGGCATTCCATTCTGCTATCATAGTTAATATGATTGGCAAAGGAAGTTACACCTACTTTATAATAATAATACTGCATTTGGCAAAGAGTTCTAGATGGAAGATTTCCAGCAGTGGATTTTCCAAAAGGCGTCGTGTGATTCATTAGAGAGATGAAAATAAAATATACTACTACTGTAACTGCAATACTATCGAGAATTATGAAAGCGAACGCATAAAAGGCATTCACCTCAGCAGTTGGCCAACATCTATAATCAATATTATTTTTACACTGATATCCTTTTTACCATCAATGGACTATGATGTGCTTTAAAGTGTTCAGTTAAGTATGTGAATCTCCCATTGATTTGGTTACTTAAGGGTGTCTTCTCAGATTCTAGGGGAGCATAAGAATTCAATTTAAGTAATCCATCCTACATTAACAATGGTAGGAAGCAGTAAAAATTTCAGTTGGCAATCCACCCAAAAGGCATGAAAGTTAGCACGTTAGAGCTGCTTGCAATTTCAAAAATTCCTTGAGAAATCCTAAGGTGCATCACAGGCCAATAAGACTCAGAGTTTCTAAGTCACTTTTATTACCGGCTTAATGACTATGCTACTAGATTCAATCTCAAAACACAACATTATATTTAAGAAGTGCAATGTCTCATGTTAATTTTATTCAGTATGCCCAACTTAATTGTATACTAGCTTATATGTTCAACAATGAACAGAATTCAAGTACTGACTTTGAACTGTTACTTTGAAATGATTATTTTTAAATATGGCTTTGGAATAGGATGTTGTTGCTAAACACCTGCAATTGTTATCTTAAGACAAAAGAAGAAAATACACAAAATCTGCCTTAAATTATCAAAGGCTAAATTATTCCAATATAATTGGATTCATTTTCAGTGTTTTTGTTTGATTTACAACACAAATAAAACCACAAAAGTAGATTCAAAACTTCAAAAGTAGTGAAGTAAATGAATAAAGAAATGGAAATCCATGGCTCAAAAATTGTCTTGTTTCATACACTTAATTCTCAATACCTTCCTGATAAAAAAGTGCACACAAAAAAAAAAATCATTCCATCATACTTAATTAGCTCTTGATAGTGACCAGACAGAAGAGTAATAACGAGCTACATAAGCTACATATATATCCATATATATCCTACCTATATATCCATATATATCCTATATATCCTGATGGTAAAAAGGATATCAGTGTTTATACTGTATGTGTTTATTAATGTACAAATTGACAGAGCAAGTAAGATCCTCTTTAAAAGACACTTCATAATCCAGCGTGTGTCACCCAAGGAAGAGGGAGACAGTTTTACTCTTTGAGCTTTACTCCAAGTTGTTTAGTGGCCAGTCAAGTGCAGGAAATGATACCTTGTCTAACCAAGATGTATTTGCATGCCTAAGGAAATGAGTCAGTGCCTCCTCTCATTAAGAAAAACAGACAGACCATCACTCGGATAAGGAAAAAGCACAGAAAGTTTATGGTGAAAGATGAAATTTACTCTCCCTGGAAGACTTCAAAGGGTAAACTGGTTCTAACAATCACTCATCTTTGCAGAAAAAGCTGGCTAAGGGATGAGCAGAGCAATCTGATGTGCAGCTCTAGGTGATGCTGGTAGAAATTAGCAGCTCCTCATCACTTATCCTGTCTGGCCTGACCTTGGCTGCACACTCCCACTCGCCCAGCTCACGCCAGCTCCAGTGCTTCATCCCCATCATTAGGGTTCTTTGTACCCGGTGATTGCTTCACACTTGCCCTCCTGCTTCACGTGCCTTGGCTTTCCTCCTTTACTCCAGCACAGCAGTGAGGTCTATGCAGAACATCATCATGAGCATTCAGGGTAGAAAGGCACTCAACTCAATTTCAGTGGCTACCACATGATCAGCATTTACAAATAAAAGACAAATTCACCCGTTCTGCCACCTTTGTAGACACTGTCCCAAATCATGACAAAAAAGAATTTTTCCAGAGGGAATTACCCTCAGTCTTACTTTTTTCTTAAAGCTTGTCCTAAGCAAACCTGGGAGATTTTACATCACCTACCACTAAGCTTTTATCTTCACTTTCACCTATCACTTTGGCAGTGCTTGCTTCCAAAATAGATAAATTGCAATTCCCTACAGGATAAAAGTTTGTTCCAGATGAAAATCTTGATAGATAGCAGAACATTATTAAGAAAAAAAAAAACCCACTCTTAATCAAAACACCACAAAATCTTTTTTCTGTGTCAGTAAGGACACAGAAGACATTCACAAAGAATTATCGATATGGCCATTGGAAACTTGTTCATGTACCTGCTAGTAGAAAAAAATTTTTTTTAAACAGAAAATGGCTACTTTAAAGATTCGTGCCTTTTTCTCCTCAATATTAATGGGCATCTATAAAAAAAAATAATAAAATATAATAGACTACTGACTACCAATACAACAAACTTTTTGCCAGTGCGGTAGTAGCTTCATTTAAAAAAAGAGAGCCTCAGAAGTAAATTTAGTACATCAGAACGTGGGATACATTCCGACGCCAGGATCCTGTGTCCCCGGCTACTCAAAAGCCTCACTGCCCAAAAAAGGGCATTTGTTAGAAAACGTATCCAACAGCTTTGCTAACGAGGGCCTACTCAGATTACTCCCCAGTCTGTCAAGTATAACCATGTAATTATTAGCAGTAAGTTCATGAGCTAGATTATTTTGGTTTCTTCTCACAGTGAATAATAAAAAAACTCAAATAAAATGTCCCCAGCAGTCAGAGGAACACATACTGGTTACTGAAAAGTCATTTCGTTTCTTGCAACCTAAAGTTTTCAATTCACTTTTAATGTGGAGTCTTGCATATCTGGAACAATATCTACCACTACTTTATAAAAACTGGCATAGTACCTCAATCCCAGAACACAAAAAAACAGTGATTCAGATTCTAAACTTAATGGCAAATATTTTTAACTCATCTTTTAAAATCAGGGATGGTACTACATACACAAAGAACCTTGGTGATGACAGACAAATCTGCCTTTTTTTGGGGGGGGGGGAGGGAGGGTGGTATATGGTAGGTCAGGACTTGACTGAATATCTTGAGATCTTAAAAATAATTTATATTAATGACAGGTCCTAAAGAATAGTTAAATTAGATGTACTTATAAAGAAGCTCAGTAAAGAGAAATATCAGAAAACTCTCATAGAGTTTAGAGAACTAAATGACTTCAAGAAGTACTCAAATGTAGAAATAGAAATTGTAAGAAACATCATAGCATGAAGTCGAAGGTCATCTGGACAAGTCCAGTAACTATTTTTTTTTTTTTTAATATAAGACAGGATGTTATTTCTTGGAGGAAGACCTGGACACATTCATGGACCACAATGTGAGATGCCTTAAAAAATAAATATTCTTTTTTTTAAGCACTTAAATTTCCCCCCAAAAAAAAAAAGAGATAGATACATACATACATGCATGCATACATCATTGTTAGGACAACTGGAAAACCTTTTATAGCCTGGTTATCTCTTTTCAGAGAAGGCTAGTAAAAATTGAACAGAACAAGATGATCTTGAAAAAGGAGAGAGGGAGAGAGTAATTTATAATGGGATTCTGAAACACTTCAGGTTTATATCATGCATTAAATTTTTTATTTACTGTGCAACAGCTTCCCTGAAAAATCGTAGGAGGGGAGGAAACGCATATGGATTTGAAGTGAAGTTGATAACTTTGTGGATGGGATTACAAAATATAATTGCCTGAGGCATCTGGAGAGCTTCAGGTCTGCAATACTTAGTCAATACTACTTATTGTTTTTAAAGATATGGATAACTTCACCATACGTCAGATTTAGCACAACACATGCAGACAACATGAAAGAATATAGTATTAAACATGCACACAATTGAGCATTCATTATTGCAGACACCACAAATGGGCAGCAATCTAAGCAGCCACAGCTCTAGACTGAATCCTATCCTGCCTGTATGGAATGAAATACCACCTTCAGGCAATTAAAGTTTTACTTGCAAACAGAATGCTAATTTCGGTTTCTTCAAGTGAAATTATCCAGAAAATTTTAACTAACAAGTACTTCCAAAGCAAAAAGCAAACAAATCACAGTCTGCACCTCCTGTGCTCACAGAGAATGACAGGATCTCAGCCTGATCACTTACAAACCTATCCAGCAGCCAAATTATTTGCAAGTGCTCATAATATTCTGTAAACTGTGCAAGTATCCTCGACCTTATTGTTTTAGCTTCAAAGTATTTTAATGTTTCATATTCATTTTTAGGTGTCATTAAATGTTTGCATGCAGTGTGGTTTCTACAATTAAAGACAAAATCCTGAACTAATAAGCACAAGTTAGATTATGTGAAATTTAAATTTCAAACGTCAACGCACAAATGTTGAAAAATTCAGAGCAGGCTACGTCTACCCCTCTTGACCTCTGATTCTTGAGATCCCTGTACATGAGAGGTCTGGTTTTTGTTTCTTTCATCATTTCATACTTCATTCATCATTCTTGCATCATTTTACCCATTCAGCTTCAGTGCCCTACCAAGCCAGAATATCATATAACTTCTCAGCAACTGATTTCATAATACATACTAAATAAACATTCAAGAACTACATTAATCAAGACAAGTTTTATTTGTAGCAGATTACTAGGCCATCAGTCCAGCGTATTAAAGGATACCACACAATTTATTGCATGGAAAAATAATAACTAGTCATTATCAGCCACGTTTCACATGCAAGAAGTTAATTTTATATTTTACAATTTAAAACTCTGTTTTCTACACAAATGAATTCAAACACAGTACTCCATGGAGCCATCCCGTCTTCTCATTTGGTAATTTTACACTGCACTAAACTTCCTCTCTTGAAAACATTAGCTGTCTACACAATACAGAAAATTGTACTGTTATTATCTTGAAATGGAAGGATTTACTTACACTTAAGTACCTGACCTTTGTTGGCCAATCAAGATATGCTGTTTAATAGCTTATATCAGTGACCTTACTTCAGACAGCGCAAATGGACCAAAATGAAATAGATACTCATGAAGATTCTATGAAAATTCCAAAGGAGGACTTGAAATAACTACTCCATTACAGTCCTTTCCCAGCAAGCTTTTTCTGTGCCCTCGACTTAAAAAAATGAAAACCAAATCCCCTTCCCAAACTCCATAAAACTTATGAATTTACTTTCTTCTGACCCTTAAAAGACAAATAACCAATCAGTTTCTGAAACACTTACCATGACACCTCCTTGTTATTGCACTTGAAGTTAAAATTGTGATTATTGCAAAAAAAATGCTGGAGTACTCTCCCGCAAGGTTTGCTTCAAAGGACAGTAAATGAATACACGAGTTGCAGATGATGTGTTTTTGTTAGAACAGAGCAGTACATCTAGCAAATACTTTGTTTGATACGAAGATGCATGGTCCAAAAGAAAATATTTAACAAATATAGACCCAAACACACTGCAAGTCAGAAGAAGAAAGGGACATGCTCATATCTTAGAAAAAAAAAAAAAAGAACTACATTTTGCTCTTGGCAGAGAGCTACATCTCAGTAGTCATGGGACAGATATATTTCACTTGAACTGATAACACCAGAAACATCTTTTCTTGACAACTGACATTTAGAAACTTATTGTGTGTGTAGTGATCTTTCATCTCTACAACAATTTTTAGAGTCACTTTTTTAATCCATGGAAGGAAGCAACTTCTAAAAAACATTTTCTTCATCTGAAATTGCTTTGGTTAGTGTTTTTTCAGTGCAAAACCAGACCTCTCAAAGTTTTCAAGTCTGTGTGCCCAAATCGATGAAGTTATGTATTAAACAAGTTGGCTTAAATGATCAAAAATACCACGCCAGCTCCAGCTTCTACAAAAATTGATGTGTGACAAAAGTACTGAACGTCTGTTGTGCAAGCAAGTTGCTCAGGGGCTCTGTGTGTTTCTCTCTGATTATTTAAATGATAGAGAACACAAAATCTTTCATGGAAACTTGCTCTTCTGCTGTGTGACATGGCACAGTTGAAATGGACTGCACTACTCTTCTATTGGCCACCGGGATATATGATTTAAAGACCAGTGACCATTAAATTTGATTTCTCATTTAAATACATTCTGGTTTTTTCATGTTAAGTCTTAAAAAAAAAATCAGGCAAAGTCAGCCACTTCAGCATCCAATATACACCTAGAATTCTTAACACTCCCTTCAGGTAACAGACACAGCAACCTAAACAGCTCAGAAGATATCTGGCAAAACGTGAGAGGAGGAAGGGTCAAGCAGCAGAGACTCCTCATAGGCTGGTGCAGATGCTAACAAAGGGAGACAAAAATGTCTAACGCCAACCTGAAACCCAACTGAGCAACAGAACAGAAACAGGGCCCAGTTGCCACAGTGAGGAACGTGCTAGCCAGGAGGCTACTGTTCGGCTACGTTTAGTCACCTTGATCCGTAATATTTGACTCTATAGATCTCTAGGAAGGTAGAAAAATGAGAAAGTCATCTGTGTGCACTAATATACCAATACTGTTTTGATTGGGACATAGAAAGCATTGATTTTGAGAACAAATAAAGATTAAATATTATCCTGTGTTCACAAATAATACCAAATTTGATTGTTTTTGAAAATATTAGTTAAGAAACAAAATTGTCAAAACTGCATGACTCTGCCATAGGTTTTTACTCTTTTACCAATAACAGACACACTGAGAAGGACTGTCCTTGAAAAATTACTGCCTTCTTAAAGGGATTTAGTACAAACCAGAATGCACAGCATAAAAGAAAATTGATTGCTACTTACTGAGTGCTAAAAATGAACACAGTGCTTCACAGATAAACATTTAACAGGGCTCCTTTCCCGTAAGAGCTGGTAATTGAACTCAAATGGGACACACCAGATGACAATTAAGGCTCGTGACAAGGAGCAGCAGGACTGTTGCTGCCCGCACGGACGCGCAGAGGGGCGAGGGAGGCTGCCACGCTCCCGGTGTGGCTTCCCGCACACGGGGATTCACCCTCCGCTATCACTCCACTGGCACCGTGGACATGCTCCAAGTCAAGCTCACACACCTACAATTTCCAGGGAGGCAACTCAGTATTAGAGCTTTCAGACTCGGTCCTTTTAATACAGAACACTTGAGGAAAAGACAAGAATTCTATAATCACAGAGAATATTTATATAGTTTCATCTCAGGACAAATAAATATAGCTACTGAAGAATGGTGTTCAACTTTTGGCTGTGGTAGAACAGACTGAAAACTATTTAATGTACCCAAGGAGATCAATAAGAGGACAGTTGACCACCATCTGCATCAAGTACAGGATAAGTGCAGCAACAACGAAAGAAATAGGAACAAATGCCAAGCAAGAAGCTGAAAAAGTCCTTGTCAAAAGACAAATATAGCATGGCTCCTGAGGGCCCCAAGATAGAGTAAATCATATAATAGACACTTAGGGTTAGCCTTCTGTGACTGGCAGCATTATAAAATTGAAGAAAAAATATTAAAAGCCAGATGTGAGGTAATAGGTGCTCTAGAAGTGAGGACAGGAATACTTTGATAAAAATGCTGAAACAGAGAAAAATCACAAAAAGATGCAAGTTCGGAAGAAAGAGTTAAGGGAGCAAGTATTCTGCTTGTCAAAACGCATGATCATCCCTTATAAAAAAGGCAACAACAATAGCAGCAAATAAAAAAAGCTATAAATATACAATAAGAAGCAAAGCATAAAGGTAAAACCATCAAAATGAAGCAAACCCAAACCTTTGGTTTGGGCTATTAAACATTCATACTGTTTGAGAAATTCTTGAATAAAAGCTATATAATGAAATTTAGAATTGGTCCCAGTATATTTACATAACACCTGGGTATGTCTGTTGCCATAATTTGGAAGCACAGTTTTATGGACTATTTTCAAATATTTTTGATGTCTTCCAGTAGTCTAAGGAGTGCTAACCAGAAAATCCCTTGATGTAATTAACCAGGAAAAAGAATATATAGAAAGCAAAGGAAAATGTTACTTCCCTCTCCAATCACATTAACATAACATAGTTTTTTATTTTGTTATAGGATACCAGAGAGGTGCTAGAACATCTGAAAGCTTTCAGACAATTAACAACTGGGAATATTCTTAGCCACTTAAGATGAAGAGTTATTCTTCCCTGGCATAATAGAGAAAAAGCTATTTTTAAGCGTCCTCATTTCTTGTCTGAGATCTGAGAAAAGGTGTCCACCCACATATAATAATATCACAGTGTACAAGAACAACCAGACCACCAAAATGGAAACAGAGCATTTCCGTGCTATCATCCAAAGATCCTCAACGCTGTCACCTACAAGAGTCGGTGCAAAGATTAGGGTCAAGGTTAATGCACACGGTTATAAACTTGATACACTCCTTGTTTATACGACTTCCCCAGACAGATCAACTTTTTTCCCCTAAGATCCAAGAGAAAAGCATTACAAGTTTTTTAGTTGAAAAAGGAAAACATATCATATATATACGAAGAGAAATAAATTACAAAGAGCATTCAATATTTCACTTGCCAGAAGAAAGGAACACCTATAGGGAGTGAAAAGGAACAGACCAAAGCTTGTAAAATTAGACAACTAATCACTTCATAGTGTGTCTTCATAAGCATTTGTTCTCTTAATTATAGATCATCTGTTCCTATAATAGCTTCTATTTCTGCAACTAGGAATTCAACAACATGAGACGCATAGTTAACTACATGGATTGGCAAAATGAAACTGTAAAACAGGAACAAATCTGCATTACTGAAACATGAGACTACAATAATTAAGGGTAATGCTATCAACTTCTTTCAACATAACAGCCATCTTACTGCAGTATTTAAACATCTAATCTCATTAGTGCTGTTGCTTTAAGCCATTCCATCTAAAGAACATCTTGAAATATAAAACTTAAGGAAAAGTTACAGCACAATGCTATTTTAATAGGCTTTTAAATAAGATCACAAATAATAGAAAATCAATGCTAGAGGAAGAAGGATGTGCAGTTGCCACTATATCTGTACTATTATTCATCCACCTGATACAGGAGGACAAGTTTTTCAGTCTATGGCTCCAGATCATTTAATCTCAAAGAATTTCCATCCTGTAACTGCAATGTACTTCTGAAGGGGTAAAGAGAGACAACCAATAGATTTGCATTACTGAAAACAAATTATTGAACCAGATACTGAATGATTTGTTGTTCTAAAACTGTAAGGGCAGGTTAGTGGGGAAAAAAAAAAAAACCTGTTGAGAATCAAAACTAGTTATTAAACAGTAAAGATGAAAGCCATGCTGATATCTGCAATGTTCTGTCGCTATTTCTTTCTGAAAAGAAATACTGAGTATCAGTGAGCAAGTTTTCCATGAGTTTTACATAGACTGATTGAACAGAAAGTAGTATTTTTGCTAAAAGCAAGAGTGAGACAAAGCAAAGTGAGACAAAGTAGTGCATTTAAATTAACCACAGTGAAATATATAAATGTGTATATATATATTTGGAGGTACATTCATTTAAAATGTCATTTCTTTATCCTGTTTAAACATGTAATAAAGATGGGTGAAACATTTCAGCTTCATTCTGCTTTATAACTCTGCTTCATAAGTTACATAAAGTGAGTCTAAATCTATCTCCTAATTGTAGCAGATGCAAAATTAGTGAAAGCTCATCCTTTACTTAGCACAGGACTGCCCTCATGTTCATAAATACCAGCTTCAAGTGACAGTTATATTATGTAAAATTCTCCCTTGGAAGAATCCTGATAGAAGCCTCACTGTTTTTATTGGGTAATAAAATGCAAGTCACTCTAGTGGAACCTTCAGAGGAAATTCTCTAATATATCATTAGTACAACCTCATAAACTAAATTGTTGATTTGAAAGAGGTACAAGGCAAATTCCATTCATTTCCTGTTGGATAATTTACACCTAAAATAAAGAGGGGAGGGAGGAGGAAAGTCTGACAATACTAAATCCATTAATTTTTTTAGTCTCAGATATTTCAGAAAGAAACATTCTAAATGCAACAACAGAAGCAAGAATCAGTTTATCATGAAAATTCAAACACAGTGACTCCAGACAACACTGACCATTTCTAGACCTATGAACACTCAATAAATTTGGTAGCAGTTGAATAATATTACACTGTAAAATTATACACATAAACACATGCACATTTTAACAGGATTCCAAGATCTTAGAAGAGAGCTGGGAAACAGCCTCCAACTGCATAGCGGCCACATAAGCTTCCCAGGCCAAGCAGCAGGTGAGGAAGCCCGGATGAGCTCCCTGCTCAGACGTTACCTATACCCTGGGGAAGACCCACGGAAACTGGAAAAATCCATTTGAATCACCATGGTTTGGACCTAAGCCTCCCTTAAGAGTAATCCAGAAGGCAATTGGACACTCCTACAGTTAAAACAGTGATGATACTTAACACAGGGAAGTCACTCCTTGACATTTTGAATATGGAAAGCAGTATAGCCTTCTCAATTTGAGAGCAATTTTCTCAACATAAAACTAATCTTTCTCAACATAAAACTAATCTTTTAAAGCACCTTTTAAAGCAGAAAATTGTCTACACCTATATTTTATATGATGTAAAATAAGAATATAAAATTAATGCAAAGCATTTTATTCCTTTAAATAATTGCATTTATGCTTTCTGAGCTACTGAAATACTGAAAATATGAAAATATCCATCTAAAACAAAAATGCAGTACCAAGCCACATTGTTAGAGGAATTTCTCAGCAAATTTGAGGGACAATGACCAGATGATCTCCAGAGGTTCCTCCCAATCTCAACTATTCCGCGATTCAGTAAAATTTAGTTACGTTTCTAAAATAACATCACATCTGGTTTTGATTAGTAGAGAAAAGCAAAACCCCATTGTCCTAGCTGGATTATAGACACTTGTACTATCCATAGAGATATATATTTTTTATGTTGTAATCAGTTATCATGTTTCTGCATTTGCAAATGCATTTGCTTCTCTCATTCACTATAAAATTTCTCCCCTTTTCCTACCTTTCCACAGCAATTTTCAACTTCATCTTTCATATTGTCAAATTAAATGAGAAACACTTTTGTGAAACTTTCAATAAATAAAAACAACGCAAAATATTTATAGGCTAATTGCTTAGACTAATTTAAAAATACCTTTTAAAAAAGTTGTATGTAGCATTCTCTCTGGAGCTCTCTCACACACATATGGATTTATACTTTCCGGTTTTTTGGGGGTTTTTTTTAATATCTTCAATACTTCTTAAATGGCCTATTGAATATCAGGGTTCACTCAATATCTTGAGTTTGATGGCTCATCTATTATATGGGTTTTTTTGTATCTTGGTTATGCTAGGTGTCAATTATTAAGGCAGAGTTTTTATTCCTGCTAATACCTTTTAGTCCATATTGTGGCTCTTCTAGTATCTATTTTGTCCTTAATTTCTAAATGTCTTTACAAATTTTTTTTCCCCCTTGGATTGCATTTGGTTTCTGCCTTCTCACTAACAAGTAAGTATTTTGCATATACATGCGCATGAAATTTGATAATCTTCCCTTATTTGTCAATATTACTATTCAGTTCAATGAACGGGAAAAAAAAAATCCGTGAATAAGCACACTACTCCCCACAATAAAAAACTCATAAAAGCTTTATGGAGACTGCGGTATGCTCCGTGTATATCCTTACTTTTCTCTGATCCCACCTTTATGCAGTACCTGCCATTAATGCAACTGCTTACGGCATCATATATTGTTTCATCTCACAATTAAGAAACTACTACATATCCAGACACATTAATAACTTTCCCTCATTACCACACTGGAAATCATTCTTGTCAGCACAGAGTATAATCTAACAGTGGATTAATATAGTGGAAAATTGCTAATCATACAATAGCATTTCAATGTTTTTACTACATTAGCAAAAATGATTAAGAATAAAATGCAAATAATAAATAAAACATGATTTTACAAGCAAGGAGAAAATTACAAACAAAATGATGCACATAGAACTTACTGTACCCAATAATAGAAATATCAATTATGTTATGCCTCTAGCTAAAATATAAAATTCTTCAGAATTGCTGGTACATAGCACTTCTGCAAAATCACATCTCCTATTCTGTGTCTTAAATAAAACTTTAGAAGTTGTTATGGACTTTTCTATTGCAACTGAAATTTGCAACAAAATGGGAAGGTACTTAAAAGAAAACATCTCCAATTTTCTGAATCTTTTTTAAGCACTACAAATAATAAGCAAGCTAGCAGTTAATTTAAAGTTTCAACCAGGACATAACTGTATAATTTTAATCATCCCCTATAGCATATTTAGGCATTACAATTTCTATTTACTATACACAAAATGTAAAAGACTAATGGGATCAAATTTCCGTTAACATCTACATAGTTCTTCTGAGTACTCTCTAGCGTCCTGAAACACTAATTTTTATTTCATTGCAGGCATTTGTATTGTAGAATGCAAGATCCAAAAATCATGATAAAATGTGAGATTATAACATAAAAGCCTTTTCTCTTTTATAAGGCTTCATTGCGCACACCTATTACAAAGTATGAATGATTATAAATTACTTTACCTAAGTCATCTAAACAGTGCCCAAAGTCTAAAAAAGAGTAAACTGTGTATACTATAGACTGTATATATTTAGATGCTTCTTTGATTTCTTTTTACATAAATAACACAAAATCTTAAGAATCATAAGTAATACAACTTTTATTATTTCTAACAGCAAGCAAATATTGTGCAATTCAGTTTATAGACTAAGGCGAGATGAGTTTAAAATAATCTGAATTAATGGCAGACATTAGACTTCACTATAAACATAGCTTTAATAAATAATTGAAGATAATGTTGTTTTAGACCTTAATTCTTTTTATTAAGGATGCTTTCAAGTATAGAAAGGAAATAAACACTGTAAAATGTTTTGTTTTCTAACTCACAGACAATAATAATAAATGAGACTGATTTTTTTTATTAATCTATTGCTGACAGACTCTTTCAGCTTGATTTATGTTAAACTGCAGCACTAATTAGGTATGTTTCCACTCACACTACTTCACTACGGTCCTCTGGCTTGGAGTCCAAATGATATTTTTGGTACCTGCTTACTCTTACAAATTAACTCAAATTCTACAAAATACCAAAATTCACTTCACACTGATTCCTATTCTTAAGGAAACAACTCCTCTTCTCAACTGATTTTGCATTAGAGAAGTCAGTGGACCAAAAATGCAATAGACTGTAAACTTTATTTTGTTTCTACACAGTTTCTCATTATAAAATATGGTGTCCCTGAAACCAAGGCCTATTACAGAAAGATGCTTTTTTTTCTGGAACAGGCTTGAGGATACATGATCAAGATACACTTGTGACCAGGGAGACTTAAACAGGCCCAATAGTTCTTGTTCTGATTCCCCACCTAGGGTGTTAAAAAATAGCATTCTGAATCTAGGTTTCCTGTAACCCAGTGACTGTAGAGACTGTTAGAGTATTACTTGTGCTGGTATCCATCTCCTTCTTAAAGGAAGGTTAAAGAAGTAAAAAGTCAGTCTTTGACCAAAGGCACTTTCCCTCATTCCATTTCAGGAAAATCAATGGTTGAACTGTAGAGCTAAGCATTTTAGAGGTACCAAAAACTCTTTAATTTCACCTCTGTTGTCTTCTCCATAGTCTTTCCTGAACACTTTTCTATCTTCATCTTGCTCTACGCTTCAATCTGTAGTTATCCAAGTTACTTATGTTATTTTACTCCATAGAATGTGAGAAATGAAAAAAACGGCATTATCACAAACAGCTATGGAAAAGGCATCACCATTCATGAGGACGGATAAGCAGAACAGATCATCATAATCTGAACTTCAAAATAGCATGATAAAAAGACTTGAAGCAAATAAACAAACACAAAGGTAAAATACTTACTTATGTTTTTGCTACTATTTTCTCCTATTTTTCCACAATTTGTTGAAACAAAAGGTTACACCTCTTTTTAAAGCCATTATAGTGTTTTCTTCCTGGACAATAAAACACGAGGGAGTACATCTACTAGGCAGAGTTATGTAACTGTTAACCATTACATGTGTGCTTCAGTGTAATTCTCACCTGCCTCAAGTCACTATTGATAAAGGTTTCTAACATATCAGCCATTGTTTTCTTCCTTTAGATATCACCAGAACTTCAGAGAAACCTGCATTACATAAAAAAGTTAAAATGGTTGAAGCAAGTAGCAAACAAGCCATTAGATGCAAAGATTCTGCTAACAGATTCAGAACATAAATACTACATATCATGCTTTTTATCAATGAAGACTACTTTCTGACAGCCAGTGCTCTTGGGAGCAGTAATTTCCATCAGATTCTGATGCTCTGCAAGAGGATAATAGGAAGGGAGAAGGAATCTAAGTATTTGTCTCATTCTTACATCTGATACAGTTTTGAACAAAGGCTTTAGGCAAAAGCAGGGCAAGCAACTACTATAAACCCTGGACACTTCTACCAACTTGGTAACTCCATGTTTCCCTCTGGCAAAGAATCATAAGAAAATAGTCTGTCTTCCCAATTCAAGTATTTATGGCCACATATAACTATGGTATCTATACAAAATAAAGCTGTCAATGCAAATCACATGTTCTCCCTCCATCCACCCTCCTCTACATTCTGGATTTATTGTCACTGTTGAAAGTTTGCAAATGATTCAGAAGGCAATAATATCTGAGGTCACTAATTTATTTTTGAAGCAAATTCCAGTGGGTTGATCAGGAGGAAAAATCTAGGCTACAACCAGAAATGATATAAAATGCTCATAAAATACATTACTTTACATTGCCTTGACTCATTTGTCCTCTGTTAGAATGTCTAAGTTAGGGTACATGCAGATAAATTCCTTTCTTCTGTCTCTGAATGTGACTGTTTCTTCCAGATTTTGCCGGTCTTATTTTTAATAGCTGCCTCATTGCTAAAGACAACAGCTGTTGTGAAGGATCTCACTGCTCAAAGAGAAGCAGCCCCCCAGGTAGGTCAGTCAGCCCATGAAAAACCTTGTAAGTTAGTATCCAGCTCTGGAACCAGTTTCATTACGTAATGGAGAGCAAACGTAGTGTCCAGAGCATTGGAAATGAGGCTCTCATCTCAGCTTTCAGTTGCCATACTCTGGAACTGACAGAACTGTTTTAAACCTTAGGTATTTTGCAAGTACTTGGTTGTTGGAATAAACAGGCCTGGAAGTCCCAAAAGCAAGATCTGCTTTGGTCAAAGTAACAGCCCAGGCTTCTGTCAATAGAAGGCAGCTTTAAAAGCTCTCTCCGAGGCTGAGGAAGATCACAAACCCTGTTCCACTTTTAACACACTGAGGTATTTTGTTTTAAGTTACTTACTCTTAGAAAAGATTTCATCCTTCTCTTGGCATTACTTCCACACTGACAGAGTTCACCCTCTGTATATTGCTTTTCATTCACGCTCAGATTTCTCACAGGCTTTTAGACAGCGCTCTCAGCGTGTACTTGAAGGAGACACACAACTATTGCTTGTCTGCACGCTGACAAAATTTGATAACCCCCTATCATTTCACATGAATTCTAACTACCATGAAGAAGAAAAGAGCTGTCTGCAAGACTATCCTGAAAAAAAAGCCCATGGAACAAAGACACAACTTCCCATAAAAACAGCTCCCAAGCTTAGACTGGTCATCACCACCAGTGACAGTGTCATTAGCAAATGACAGTAATGTGGACAAACAAGATAAACCTACATAGTAGGGTGGACCTAGAACCTACTACAACATTCACAAACTTATTCCCAAGACAAAGCAGTTCAACAAGTTTTGAACATAATTACAAGGTTCTGCATTATATTTCTGTCATGATAAACCAATAGTATCTCATTTTTTAAATAACAGAAAGATATACTAATTTAGCAACGTCCCATTCAAAACTCAGTGGTACAAACTCGGACAAGCATCCACATGGACTGAGTCCAAATTACTGAAATAGATAAAAGAAGGATTTTAGACAGTCCTGTGAAAATAATAAATGTGGAAGAAAATTATTATACTTAAACTTTCTGATGAAAGCATAAATAGCATATTAATTGCAATATCGGCAAAGACTCCTAAGCTAACAGTAAGATTTTCCCTAACCTTATGAAAAGAAAAAAAGGTATATTTATAACAGAAAATATTCTAGAGATGTGCAAGAAATTCCTCATAACTTGGTGTTAGGCAATTAACTCCCCACTCTATCATAACACTTAATTAATTGCTAAAGATGTAGTTCTGTAACTTATTGAGCTACTAAGGAGAAAAGGGCTCCTCAGTTTCCAAGGCCCGAGCAGTCAAATTAACACCAGTAAAGCACAGGGATTTATCCTGTCTTCTGAGACTGCCAAATCAAGCAGGCATTCTCCCTCCAGTGTCAACTGATAGGAGTAAGCTTACTAAATGCCAGCAAATTAGCGAAGGGCCATTAGCCACTTGTTGCACAGACTTTGCTGTGAAAGGTTCTGACAACGTCCCATCGCCTCTCAGAGCACAGAAGGCTGGAGGGCTCACAGCATGACACTGTGGGGGTGCTCTTCTATATCTAGCACAGTGATACTTCCAGTCCTTTATTTCTCCAGGAAATATCTCCAGGATATATACCTGCAACACTTTGTTACCTAAAAAAAAGTATGTTTTCAGGTTAGGCATAAACTAGGTAACACACAAATGCATGTCATTTCTCATGTATGGCGTGGTCCACAAATTAGAGGTGCAAAAAGTGCAAGGGAAACTCAAAACTCAGTGAGGTTTACGTCAACTCTTTCAGTTGAACATTAGCTTAGGTGCTAATTGTGTTTCAACTTGTTAGTTGCTTTTGAAAAAAAACCTTACAAATGCTACAGCTCCCAAACACGGTGCTGACACAGCCAAGCAGGCACAGAAGCCGAATCAAGCGGCATCTGAATTTCACAGCCTAAGGGTTGCTCCCAGGAGGAGCCAACTGCTGCCATTTGTAGTGTCTTCTGATTTCATACGGGTGATTGATGTTTGACAACTCTGGAACATGGAAGCAGTTTTTTAATCATTTAAACAAATTAGAATTTTGGATGAATGAACAGAGGCTGCCTACAGACTCCAAAGCTCATGAAAACGCATCAAAAAGAGAAGTTTGAAGGTTCTGTTTGAAAGGATTTAAGGAAATCGTGAGTGTACATTCTTTTCAGCCAGAAAAGATCACTCAGCTGCCTGTTTCTCCAATGTGATTTTGTATGTTCTACATTTGAGTCCTAGGGAGGATGCTGGCCAGGGACAAGACCTGAACAAACAAGTGGATGTGGTTCTGGTCCATCAAATTACAAGTCCACTTGGGCAGCAGTCAAATATTCAAGTCCAAGAAAAAGTGACATGGTTGGGATAAAGGATAGGGATATTATCTTGCAATGCTTAGACAGTTAGCACCTGTGTGCTGGAATCTGACAGTGGTCTAACTGATACGGTCTAATTAACAAGGAAAGAAATTATGAAAACTGGCATTGGAGGATATTTGGAAAATTGAAAAAAATGCCGAAAGCTCTTCAGAACTTTGCTTCCTGACCATGCTGGCATTCAGCAAAAATACATGCATAGGTCTATGTATGTACACAGGGAATTGGAAACTGCAATGCCAGAATGGTGCCAGGGTCACCGTGCAGTAAAGATCTCGATATCAGGAACCTGAAAACGAGAGTTCCTTCAGCACACTGCTACATAACTTACAACCATCATGTACTTCAAAGCTGTATGAATGAAGTGTCAAATGATAGCAACAGGTCATAGGAAGTACGGGCTTCCTTCTCAATACTAAGTTGGAGAACTAACCTTTGGGACCCAAGGCAAACTTGCTTAGAATTATTCAGAGGTGAAAATGTGATTCTGATGCCCTTTGGAACTGTCTCTGATGGCCATAAGACTTTCTAACTGACAGCAGTGCTAAAGGTCTGGTGATCTTCTCTAGGCTTTTGAAATAGCTAGAGAGAAGGTCTCATAAATACGATAGAATATTTCTAAAATTTGCACCAAATCAACTAAGGCATCATATCAAAATTTCCCAGCTTGCATGTAATTTTCCTAGGGTAAGGCTTGCCTCTCCTGTTCAAAGCGACATCCTGTTTACAAGATTACAGGTTATACTTTTTTTAAGTAGTTAGAAGTATTTTTATAAATACATTTGTAGCTTTATAGATTATTTTCAGATTAAACATGACCGGTAGACAAATATTTTTAATTTCATATTAAGTGAGGGTGATGACATAAATGAATATATAACAGGAAAAATATGGAAATCATTCAAGTCTTTTATCACTTATGTTTCTTTTTAGAAAAAAGCATGAATCAGTCAATTTTTCAGAAGTATGATCTCAGATTTGTCAGTTTATTAAAATGCTAAAAAGCACAATCATTTTACAGTAAAAGAACCAGTTATATATCACTGAGGAATAAAACACTGGGATGAAGTTATAACACTTATAGATATAAGCTCATGTTACGAAAACGTTATGCCTCTATAAACTACAGAGGACTATGGGACTAAAATGCTCAAAATAATATATTATTGTATGATTTTATCATATTTTTATCCCTCATTTTAAAAGTTATACCACTATACACCTTATTAAAAGTAAACGAACTCATACCGTAGTTTAAAAAAAGCTTCTTTACTGAAGCAAACTGCAAGAGCTTTTTTGGAAAAATGTCATGTAACCACAAATAGCCAAACAATACAATAACAATAAGTATTGCAGAATAAAGACTATGAAGTCAATACTGTTTTTATGGGATGTATATTATAAAAACATTCTTGTGAAGTCCTAAGAGTATCTGAATGAAGTCTTCAAGAATTGTATGTTAAGATGTTTTCCCCTTATCTCCCAGTCCTACAAATTCAACGTGAAAAGTGTCAAGCTACATTCTTCTAAGTTTACACTACATGGCTGGTAATAAAAGAGTAATAAGAGTTTTACAATTTTTTCAAGAATGGATGAGGCAGAATAGAGCTCTCTATAATGACTAGCTCAGATTCACAGCATAGCAGGGCTGTTAAATGAAAATAAGGTAGGAACAGCAGAAACTAAGAGGAACTACACTGAGCATGAAGCTCAGGCCATTCTTCACATTCACTTTTAGAACAAAAAGGAACCTGTGCACATTCATGAACAAGGTTGTGCTGTTATTTAAAATCCAAGTTATAAAATGCTATCAGGTCTCGAGTTAAATGAAGCTTCAGAGACTGAGAACTTCTTACAGTTCTAAACCCAGCAAACTCAAAATTAACAATAATAAAAGCATGCAGATATGGCCTGGACAGTAACACATGCCCTGTCTGCACATGCAAGCTATCTGTTTTAGATGCTTTGAAGTTACTAGCATTACTACTAAAAAATAATTAAAAATAAAATAGTAAAGAAAAGAAAAACCACCTTTTTCCCCCCCTTCTTCCAGATCAGTCCCTGTGGCTAGACAGGCACATAGACTTAATTAAAATTACACAAAGAGGCTGAGAAGCAGTAAAATACCGTATTCACAAATCTGAATTTAGTTTGTTGGCAGAGCTCTAAAACATTACATTATTTATGACCTGTATGCAGTTACATGTATGCATATTTTATAGATTTAATATAATGGATCCAATAGTTTGGGGGGATTGTAAGAGCTCAGATTAAAGCAAGATGTCACATATCATATTAGATATAAAGCCAAAATTTAATGAGACAAGTAAAGGTCAGAGTAGCAGCATGTTGCAATTTAAACTAGATACCCCCAACTTCTCTCTGTTCATGAGCATACATCTAACTTCAACTTTAAAAACAAAGTGAAATGATACATCTCTGAAAAGATAACCAAACGCCAAGATCATCAAGCAGGAAAGTTAATTTCTAAAACAGAAAAAAATGTTTACGTTATACCAATTCAGTTTCTCATCTCAACTACTCATTTTGCAATGCATCATTTAGCAATTCTCAGCAATTAACATCTGATAAATTAAAGTCTGATGCAGCGAAGTTAGAAATTATTGCAACCCCTTAACCGGTGGATTAAGCTCTTCGGTAGCTAAATTCCTTAAACAAGACAAACACAAAGGGCACAGATAAACAGAGAATCTTAAAACTACAATATTTAAAAGTAAAATGGAAACCCAGTCCTTCATACATACACACAAAAAATCACATATTTATAAATTAGGGTATCTTTAGAAGAAAACCCTCTAGTGTTAACCTTCCTACCCTCTGCCCATTCTCTTTGACCTGCCTTTCTCATCTGTTTTTTTTTCCACTCAATACTAAAGTCTGAGAGGAAAAGACATTTACCTCAGCTAGGTTTTTCCTTAAGGTCTTAGAGGAATACCCAGTATGTTCTGGTTAGCCATCTTTTCTTTTCTAGCATAACTAGTTTTCACTCAAGAAAGATGAAAGTGAAAAATGAAAAGCAGATTAGTAAATACGTAACAAGGATGGACTGAGACACACACAGCATCAGAGCAAAATTGACTTTTAGACAGCTTTTCTTCTTCAGGCAGTACCCTTTTTCTCCTTCCAGAGGAGTAATTTCCTGTTCTTTGGTACAAATTATTTAATTCCCCCAAACCATCCCCCTCTACACAGGCTCTTTTCTGTCTCTGTCTTCCTCACTTCTTTCTGTCAGTATTTCTCTCATCATATGAATTAATATTTCCAAGACATAACTCGCTGTTAGCTTAAGCTCATTAAAGAAAGGCTAAACTGTAATCTCCCTTCTTTTATCTTCTTCTTCTAGTGCATGTTGCTGTCATTTCTAGAATACATCAGTCACTTTTGTCCCCTCCTCCTTCCCAACATGAGGTAGGTCAAGCCAAAAGCATTTAAACTTTCTCACTCTTTTCAAGATCAGCACGTGCATGGAAGACTTGAGCATAAACATCTGAGTCTCACTGGCTTTAGTTACTTCTGTATTGCTCTTGGTACTCCTCTTGACCTTTTTTTTGACCTTTAAATACACTTTAAATACACTTATGAAAAACAATACACTATGTTAGAGTTACTGATGCTTTATCACTTATAATCTTCCACTCTCTTAAATTTCCATATCAACAGTGTTCTGGAACTCTCATAATTCCCACCTAATACACACTTTGGACTCAGCTTTGTGCTTCCTGCCCTGCCTACAGGCACCGCTCCCCTCTGCAGCCTGTCACACACTTGATTTTTATTCTGCTGCAAGACAAATGGCAAGATTCTCTTCAGCACCTGTCAAATTTTTACTTCAAAGGCTGTACTTCAAATCTTTCTTTTCCATTAACACTGCTAAAAAACCCTAAGTAATTCTACTTTTCATAACCTGTGTTTCTAGTTAAAACTTCGTACCCTAAAATCTTTATTTCCACTACAGTTGATGCTGTTTCAACTTTTAGTCCCCAAACATGCCTTGTTTCATTTTCGTCTATTTTCCTTCATCTCACAATTTCTTCCTATTTCTTCTTACTTATTATCTCGATTCTCACACATGAGAAATAAAATATTTCTAAGCTTTTTTATTTATCTTGAATTGCTTTTTTAAAAGTCAGATTATCTGCTTATAAGAATGGAAAGATAATCTTGGCTGAGTAGATCTCATCACCTTTACAGACAGAAGAGAAAAACATTGAAAGAAATTCCTGAAGTACATGAAAACATGTGACAGGGCTAAGAATCACCATATACCATCCAAGCACGCTTATTAGACTCATTTTTTCCATTTTTAACAGAGAAAATACTCTAAATTCTACCACTCCTTCTGCCTTTGCATATTTGTGTTTCAGCACAAATGTGTCTTCTGACCCATAAGCATATATATGATTTCAAACATAATTCAATGATCCTATTGATGAACTGCTTCTTAATTTTTTATCCCAATCCTTTTTTTAATTGATCTCTAATTTTCCTACAAAACATCTTAATAAAATGCTTTTTCCAATCAAAAATATGATTTTTAAGGAAGCAGTAACCAGTCTTCAGAGGCAATTTGTTCATTAGCAAACATTATACTCAAACAGTTGTATTTCATTACAGTCAGTATCCCAAGGATGCCTCTACTCTCAAGGATTTTCAAACTCTCATAAACAGCTGGAACAATCTTTCAGAGTTTATACCTCTCACAGCTGTTAACATATTTTTCTAAGCCCTTCTGTTCCCAAGTAACATTAGCTGAGAAATTAATACAAGTGGCCATCTTTGGACAATATTGTTCAAAATATTTTTTTAGAATTTCTAGGTTTTAAATGTAGAGTAAATTTCAACATTTTTCCCTCATCCTCACCTTTTTTTCTTTGCTAAAACTTACAGAGTAAAGGCTTATTTGAAGATTTACAGAATTCTCACATCCCTCTTTTAAAATCTCTTACTAATATTATGCTATTCATAGAAAACTGTTTGAAGTTTCAGTCCTACTTGAAACAAAACCTCAGCAACTGCAACCTTTCTTGAGAGAAATTCAATTCCAGATGTCAGCTAGAGCCGAACGAGGCTTCCAGCTCAGAGCCAAAACCAACGAAAAAGTTCAAAATTGTATCGGGGTAAGAAAGGAGCAGTGATATGGAAGACCTGATGTTTCATGACGTCAAACTTCCTCCCTTTCATTCATTTATATGTCCCGTGCGCTTCAGAGCCTTATTATTTACCAACACCTTGACCACTAAATTAAGAGACATCCAAGTATAGGAAATATAATTAACTAATAACTTGTTTGAGGTTATAAAGGTCATTTCAAGAAGAGATGGAGATAAAAATCCCAGCTCTTTGAACAGTCCCAAGTTGAACAACTTGTATAGATTAAAAACGCCCTTGCTTCTGTAGCTCTGAAATCTAGAGGCAGAAGTGGAAGAGTATCATGACTCTAAACTAATAAACAATTGCTGAACTCTAAATATTTGACCTCTAAGCAATCATCAGGAATGCAAACAACAGCTTTCCACCACGCCACCATGCCCACAGGTCAAGTACTGGTGATTCTAACACAGAATAAATACAATGTAAATACAGAGTAAATACAATTATTTGCTTCCATCTAGCCTGAAGAGTGGTATATATATATATACATACACATCCACATATACTGACTGCATTTAAACAACACTCCCATTTAGAGTTAGAATAGCATATGAAATAAAACACGTACTTTCCATTTCTCTCCATTTTGAATTATTTTATCAAAAATATTCTCTTTCATTTGGGATTGAAAAAATATGGATAACTTAGTATAAAAAGCAGTCATCTTTTCTTATGGATGCTTGTAGTCACTGGAAAGATATTTAAATGCCTGTGCTGTTTACCTCATGGCCTCCCTGTCCAACACTCTCTTCTCCTTTCCAGGCATAAACAACATGACTCATCTTTAGTAGTTTGTTTCCAACTCTGAGACACTAGATGTGGCAACTCTTAAGTATAAAGAGCCACTGATTATTACTATAATGGGGGGAAACATTGCTAAATTACAACTTCATTTCTTCCAAACATTCATTTAATGAAATCTGGCAATGAGTAATAATTACATAGAGAGTCTGGAAGTTAAGAAGTCAGCTTCATTAAGAAAAGGTTATAAATATAGTTACAATTTTTACATTTTTCAATGTAGGATTTATATAGCTATCACACCACCTAAAAATATATACCCAAAAATATACTTCAGTAGTGTGACAAAATGTCTTAGTTTTTTTTATGTGTATATATATATATATATGAAGTAAATACACCTTGAATTCACTTTATTACTATTCTCCATCATATAGCCAGGAAAAAAAAAAAAAATCTTTCTATTAAAAAGAGTTTTACAGTTTCATGAAAAAACTTTCAAGTTGCTGCAGGATGAATGCAGTTAGAGTCACAGAGCAATAGGATCCCTCACTGCAAATCTGAGCGCTGTGCTTCCCTCTCGTCCCTCTGCTGTAGCCCTTTCAGCATATCCAGCTCCATCTGCCTTGGAACTCATTAAACCAGAAATCATGTTAAAAGAATAAAAATCAAAACCTCAAAACAACTTGTGTCCAAAAAACCCAAACATCCTGCAGACAGCAAAACCGCAAGTACCCATATAGAAATGTACCAAGCCATACAGAGCATCAAGTTGATTCAGAGTCAACACTGAATAACTTGTACCAATAACTATTTTAAGGAGGAACAAACCTGAGCCACTTTAACGGAATTTTGAGTGGAGCCACCAGCATGATATTCTACTTTGAACTTTTTCACAAGTTCTTCAAATCTGTTAAAAGAAAAAAAAGTGGGAAGTGAAGAAAAAAGTTAAATTCTGCATTTTGTTTTCAAAATATACCAAAATTAGATGACATCATGTTATTTGCAAAAAGAAAATTTACATATGTTACACAGTGCAAGCTGAGATCTATTTAGACTCTGTCCAAATTAAAACACAAAGTATGCGACATCAACTTGAGCCCTTCACCTTACTGTGAAGTAGGTATTCAAACACATACTATCTGAACCTTGATTGCAACTATTACATAAATAAAATACATTCTTGTAAGTAAAAAATTATAAAGAGATTCAGAGATTCATCTCACCCAAGTAAGTCTAGAAACAGAATGTGAATTTCAGTGAGAAGACAAAGGTGACCCAGAATACATTTCCAAATTAACCCAAGCAATTGTGTTTAAACGTTTTACGTTGATATATGAAATACTGTATTGTGACAAACGACTCAGCCTTTATGACCACGTGAGAAGAGATGAATCTCAGTCTCAGAGACTACCTGCAGATAAGCTTTCAAATCTTTTATGTTGCTCTGTAAACATATTCCTTAAGCTGTTTCCAAAACATTTATTTCACTTTGCGAAATCCATTTCAAAGTCTATGACTAAACTAGAAAAGGTGTATTTTCAGAGTTAACATCAGCTTTTATTTTAGAAGACACAGCAATGAGTTTAATAACATCTAATTAAGTGGTTTGCTTGTTTATTTAGCTATCAATAAAATACGAAAATGGTCAAAGAAAAGACAGACAGACAAGGCAGCACTGGTTGACTTCTTCCCTGCAGGAAGGTCAAAAGAGGGTCGGTGAAATAAGTCAAAGCAATACTTAAATTACGAATGGACTTAAACAGAAAAAGAAATAAAAAGCCTAGTGGAAAGAAGTCACAGTGATCCTATTTTAACAGATCAGGGATATATTAATTTTACAAGTGATTTACAGAAATACAGTTGAACTTGAGGCTTCTTAAGGGACTGGTTTGCTCAACAGAAATGTCCTTTAGAAACTTAATTGAAAAAACATTTGCCACAGAATACTCTGGCTCTATTAGCAAACGGGGGTCTTGAACAGCCATCCTTTCCTTCCTCATTAGCAAATACTGGCCAGACTTGTGACATCCTAAATAAGCTGTCCCCATTAGCAGGTGGGCTCCATAAGGGCCATTATTAAAAACCTTTCTTTAATCCCTCTCCCTTCCCCCATCGCAGGCACCTTAGTGATTCAACAGCCATTTCCCTATTGCTTCTGCTGAATGTTCTGAAAATATCAAATAATATTAATAAGAAGGTTTTAGTGACTTGTTATGGTTCACTTAAATTTATACTCTTCTTGTAAACAAGGAAAATTGGCCTCAGGATTTGACACAAGGCCTCACAGGACCATTTGGATTTTTTACACATTACTTCTTGAGTCTCATATGGTGCACAGCAAAATTTCAAAGATTTTAGGTTGACATAGCTGAAAAGTTTACTTTCTATATATTTGATCTGTTCTAACCTCTAATTGCAAATATGGTACTTCTACAGTTTCAAGGACAAAGGTTACACACTTGAAGCTTGTCAGCTGGCTCACATGAAGTGGGATGAAGGAAGCAGAAAGTGTCACCCGCAGAACTGGGAAGCCCAGCATGTGTCTCTTTTCCAAATGACTCATATTTATGTATTGAAAATGTATTGTAAAGAAGTCAAGGACAATTTATCCACACTACCTGCTACCATATATTTGGGTTTGTCAACTTCTCCCTCAAGAACAGCATGGAGCCGGGGAACAAAAAACATGACTAAAAAAAAAATTTAAATCCCACAACATTATTTCACTATTAAAAAAAATAACGCTAATAAAATAAGTGGCAAGCACCATCTCACCCTCAAGACTGCTAGCATAGCTTGTATCTAACTCCTGCATTTTATACTAAAATGGTAGCTTTCATAGTGTCTTACTAGGTTTCCATATTAAAACAAATATTTAAAGGAAATACCTATCTTCTTATTTGGGATGAATCTTTCAGGTCAAGACCACCCAGGTTGAGTTGTGTAAGATATTTTCTCTCATCTACGATACATTTCAGACCCAGCATCTTAAGAACTTTTTACCTAGTCACAGCCAACAGAATAAACAGCAAGGGAAACTTCAGTTCGAACGAGGCAGTGGTGGAAACCGCGGGCAGATGGTGCTCAAACAGGGCATCACGCCTGCAAGTTTTGAACTCACTTCCGAAATGAGTGAACGACAAAGCAGGGCTAACAACAGAGCTTCTCGGCTTGGGAGGAAGTACTCGTGCAGGCACGATCAAAGGTTTACTGTATAAATTCACCAGCACATTTGGGCTTTAAAATTGACCTCAAGGTCAACCCTAATTAATAGCATAAATTTGTCTTTAAAGTCTATTAATTTTAGATTTTCACTGTTAGCAAGGAAGCTTGCTCATTTAGACCAACCCTGTTTTGTTTCAACATACTTTAATGTCTTCAACATAGAAATTTTCTAAAGCAGACTGACACATCTATTTCAGATAGAGGGGAAAAAAAAAATTAACTATATCTGCTCATTCTCCCATGTAAACAATGGCTTTTGGGACAGATTTGTCAAAGAGTGACTTGCTTATTTAAAAGGTTTCGCTTTTCAATACTGCTTTAGTAGTAACAGCATTTTCATTTCTACAGTACTTCCCTCTTAAAATGTCTGAATAATGACTACTCACCCCAGCAAACCACCAATGGGCAGGCTATTAGAAAGAAGCAAGCTCTAAATTACTGCATATGCTTCTCACAGCTATCCACACTACTAATTATCCACCAATTCCATGTCAAGCAATTGAAACCCCAAATGATAGCAAGTAGCTGAGAGGGGAAAAAAAACCCAGCAACAAGTCTTGTCACAATTGCTTCTCAGGCAGACATACAAAACCATCATGAACCAATTTAGTGTTTTGGCAATATTTTTCCTTTAATTGACATTTTTTTTTTTTAAATTATTTGAGTATACTACCAAAACAGTTCTTCTGTTTTTTGGGTTTTTTTTTTTTTGGTGTTGTTTTTTTTTTTTTTTTTTTTTTTTTTTTTTTTTTTTTTTTTTTTTTTTTGGTATATCAGCTAGCATTTTTGCTGCTATTTTAATTCATTTACCTTAGAGCACCTAGTGTTTCAATTGCCCGTATTATTTCATGACGTGTTATACTTGGTACTTGCATACAGTACTAGAAGACACACTTTGTCATCCGGATTTAGAGTTCTAACATATACTCCATCTTGTAATTGCAATTAAAAAGACTGAACACATGAGAAGGCTGTTAGCTTAACTTGAAAAAATTACCAAGCTAAAACTAGACGCAATGGCTTAAAAGCACTGTCCTTTAAATCAGTACTTCAAGGTGACAGCTGATATACTCTAAAAAATGCCCTCAGCAAATTATTCTACAATTATTTAGTGGAATAAGGCAAACAAACTATGGCCCTTGCCTTTCACTATTTCAAACTGAACATTAAAAGCCCTAACTAATTTCTTTGAATCAAGACAGTCACTCAACACCTCTAAGGGGCTGTTACATAAAACATTATGAGAGTTCATACAAATGCAAGGAAAGTAATCTCGCTGACCATTTGCCACATCACATCCACAGGAGGATATAAATTGTGCTGCTTAATCCACAAGAGTCTAATAAATAGGTTGCTTCGTAATGCTACAACAAAATTAATATATCAATTTATTTGTCTTAAGAGACTGAACGTTGATGGACGTTTTTCAGAACGTCAGTAGAAGGCATGAGAAAACGGCCCGTCATTACCTGACCCACAGAAAGAAGATCTCTCATCCCAGCACGTCCTCAGAAACACACGATATGCTTTTATAAAACTCCCCATTTCAAAGGGGGAAGTTCAACTGCAGAAGCTGCTCCGAGGCCAGCGAATGCCAAGCAGCGCTTCCGCGGGTGCTCCAGGAGGGAGCTGTTAGCACATTTGGGCTAATTCAAGAAAATCAGAACCGTATGAGTGAGGCTGAATAATACAGGTACAGGTCCTGCAATTGATGGCCTTCCCAAGTCTTTCTTAAGGCCTTGCTATACCTGAGAACCATGACCCTTCTGTTGACCTAGAAACATACCATTACCTTAAACAACAGAATAATAAATCCCACCATCAGCACTATACAGAGGGGCCACTATTTTTAGTGCCATGAATTTGTAGTCCATGTTACAGCCTACTTTAGCAGAAGCAAGGCTGCCTCTGCAGCAGCACACGTTTTCAGCTGGGACACTGCTCACCGGCCTCAGCACTGACCAAAGCTTGGCTCACCTTCTACTTGGTTGCTCTGGAGATCATCGCATTCTTCGTTGTCTTTTTTCCTCCTCTCTATTTTATTGCAGGGTTGACTACTAATTGAACTCGGCAGAAAAAGGTACATCTTCACAACATCCTCACATCTGAGAGAAGTGATGCTTCGTAAATAAGTATGGAGACGAGTTATTTTGTTACCTTCTAAGTAACCCTATTTTATCAAATAATTCAAAAAAGAATAAATTTTCACCAATTCCTAACAGTAAGAAGAGCAGAGGCCCATCCTAAAAGGCACTTCCTATGGGAGGCCTGCAGCTTACACGCTCCTCTCAGAGCCATTCTGCCATCACCACAGCCCCCCAGGCAGCCGCTCAAGCCTCCCCAGGACCCTCTCCCTTGCCGCTCCTTTCTGCTCTGCTCATGGCTTCACAGCCCCTTTTCCCCCTCGAACCACAGCCCAAGCACGACTGAACACCCCAAGGCTGCTCTGCAGCCTGGGCACTGACACTGCTCTCCTGCAGCAGCGCCCTTCTCCGGGAACTCGCTTTACGCTCAGCATCCGAGGCTTTGCTAAGCAGGGACTGCCGCCTTGTCCTACGCTGCACAGCATCAAACACAGGCACATTTGGCTCATCAGTGTTTCGACACCAAACTGACAATTAAAATAAGCACATGTTCAGTGTTCCTCACAACTAAATCCAGACAACATAAGGAAACAGGGGAACAGTCAGAGAAATAAAGTAATTCTTTTAAGTTCTTGGACACAAATTATATTCAACCACAAACACAAAAACAGCCAACTAAACAACGCCCGCCTCCCCCACCCCCAACACCACAGAGGACAAAACTCCCAAAACTCAAAAAAAGCTTTTTCAAGAGTAAAACGGCCTTAGAATATCAAAATGTAACACTCATATAGAGAGTGCTGCAGGAGAAAACACTTCTGATGTAGATGTCAGAAGCTACTTATCTGAAAGAAAGAAAGGAACAATCTCTTGTTTTTCAGCAGGGTGTGTTGCCCTGGATATCTTCTGATATATCTGCTTATTACCAAAGATCTACTCAATAGCATACATCAGCAGGGAGCTAAGCTTTAAAAACCAGCTGCCAAAAACAGCTAGAGAGCAAGGGGAAAAAAGAACACTTTTTTTTGCCCTTTTTGCTTCTGTATGCTGGATAATGACAGGCTGAGCTTAAGACAAAAATCTGGTTATTTTGTATAATAATAATAATACAATACTTCCAGTGGATTATGCACTTCGGTTTGCTAGCACAAAAGCCTTCAGTAATACTTAGATGGGTATAGCTTAAAAACTCAAAAATGGTTCAAGCTGCAAACATAAGGCTGCAACTGCTTTGGAGGTGGGCTGGGAATGGGAAGGCAAATTTTGTGGAAACTTCCAGAGGGGAAAGTTGACAAGGACTGGTCAATGCTTTCAAGATATTAGATTAATTTTAATTAAATTTTAATTAAAGAATTGTAATTAAAGGCGATTCTGACACCCTTCCCAGATACTCATTTCTAGTTGCAAGAAAAGGTCGTATTAAGATAGGGCTTTAAGACACATGTTCAGCTAGGAGGAAAACTGGGCCAATATATATACTGACGCATTGATGTTTGATCCTTTTAATTGCATTTCTTTAAAAAAAAAAATCCACTTAAATCTTCAAGTAAAGTAACCTGTGACATGCCTATGAGGTCACTGTATAAATTAAAGGCAAATCATGTGAAAATGCAAATATCATTTTATACAACCTGCTTTAACACAAAAAAAAAAAATCTCTCAGCAAAGCTACATAAAAAGTATCAAATTTTACCTCTAATTTTTAAAGAAAACGCTCCAGGAGTAAATCAACAAAACAACCAGACAATGCTGGCCATGTGACCCGAGTGCCTGGCAGAAGAAGTTGGGCTGCTGCCTGTCACTTTGGCGGGTGCCTCTGAAGCAGGGCCGGGCACAGGGGCCAACTCCACCCGGCCCAGCGCCGGGAGGGAAGCCGAAGCCCTCGCAAGTTCAGTCCTACGTGAAATATTAACTCTGCTTTAAAAAAAAGATCTAGTCTCAGCAGATTCAAGCGATCCATTACCTAAAATACAATTGATATTTAAATTAAGGGGAAACACCATTTCATGACGTGGTAAAAAAGAAAAGCAATCCACATTTTTAACTCTAAAAAGCATTACTGATTTCTTGTTCTAAATTGTCTAAGTCCATGCTCGAAGCTCAAATCCTAAATATTAAATCTCATATACATGAATTATTTCATCCTTAGTCTTTTGACATATAACCAGTTAAGACTGAGATGCAGATGTAATTGGTTGCTCTTGCTTAAAATCCTGCCTGAAAGAGGAAAAGAATTGCCTTTGAGAAATGAGGTATGGTCACCAAGGTACATGAGAAAACTTTTTAACAGCTGCTTGGCAATGATTGACTCTAGCCAGAGCTCGTTCTCCTCCTTATTAGCTTGGCACGGAATTAAAGTGTTTGGAAACGGATAGGGGAGTAGAGAGGAAGAATAAAAAATGCAAAGAAAGGACGTTTGGAGACAGGTTAGTACGGTGTGTAACTAACACAACAGAAATCTAAATGTGTTAGAAAGATGATTGCTACAATTGAAAATAGGAGATTAGCCTATTTTTCTCCTCTTTTTTGAAGAAGTTCAGAATACAGTGACTCTCCATGGAAGCATTTACTACTGCAAACTAGAATTTCACATGAAGTATTTTCCTAATCACCTCATCCAAACAAACAGAAAATGAAAAAAGCCAGTAATTCCAACCAGGTTAGGATTATGAATACCAAATGTTAATATATGAAAGAAGAAAAAAAATGCATAGGCAAATTGCAAGATTCATAGCTTTGAAATATTTTACCACAAATGCTAGCGAGGTTGAAAAAAATGCACTTAAATGTCAGTTTGATAAAAGCCAAAAGAACATTTTCCACATGTGTTTGCGTTTAGGCATATTGGAACAAGATGGAAAAAGTAACAGTCATTCAAAAGTAAGGTTAAAACATCAGCTTTTAAGGACTATGATTTAAAGACATTTCTCAAAGTAATTTTTTTCTTCGTTTCTCAGCAAAGAGTCAGGCAAATTTAGGCAAGTGTTCTGTGAAAAAAACCTCTTATTCCAGATTATCTGGGTATTTTCCTTCTCTACGTTATCTCAAAAATATACTTCATTATACCCAAAAGCGTCAGCCACCATGAAGCTAATTTTATTATTGATATTGTGAAACGCTGGAGGATAATGAAGACTTAAGAAGAAAAACTATACCTCTAAATTATTAAAAGATTATGTTCCTAATTCTGTTAAGCACACCACAAATACATACACACACTGCTCACACACAGAGTATTTGCACACAAACCCTAAAATACATCCGCCATACAGGATTACTGTGTTATAGATCACAACCTCTTCATTACATTTCCCTTTCCTCTATTCAACTTCTAATCGGAAAACAATTTTTCATCTGAGGAAAAAACCAAAAATGTTATCAGAGAATTTCTGCCAATTCAAGTAACTCACTAGAAGCTTATACTAACTTCCCCCCCATTTCCTCTTTCATTTCTTGGAAGACTTTCCAAAATATCACCCAAGTCTCAGACATCTTCCCAATGCATCTATAGACTTGCACTGTATCATTACAAAACATTGCAGACAGAAATACTTCTTGTCCTTGTGTGTAACCAGGAAGGACCAAAGGATGTTGCAGGCAGACGAGTATCTATCTGTTACCTTTAGCATCCTTGGATGCGCCAGATGGTTCTGGAGCGCCGAGGAACTAGGTTGCTTCCTTGGTTATTTCTCAGTAGCATTAAAAAATATTTATGCCTGTGCCTACATTATTTGTATAGGTCTGGCAACACATATGCATGAACATTATTTGAAAAAAGAAAACAAAAAATAAACAAGTAAAACCAAGAAGAGCATACTATTACATGTTTATTTATCATAAATAGTATGAAAAAAACCAGGCCTTCTAACCAGGACCTATTCATATATTTTCCATGTCCAAATTTCCTTGCTAAGCACCAATGAAAGGACAAGCTGTTTTTCCAATTAGATAGTAGTATGCTTTTTAATCTTCTTAACATCAATAACTTCGTCCTACAAGATTCAGGATGACATGTAATACTGAATGCTTTTGGAAATAAGACTAGATTTAAAAAATTAAAAGCAAATTAGAGATCATAATCCTAATTATGCAACAATCATTTGAGACTGCATTAGAGGCTTCCCACTTGGCAGAGCAGACCAGGTGTTAACTGTCAATAGTTCTTTAGCGAATGCTAATTGAAGCCGCCCGTTTTCAAGCAGAAACTTACACCAGCTCACATCAAAGCGAAAATTTGTTTAACTTTATAGAATATTTGCAAGATGTAATTTAATACTGAAAGTATCCCATCATCATTCAAGAGATCTTAGATCTTATCTTTGCTACAATTCAGGGTATGTAGAGTTGCTACTCAAATCATGCTAAGCTACCCTTAAAGGCCTGACACAAAGACACTCACATTCTTGGTAGAGAATAATATTTTACCTGTGAACTGTGCTGTAATTTTGTAATTTGTGCTTTTATCTTTATATACATCAGAACAGTAAAAAATGTTAGCAGGATTAGTTACAAAGTTTGGAATCTAATTCAGAGATTTAAAACATCAAGGGTTTTTTTCAAGAGGCAGAGCTGTTCCAAAAACAAACTACATGCTAATTGCTTCCATATATCATTCAAATTAAGAAATAGTTTATCCGAGTATTATTCCTGCCTATTAGCAAAAAGGCCAAAACAATGGTAATAGCTGTAACTACAATCTATATAAATCTATCTGTTCTTTTCAGTAATAAAAGTCCATGTCAATTTAAACACAGTTCTAAAACACCCACTTTTCTTTATCACTTGTCTTTAACTTATATTAAAACAGGTATTAGCTCAATACATTGGCTTTAAACCAAGAAAACTTTCAAACCACCTTCAGGACTCCACTAACAGAGCACACGTCTATTCTAAGCTCTTGCTAACTGGAGTGAACTGAGTGAACTTTCATTCTTCTTCTGAAGCAAACCTGACGTCTGAGCACAGAGGATACTCAAAAGTAAATATAAAATGAGATTCCTCATTTCTTGCTTCCCCCTCTCCCTTTCCAGTGAAACTTTGCTGGGAACATCCTTCGACAGAATTACCTACTGAGAGTGGGTAATTGCACCAGTTCCCATGAGTCCAACACAGGCAATATTTATCATCACAAGCCCTTATTCGTTGCAGACTGCCTGACACATTTCCTCTTTGGGGGTTTTTGCTACGTATGTAATCGTATGTCCAAGTCTGCATTTTTACTTAAAGGGATTGGAAACAAATCAACTGAACTGTTTATTACCAGCATCTTTGGACATTTTGGAACACAGTAATTTTGAATAGGAAGGAATCAGAACTGTAACACCAAAATTGTTTGTTTTCACTTTTGGAAAAGACAAAAACTAATCAATAAAATTTTAATCTTGACTAACTCAGCCTATTCAGTAGCAGCCCACAGGAGATCATTGAAGCATTAGAGCTTGACTGGGTTACAGCATTTTGTACAATGAACACAGGCATAGAAGAAGCCATGGTAAAGTACAGATTGAAGGGTCAACTGGTGCTAATAATACAAAATTATTTCTCTAACTAGATTTTCTTATGTCTCAATAAATGTTTCACTGATATGTGGAAAAAAAACCCTCCAAGAGCTACAATAATCAATGGAGAGTAGAAAACTATTAGCTGTAAAGCAAACATCGTGCTGCCTCTAAAATAGGAAGGGCTCTTCAGACTTGTAACAGATATGTAAACACCAAAGTATAGACTAGAAGTAGTATCAGATGTGTCAATGCGACACACAGATTTGATCCTGATGGCAATCCTTAAATCATTTCTTTTACACAAAAACTTCAAAACTTAAGAAGCTGACAACTCAGTGGAGACACTAGGACCAGCACACAGAAATGAAACAAAACTTGTTTTCAACATATTCTTCAGTAGTGACCCAAACAAACATGCTGGATAGGCTTAATATACTGAATGTAGATAACTGTGGGTTTCCCTCAAGGAGGCAATTTATCTGTGACTTTTTGTAAAAAGGCACATTTCCAGAACGCACATATCATATCCCAGCAAATCAACTATGCTTGGAATTAGAAAGCAAGTACCCTTTTTTCCCTGTTTCTAAAAGGTGAGCCGTCTCCAATTAAGCTTTTCTAGAACATGTTTTACTCTAATACCATCACTAGACTCTTCAGCCTTCTAGTACTGGAGATTTTCATATACATCTCAATATGAGTGTGTGCCTATTCTTGCAGGGAGGCGATACATTTCCATTTCAACATATTTTCTATTTGAAGCTTTAGTTACTTGACAGAGTATCTCCTGCAGCGATTAGCCTATTATTATTTGCTATAGACCCTCTCTGAAAGCAAGAGCTGCCCATTTTCTCCAGATGACTCATTAGCAGGCACGACAGAATGAAGTGTTCCAGCCTGAAATGCCAACAGCTAAAAATAACTCATCCCACAGCCTGTGACAATTCAGTCCATCTCTTCACTCCGTAGGCACAATCTCAGAGGGTCACCTTTTGGCAAAAAATTAGCATATGCAATGAACAGCAAAAAAAATTTACGAGCAACAAAAAAAAGCTGCAGGGGAGTCATGCTGCATAAATCATTTTAAAAAGTAATGTTTCAAGCAGCACTAAAAGTCTACTTCCACAGCAGAGCAATAACCCAGGACTGAAAGGAAAAACCTCAACATTTGACCCAAACATGACAACACTGCAAGGCTCCCTCTGATAAGCAGCCATTTTGACTTGCCCTGTCTGCAGACACCCTGATAGTCAGGGCTAGTCTTCACTATATGACTAAACGTGCCGTGAGCTGTTAGGTTTTACAGAAGCACCTCTGCTCGTGTTGAGCAGCGTTCCTAAAAAGCAGCAGTTAGTCACAGAAGCTGCGCATGAAAGAATGTGTCTCCTCTCCCAGGGAGACTGAAATAAAGGAACACGAAAACCTTATCCTCAGGCCTCCAAAAACTGGAAAAAAAAATCTTTACATATGCCTCAAAGCACAAGAAAAGAAAAGGAAGCATATTCTTTTTGAGAAATGGGAGCCCAGGAGTTACAGACCCCTGAAATTTAATTCTTGCTTTTGCAACACCATTTTACTGTAAATATTTATTTTATGACACAGTGCATAATCAGGTCAAAACTACCAAAATTAGCAGAACCTGTGCAGCTGAAATGAATCACTTCACTCAGTTTTCCTAACGCAATTAAGAAGCCATCCAGAATATTAAAAATGAAAGGCCAGCGAGGACTAACTTTAAGTACTAAACTGACACTGAAGAAAGTTAAAGAGCAAGGTCCAAATGAGAACTAACTCGGACTGAGCAGTTGTATCACTGAGAGTGGAAAAATAGGGTCTGTAGGTAACAGAAGATCAAAAATGTAAAAAGGGTTTAACCACCCGCATCTGCTGCAGAGGCTGCACCGGGAGAGCTGGGGTAGGGAAAGGCAGCATTTTGCTGGAATTCAGTAATGAGATAATCGAGATGCAAGGTAAGAGATCTCTTCTGCATAGCAGCAACGGTTACCCCAACCATCAAGCTCAATTTTGGTAGCTTATCTTGAGAGGAAAGGCAGTTTAGAGAGTCAATCAGAATGCAAGCAGGATAAGAGGTTTTAAAACATGATGCATAAGAAAAGACTGAGGAAACTGAGTTTAGTCTAGAGAAAAAAAAAGTGTCCAGGGACAAGATGAACAATCACATAATGGCTCTTAGAAAGAGCAAGTAATACTTCCTCATAGCCCTTACAGGTCAGCCAAAGTCGCCTTACTTAGATTTAGATTATATATCACAGAAGCTAGCCACATCTAGTCAAATATTCTACCTAACAGAGGTAGAATCACCCTCACCCAATGATTCCAATACACAAGTTAGGTAAACTTTTAATATAAATATTCCAGCTACATATATTTATCTTGGTGCTATGTGTGACTTGAGGCTAACAGCAGTTTTATGCTTCTATAATTAAAAGTATGAGAAAGAACTGAAAGACATTTCTAGTTCTTTTACCTCTAGGTCCATCATTCCTTTCACCTTCCACTCTTCACACAAAACTCCCCTAAGAAAGAAATCATTATATTCAATATTCTCATCGTTCTGAGGATCAGTTGAATACTGGAGTTTGCAGAGCTAATTCTATCAGACTGAACCCCCAAAGTAGAGGTACACAATTTGTATTGCTTATTGCACAAGTGAATGACAACATGGAAGTCTTTCACAAAGACTTTTTTCTCCAGGAAGTTTTAGGCATCTAAACAGCTGCAACAACTTAAAAAGCTGATAATTTCTCATTTAAATCGAAAGGAATGGAGATAGCAAAGGAAAACCCAATGCTTGCATTTTTTTAAAATCATATTTTACCATTCCACAAAGCACTATACTTATTTTTGGATCAGGTAGAAGAAAAGGCATCTTGATTAAGGGTTAAAGTGAAAACTTAAGTGGAGAGTCTTCTTATCTACATGCAATAGATAAAGCTGAGTTTACATAAAAGGTAGTCCACACTTTTAAAGCTAAAATAAAAGCAAAACAGAAAGATGGAAGGACGCATTAACCGAGCAGTGTTATCAAAGTGTAGGTCTAAACTACAGAAGAGATCTCTCTCACTGAGGAGTTCCGCAAAAGCCAGTTCTCTCTCTGGTTCCTTTAGATGTGTTTTTACAGACACGGAAGCATCAATGATACACAGACAGCAAACGGCTCCTCCATCTCTTCCGCAATGGGCTCTAGGCTGTCCAGTCGGCTTGAACAAAAGGCACACCACCACTGGAGGAAGGAAAGATCAAGTCAGAGTTTCCAAACCAGCACATTTTCAGCAACTTTGGTTATCACAAACATGTTAGCTCCATCCTGTGGTCCCTTAAAACACTATCTACTAGGAAATACATAGTTAGAAATAAACATTTTTAAAGTTATTTGCCTCACCAGCTGAAGTTTTGAAGAAAATCAAAGTCAACAACCTCCCGCAAAACAGAATCTTTCAAATTAAGTCATAAAAGATGAAAAAAGGACATGACTGTTCAAGAAACCAAATAACTACAATGAAACTACAATGAAACAAGTTGTGCACTGGAAACAATGATTAGCTATTTCTAAATTAACAAGCATGCATATTCACTTCCCTTTGCAAATACAGATAGTGACTTTTGGTGGCTTCATAACTCAGGAAAAATCAGCCTCTCCCAAGTAGAAAAGAGTGACTCCCAAACCATAAATAGTTCATTTTTGCTAAAGTGAAGGGTAAGCTGCTTGAAAGAGTTTTTCTGTTTTGTTTCTGTTTTTTATTATAGCTTCTTCAGGTCTTTATGTAATTGTAGATATCTGCAGCATATTAAGCTGCTCTAAAAGTTATTGCACTTCAAATTGTATGAAGCTATGCATATTTGCCTTTTTTTTGTTGTACTCATCACTAATTATAAAATACTAAGAGAAAAAATATAAAAATATCATCCCCAAATCCTTTCTAAGATTAGGGGAGACAGAAAAGGAGACTGGAGTGAATATATTCATCCTGACTCTCTAGCTAGGAATAATCCATCAGCATGAGAGAGAAAATTACCTTTTCTATATGAAACATGCCTGAGGTTTTATATTCTGCTAGGGAGCAGAGACCATATGCAAGTCAGTAGAAATAGAAGTTAATCTGATCTAAGAGCAAACTCAACTAAGCAAGTTGCACTGCTTTTTCTTTTTGTATGCAACATAATTATTTAAGCAAGCACACCAAAAATTCTACTAGGTAGATTAAGGCCAACAATTAATAGTAAGCTTAGATCTATTTCAAGCACTAAATATTCAAACATAAATTCTAAATACTTTTTTTTTAATGGTAAAAGTCACAATGGAATAAAAGTAGACTTTTCATTTTCAATAAATAGTTTGATATTATTATGAACTCTTTAATTTGTTTGCCTGAAAAGGGCCTTTTCCTAGTTTGCAGGAACAAAGCAGCTTTGAATTACAAACAATGCCCTGCAGTCAGTACAACTCATAAGGTATTAATTTACAGTTTCATCTGTGATCAGTTAAACTGTATGCGAAATCTTAAACATCTTTTAAAAAAAACACCACAAATAGTTCAATAAGATTTTTTTTCAACAGTGCTTTAACAAAAACCATATAAGATGAACTTTTATCATCAAAATAGAACCAAATGCAAGTTGTGTTTTGAGACTGCATTTTAGTAACCAAACAAAATAGATATTATTGATAGATAACATCTCTAAGGATCGTATTCAGAAGTACCAAACTATAGTCTCCAAAAGCCCTTTATTCCGATTAACTCTTACAGGAATTAAAAAAGGAAAAAAATCTAACTAAACATAAGGGGAAAAAGTATATACTAGGACAAATACGTATGGAAGAGGGCAAGTGTGCGTGTGAGCCTAAGTAAAACAGCACATGGCAGTTAAAATCTAGTGGAAATTCATTAGTCTAGAGGCAGCATATTGTCGGCTTAGGCTCTTACATTCCACATCTTTTCCTGTGGTTGAAAAGTGACTATGTTGTGGCTTAGTGCCATGTTCCAAGGCACAGCTATAGTTGCAGAACTTTCTTTTGGAGGGAACAACTTAGTGCCGATATGTCATTGTGGTCAACTGTGAATACGGCTACTGGGAACATCTGGAATATTTATAATCCTCTTAAAACTTATATTGCTAATATGCTTTTATTTCCAAAGAGTCACCTTGCATAACTATAAAATTAAGCTTGCATAACTGTTGTTTTCATTCCTATTAAAGGGAGATCATAATGTTAAGCTTTAAACAAAGTCCATTATGAAGAACCTATGTGGATATAAAATACCTGAAAATAAGCAAACTTATCCAATATTCAGCATAATTTAAAGGTTACTAATATTCTTTCCACATTTAGAAGTACTTGTTTCGAAAATACAAAACTGAGCCATGAGTCCTAAACACAATGTAGAACAACAATAGAGTTTTCACAAGTTTTTTACTTCTATATAGAACTAGGGGCATAGACACATAAGCTTTAAGACTATTAAGCACAGATTGTGAATTACCAGCTGTATTAGTAGCACATAAATGTGAGCTCCTCCTGTTAAAATGCCCTAACATGGGCTAATTGCCAGCGACTTGCAACAACAGCTACTGGGAAGCTAGACAAAATATTCCCATGCACAAGCTACATAACTGTGTGTGTCTGTAAATTCCATGTAAGTACACATGCTTTTTTAAAAAAATCAAGTAGCTATGTACTATTATAAAATATTATCTCCTTAGTAACAAGATATAACAAATTATTTTTTATTCATGAAGTTTCCTTCTCTCCACTTACATCTCTGTTCTCCTTTATTAGTAGCAGAGTCAAAACCATTCATTAAAGCGTAATATGTAACATGTAGTATGAGACAGTTTACAAAACTTTTTAGGCAGTTTACCCTTCCTAATTTATGACTGTTGATTTCTCAGTTAAGTAATCTATTCTAGTGTGGAAACAGTGGAACTTTGAACGGGATCAAATGTCTCAAATTACTACACAAAGCAAAAATGGTTTGTTTGAAAAGGAAAACAATATACCAAGGATATAAAATATACATATGTCACATACGCACAAAAATGTTAAAGTCACATTATGATTCAAAAAATCAACCACTCTGAAGTTAAGAAACTTCCATCTCCATGCAGTCCCATACATCATGTATATAAATAGGTGTACACACACATTATATTTCATTTATGAGCACAATTATTGACTTCCACAGCACTATTTTATGACAAATTTGGAAAAAAGTATAAATAAATGTATTTTCATTGAATCCCACTGAGAGGAAAGGAATAATTATCCTCTTTCAGCAGGAGCAAAAATTAAAAAAGTTTAAGAATCAGCATCATTTTTGGTTAAACTGGTGACTGACATGTCTAGAGGGCTTACTCTGTCAACTATTGCACATAATGCAAGTTATAAATACCCAAGGCAACAATTCACCTATCTCTATAGTTACATCCTTGGTTTTGTCCCGATACAGTTTTTATCAATATTTTTATTCTTCATTGAGTGCAGTCCACCACACTATTATTGAAAATTCTATCAATTAATCTGAAACTAACTCCTTTTCCAAACTGAGACTGCTACACAGAAAATAAAGATAAGTGTCTACCATAGTGCTCATATACTGCCAATAAACTCTCCTTATGGAGCTAAACCCAAGGAAAAGTTTCAAGAGTTTTTCAAAAACATCATGAATTGGATTACTTTACTTTGACCTATCAATGCATTTAGGCACGTTCAAGTAAGTTTTGCTGGTTCCTTTAAGTAGCAAAATGCATACTTGCTATTTTATTGACCTCAGTTTGAGCTACAACTTTATGAGAGAAAAGAGCTTTAAAGAGGAGGTGATTCTGTATTCTAGAATCTGGCCTTGCACAGATTTTAAATTTAATGTTATGTTTTCAGTGTTGTGCTTCAGTTCACTAACATTTCAATTCACTTATCTCAGTCGGTATTTCTATCTGAATCATGAAATAATACAGGCTTTTAAAAACCTAGCACAGAATTACTCTATGAATTTTAAAAAATATTACCCTCAAGGCATATCTAAGTTATCAGTAACAGAATTTTTTACATTAGGAGAGGGATTTCTTTTAACAATATACAATATGAGACAACTGTCAGAACAGTGACATTAGGCCTAACTGAAGCAAGTTAAACTTGCCCAGTTTTATAAAGTAGAAGAATTGGATCTGGACTTTCCTTCACTACTGTAAAGGTGCAGATTTTACATGTGGTTTGCTCTTCCCCGGGTGTCTGGAGAAACGAAAATGACCTGTTATCTTTCTGAAAGCAAGTCTGCTTTCCTCAAGAACACTATAACCTCTCCCCAAGTTAATTATTTTCTGGACCTAACCAGGCAGAGACACAGAAAGTTCATTTTTCAGTTCCCATTCAGTGTAATGATGCATGCCATCGACAAAAATGGCATCAGTATAGTTACCATTTTCCATGTATTCTCCAATTCCACTTTCCTGGTAATATTCTCCAACAAGTTCATCACTTTCAGACTGTCCTTTCACATTTTCTGGAGCACGAAAGACACTTGAAAATCTCCATCCTGTCCTTTGACGGGCTACCAAGAGCAGGGTGCTGATCTTGATTTAAGACATGCTCCACCCGAGTGCCAAGATGGGACTAATACTTGCTTCCTAGGCATCACTGCAACGTGGAAGGAGGCCTTGCAGGTCCCTAGTGCTTCAGCACCACCAAAGGAGCTGAAGAGAATATTTAAGATATCAAAGATTTACACACAAAAAGGTAAATGAGATCCTTTGCAAAACAGGTATTTCCACTGTGCTGCTCATCCTTACTCCTCCCACCAAGGCAGAGCCACCTATGGACCACCCTTCAGGAGTGCAGTTTATTTAATACAGGTAGCCTGACATGTACTTTAAACCGCAATAATGCGGCCACAGAGATGAATGAATTTGCCCCAATTAAGATAACAGTCTTCAGGCACAATTGTATCCTAAAGACTAGCTTATTGGTAAGTTTTCAGATCTAGATCAGAGGGCTGATAAAACCAACCCCACAGCAGAGGGGGTGAAGGTGGTTTTGCCTTCTAGACGCAGCATTTACTCCGATCATGAAACTGTATCTTCATTAAGTAAGAACGTTTTTATACAATCAGTTTTCCTTTTGTATTTTCACTTTTTAATACTGCTTTAAAGCAAGGATGATATTGATTGGTAACCATTAAAAACACACTAATTTTCAATAAACTATAGTGTTTACTTTTTATGTTTTCTAAGGGCACTTGCAGAATATTAGACATTATTAAGAGCATCAGAAAGAGCTGTACAAATTTTTTCATCATGGAAAAGTTTGCAGAAGTCTAAACAGAATGACATAGTCAGCCCCTAGCTTTTATTCTTCTACAAGTGAGGGCAGCGTAACTTTCTCAGTTTAATTTATGCCCAATCATTTATATCATATTGGCAATGAGCCAATTCTCTATTTAAAATAATTAAGACCAGCGTACAGAACAATAACTATGATCTGCTTAAATCTATTATATCATCAGCTCATAACATAAATCTTCTCTTAAAAAGAAAACTAGTTGCCGTTATACTTCCCGGTTGAAAAATAAAACCATTTGTAACACCTTATTGATAAGAAAGCCTTTACGTGAATACTATTTGGCTTCGTGGCTTCCTCTATTTTCCCTTATTAAAACACTTTTTTTTTTTTTGTTAATACTGTAAACCTGTTGTATTAAATCTGAACCCAACTAATGATGCACTGTATCCAGCTAAGTAGAATTAAATTAGTGTATAATTGATTAGTATGTAATTGGAGCAGAGCTGTAGATTTACCAACTTTAATTAGGATGGCTTATTAGAGATAATTTACGTTATCATTATATAAAATAGAAAATAGAAGCACTTGGTTCATCAAAAGGCTTAACTTAAGATCAGGTGGATAACCTTATAGATTAGAAAGGCATATAAACTAATGTCTTGCCAAGTTCTTTAAGACAAGTAAATCATAACAAGTTAAGTCCTCTAAGGAAGGGCAAATTGCTGATTAACCTTTTCCCCTGAATTTTCTAAGTAATTAGACTGTTTATACTAATTTACTATAATAGACCTTTCTAATAGAAGAGGGTAAATCTAGAATGCTGCTACAATTAAACATCAAATCCACTTAAGTCAACCTACAGTAGTATCACCAAATCAAAAACAGAAAGACGAGTATTATTCTTAAGATTTAAAAAAGACCTTTAAGAGTGTGCAAAAGATTTGTCTAGTACAGAGCCAGAAAGAAACAAAACACAGTTTGTCAGCTACCAGAGCTTGTCTACATTTTCTTAGTACTCCTTTAGGTGGTAACTACAGGCTAGACTATTGGCAGAACTGCACATTCCCCTGAGCACCCTCCCATAGTAATTACGTTCATTATCTTGCAAGCTAACAACAAAGATATAATAATCTAGTTTTGAATAATTCATATGTTGTCAGGTCCCTCTATAATGTTCATTACTAATGATACTACTTACAGTACAAGTTAGAACGCAATTTTTTAAAGATGCCTTTAAACAAAGGCAAGTAAACAAAATACTCGGTTATAATTTTCAAAGTTCTTAACCATGAATGAGTTGAGCAACAGTTAGTAAAAAAATTCATTTACTTATATATTTAGATGAATAAGAGAATGAATGAAACAACTAGTGGACAGCTTCATAGATAAATATAAATCGTGATTTTAAGAGATTAAATTTTTAAAAATTTGATTGTAAATTTACAACAGAAAAGTTAAAAAAAAATCCCACTTTTATGTGCTAAGACTAAGGACAGCTTTCTGACTGTTTTTATTTAAATACTTGGCATCTTCCAGAATTAAAACAAGCATCACATTTAAACCATGTCATATGACTATAACTGACCTGCTTTCCTACTATAATCAATAACTACAATATTTTCCTCTTATGAAAGCTCAGTATATCTATGTTTAAAATTTTGCTTCCCATTTTCATCCACTTTTATAATTTTCTTTCATTACTTTGCTGTATTTAGCTTGAAAAAATGAAATGAAAGCCTTTTAATGCATTTCAAAAATTAGTCTCAGTTTAGAATCACCATAACTGGTCTAACAACCTACACATACTACTCCATTCTCTGAAACAAATGTTTGTAGCTTCAGTACCTTTAAAACAATACGGGACAAACCTCCTACCTTCTCTCCCCCACAACCACTCTATACTAGTCACTCATGAAGATTGTCACTAGCTGACACTATTTCCAATTTAGACACATTTTATACTTGCATAGGTTACGATCTATGTCGTCCTCTAAATCATCAGGTATCAAGATTATGAAGAAATTCAGTAGCCATGAAAACTTCCATGTTCAACTAGTTATTTACCTTTTGTATTTCTCATTACAAGCACTACCTTCAGCAAACTCCTTCACAGTAAGCAAACACGGAATCAATCATCTGCTTAAGGGATCATGGTATTTCATTAGCCTATGTAACAAACATGATCTTGGCAAAATGAAAACCCAAAAAGGATGACACCAACAGAAAAGTTAATTCAAGGGTAGAGACCACCAGTAATACCCTACAGCATCGAGAAAAATTTTAGTAGAATTACCCAGTCTGAGGCTTCCCAAACCCTAAACACTTCCATGAACTTCAATAAGGGATTCTAATCTATCCAACTTCAAGGGACTCCATTCTACGAACCCTGTAACCTCAATGACATCTGCATCAGATTTCGGAAACTCCAGTATAAAGCTGGACATTCACAAAGCTCAGGTCCATTCTTCACAGTGTTAAGAATCTTAGATGAGAAACAAAAATCTCAAAGACATTCAAAATTAATCTGTACAAAAAATAATTAAAATTTAAGAGAACGACAGGCCATAGATCACAATTTACAGAAGCCGGATGACCATACATTGGTTAAAAAGTTCAGTAACTTCTTACATATATCTGAAGTGGTTAACAATATTCAATACAAGTATCATTTGATAATTTGTTATAGACTTCACTATCTATAATTCACACTTTTTCAACACTGTTATACTTCAAGTTTGTCTCATTTCACTTTGATTTAGAACATGAACATTTCTGCAGGGCACATTTCAACATGACCTAACTTTTGAACTAAAAAGTTCATCTCTCCTGGCTCCACAAAACTTGGCTTAGGGTTAGTGCTTTACACAGAACAGTGGCATCAGTTGTAAAAGTTTAAACAACAAGAATAGAGTTGAAATTTCATCTTCCACCCACTTTCCCCAGCTGTTGCTTCTCAGGGTAACTTCAGTATCTTACAATTTTAAACCTTCTAACATATTAAATGTCAAATTTCCTTGCCTGCATCACGATCTTTTCTGAACACATTATAGTAGCACACCAGCTCATCCATTACAACTGAAAAAGCTTTTTATTTAAAAGGGTTTATTAAATAGACATGATGCTTGCAAGCTGAAGCTTCAAAGCATGCTAAAAAGGGAATGGAAAGAAATGCAATTATTAAAAATGTGCGGGTATGAACACATAAGCTTCAACAAGAAATCCAGATATATGTGGGTATATTTGATTTTCAGTGGGTTACAGTGGAATTATTCCCTGAACAAACTGAGAGAGGCCTTTTACTTCTCTCTCAGCACTGCTGCGTCTCCATTTTCTACTTTATTATACAAGTACTCATGCTCCAGTTGGTCTCTAAATAAATCAGCCCACTCTAAGTAAGAAAAACTAGTTCCATTCTTAAATTATGAAATTTAGATCAATTTTCTGGCACTTTAAATCAATGTAACTAATGGACCAATTTCAAATCAATTTGATGCATGTAATTTACAATAAGCATGCACATCTTTCCTCTGAAAGGGTAACAAATGAATTTTACAATGACCTCACCATGATTACCATAGGAATTTAAGCAACTTTAGAGCACTTAGCTATAAAATAAGAACAACCTAAACTTAGGAAAATCTTTGTCACAAGCAGAGACAAAGAGAGTCAAAACGTTGCTCAACATCACAGTGATCCAAATGCACTGTCAACATTTCTCCTACGTGGTAGTAGGTCAGTGGGTTTTTTCCCAAGCCTGGTCCATGTACGTTTTGATTTATGTCAATATTTTTTCCAGAAGTTTAAGAATACCCCAATTTCTCTCACTCAACAGTTATACAATATCAATGCTCACCAGAAATTCCAGCTCAGTAGAGACTATAAAATAGGACATATGTACAAAACAAACAAATCATGTCAGACCAAGAAATAAGAGCCCAAAAAATTAAAAATTCTAGGGGTTATAGGCCTCTATAGGCCTTAGACTCTTGAGTCTGATTTCCAAAGAGAAGACACAAAAAATCAAGCCCAAAGGAATAGGGGCTGGCATTCCATCAGTAAAGGAAGATCTCAAGTTGAATAAACAAGGTCCATATTAGATAAATAAAAAATAAAAGCAAAACCTCAAAGAAGGCAACACATGCATCATCTAACAACTTCCTCCTCCACTCCGTTGAAATTCACTCATCACTTTTTATCTTGTATGTGAAGAGTTCTGAGGGCTGCAATTCCCAAAGCTACTTATTTTATTCAGGTCTTGGGTGGTACAAACACCAAACTATTGCATTTCTTTCTTTCTCTGCTTCCTATCCAGAGGGTTTTATTTTTTTCCCCATGTACCACCGCTATTTAGTATCTGTGAACTTCTTTTTACTTAATTGATTCTGCAAGCAGCAATTACTCTGACATCTAAGTAGCGTAACTGAAATTAAAAATACGAATGATACAAGACAACTGCAGCAATATTAAAATCTCAGTAAAAACACTTGTGCTATTGGTACCACAGCATATGAACTTGAAATCTCCTTTAAAATGTGATGTTCTTAAAACATACTCTGTAAAGACCATTCTTTTTCAGTAGCTTTACTGATGGATAACCTCGCTCCCCAGTTAAAGGCAGCAAACTACCTCCACATGGTCAAAAATATATACGGCATTAGACAACATACAGGGAATTAATTAATGAATTAATACACAACTCTCTCTACAACCAAAGACAATCACAAATAACCCATACAGGCCACAGAACGTGCAGCGTACACACCAAGATCCACAGTTACCACTCCACGGTTCATCTATAGTGTTTCCTTTACAGGATCAAAAGCCAAAAATGTTAAGGCTGTCACAGAAAGCAGAAGAGGGAAGAAAAATCACTAACAGAAAAATAATCAGAAAATCATTAGATCTGGGGAATTCCACCATACCCGAGAAAACACAAGAAAGCCAAAAGTAAAGCCAATACCCACACTCCACGAGTTCTTGTCTGTCTCATTTCACATTCTGTGCTCCATTTGTACTTCTCCTTCAGTTCATGAATAAGAAATGCATGACGGGCACAGAAGGTACTGTAGTACCTAGAGAAGCGAGGCACATCTTGCCTAAAATCCCAGAGCATTAGTGACAATGCTAATTACAATTAGTATTATATCTAGCAAGTCTAAGAGATGTATACAAATAAAAGTTTTGCATGTTGAAGGGAAGGTCCTTCCTAGCTACTGCAAGCAGGCAATGGAAGCCTTAAAGAGCTGTAGGCATACAATAAAAACATAATTTGAAATATATTGAACATAAGCTAATAGAGATCAGCATATCTCACAACTTTTACCCAGCAGCTTTTAAACTGATATTTTTCAGTTCCTAGAAAAAAACACAGTACTCTCTTTACTATACTTTTAAGGCTAAAGATAAAACTTAGATCAAAGTGCACAAAAGGTTAAAGTTAATGGGAAAGTTAACGAAAGTTAATAGGAACAAACAGATGCTGCCCTGACAGTATATTTCTTTTGCATCAAAATATTAATCATAATACACTATACGGTTGCTGAGAGTAGTCATCTGTTACTAGTGCTACAAAGATAAACAAAGAAAAAGTAAAGTTTTATCTGTATATAGAAACAGCCCCAAATTAGCAAACAGACATTTCTACCAGTCACCATAAGCATTTCAATCCAGTCTTGATTTTTTGCTTATCTTTAAATCCCACATCAGTTTGATTCTTTTCAAAGAACACAGTACTGAGCAACTCACCATGTCTTCACTTGTTTATTCTTCAGAGAAGATAAAAGCTTCTTACATGCATTAACCACTACAAGCTTACATGCAGTAGTCCCAGATTTAAAAGGTTGAGCCAAGCCATCATAGCTGTCCAGACAGCTCAATGGATAGTGTGTTGCCCAAGAAGTCCTAAGGCTGAAAATAATTTCAAACTCTTATATACAGAGCCAGCAATATGGGCAATACCTGCTGACAGTGATGAAAGTCGAAGTAACACACGCTGAACAAACCGGGACATGAGCTACATCCCTCGGCCTTCGCTGGGCAGAGAGGCTCTCCTCTGCTAGTTAGACTTGGGGAAACTTGCATGGGACAGTAAAAGACAATCACCCCCTTGCTAGACAAAATGAAGCAAGGAAAACCTGAAGAGAACTAGCAGCCAGCACTGCTTGTGCCTACACAAATAATGCAACTCGGCGAGTGCAGCCACATACAGTCAGAGAGCTGCTCCTAGGATCCCCACACATGACAAGTACTAAAAGAAGTCCTTCAGACCAGCTCTGGCCCAATTCCCTGCCAGAAGGGCCCAGACCTGCAGTAACCAAGGCAGGCATTATGGCTGTTGAAGCGCAAAACTCCTTGCAGGAGCACAGAACAACTGCTGCTGTCTCACTGCAAAGCACGAGTTGGAGATAAGGCTGCATTAGAAGCTGCCCCCAGGGCACAGTACTAAGAGCAAATGACTTCCCACTCGACCAGGACCAGTCAGGCCAGGCTGGGATGCACCTTGCATCCTCCAAGGGCAAGCCTACACAACTGCCTGCCAAAGCTTCATCTGCATTATGAAAGAACAAGGGGAACTAGGAAGTCCATAAAATGAATGCTTAGTTCTGCTATGAGAAACTCAAACATGGAGCACAGCTTGGAAGGCTGTAAATACAGTCCTCAGGCTAACAAATTGGCATATCAACATATATTGCATATCAGCATATATTACACAGAAATTAGTATTTTAGATTGTTTAGATATACATACAATACTTACTTGCAGACATTCTTCCAATGCTGAACATCAGTTTTAAGCTTGCATTTAATATGATCAGGTGTTCTTCATTAGGATCAAAGTTCCCCCAATTCAACGAAGTTGTTTTAAATAACGCCAAGTATTCAGAGACAAGTCATGATTTAATAGGAGAAATTTACACACTATGTTCCCTCTTACTGTGGTTTGGGGATTTTAATGCAAAATTTAACATCTCTATCTGCTTTCCTCTACCCCAGTTTATTCACTTAACAGGGACTGAACAGGGAAAAATAATTTGTTTTATAATGGTCAAGATATTAGCTCGCAGGGGTTTTCATCCTTCCATCTTACCAACTTGCCAATTTTAGCCTTCCTCATTTTAGATCTGAGTTTGCCTGTCTCAAGCTCCCATTCTGCTTTAATCTTGGTATGCTTCTATCCTAAATATATATATAAAAATAAATAAATCACTACTCTGCATTTTCTTCCCATTGAGACACTTACAACCTGCTGTCAAGTCTGGGGCAACACCTCTAACACTGAAATTTTTACACCAGAGAAGGACGGCATATGAAGTAAGCTGGTTTTGGCCGAGCTCCAAGGTTTTCACACTCCTCTTCTACTTGTACATTCCTCTCCCCCACAGAGAAAGGTAGAGCTCCCACAGACAGAAAGCTGGTCATAAAATGACTGAAAGGGGACAAATCGTGGTTCTTCTTGCAGAAAAATAAGGGGAAAACAAAATCAAAAATGAAAATTAACTTACTTCACTCTTAGCTTTAAGGAGGAGAAAAGGTGTGGTAGTAAGAATCCAGGATGAAAAGAAAAAGAACATCAGAAGAGCAGTATTGCAGACCACAGCTTTCCTCTTTTAAAATGCACCTCTTATGTATTCTCTCTCTTGAAACATAGCGAGTTTGATCAGGATCCCAAGAGACAAGGCAGAGCAAAGAGGTAACACGCAGCACTAAGACTAGAGCCTGTGAGTTCTAAGTGTTTTTACATATGGGGATGAATCAAGAAAAGAAAGTATTTTGCTAACAAACACAACATCCAGACCCTTAGCACAAGGCTAGCTAGACCGGAAATATAAAATCAAACCAACACTGGAAAAAGAATTGACAGAAGGGACATAAAAAATCAGAGAAGATTCATAAATCTAGGGAGTCACTGGACCAAGCACATGAGCCCTTAACAGATGGTATCTTTAAAGCATTGTCTTTATTTATCATAAATGAAGCTGGATGCTCTGAAACAATATCTGTTTATTAAATCTATCACGACTACTGTACATTATACATTTAAAGACGACATATGCTATGCAGTACCTACCGCAATTTGAAAATACTACTGTGTCTTGGTTGTTGAACACCCTATCTATATTCACAGTCACACTGACTAAAACATGAGTTTGTGATGTGTTACTTCATTACAGTCAGAAAAGGAATCTCTGGTAAAATGAATTTAAGTGACACAGGCCCATGATACACCGAACATGTGAGACTTGCATAGGGGAACGTGTCGGTGGTTTCCTGCTTTTTCAGGCAAGCGCTAAGACTGCTTCGCTGTCCCAAACAGAGGCTGCAGGGCAGCGTGGTGGGCGCTCACAGGACCCAATCCTTTCTCATGCTCCCCTGAAAATGGGGACAACACCATCCCTCTCTGCCCTCTCCAGACAGAGGTGTGTCTGAAACCACATTCCTAACTATCATGGTTCATAAATATCATTCCTCCTACTAAATTTTTTTTTTTTGTATATACAATTCATTTTCATTTTTATCACATACCAATAAGAACTTAAAAAAAATCCTACACATTCATATATTCAACTTCTTCCACTGTTAAGTTACAAATTATGTTATAATGACCCTACAAGAAGATGCAAAACATATTATAATCAATGAAATTATGAAACATATCAAACTTTATTATAGATGTAGCACTTTCCACCTTCAACTACAAAACCACATGTTCTTTTTGATATTTTAGGACCACAGTTTTCTCTCCTGATTGGTTTGGTTCCCCTTTGTCCTACCCTTTCAGATATTTCTCTCAGAAATAGCTTCTCTACCACTCAAGCCAACTTCTCACAGTCTACCTTAGCTCTGGCTTTCCCCAGACCCTGTTCTTGAGTAAAGCTCTGGGAGTAGAAGTATCTTTCCTTCTATAAGAATTCAAAATACATAGCATTGCTTTGCCTGAGAATATACTTTATTTTCTAAATTCATATTCTATAATTCCTTTACCAACAGCCTTCACTTTCCACCATGCTCCCAAATTCCCTCCATTCCCTCCATCCTACGATTATCCTATCTGTTTAGCTAGGGATAAAGGACAGAGGGTTTATTGATGTGAAGTTTCCTGCATCCTAATTGATCCTAGGTAGAACCACCTAAGGCTGTCCAAGGCAGGTAGACACCAAGCTTCTGAGAGCAAGTAATGGCTGAGTCCTATTCACCTTGACCTTCATGGGATTTTTTTTCTTTAACACACACCTTCAGGCGATGACCAACCATCTTTGCATAAAAATAATTTATTATCCTACTTGTTCTGCTTCCCTATCAAATACAGTCATGAAATTGTCAAAGGAGCTTAAGATTTACGAGATGATCAAAATAGCACAGCTCAATCAGTAACAAAGTTAGGCTACAATCATACAGGATGGTATCTCAATGTTTTCTAAGGTCCAGGCTGACAGCAGCAATATTGTTCTTAGGTTCTAGAAATTTTTTCTTCTCACTCCTCTCCCCCAGGCTTTAAAAAAAAACCCAAAAACAACAAAAAAACCACTCCAATTGTTCTAGACTTATCAAAAACATCTGAAAGAAAATGGAAAGGGAAAAAAGAGCAAGCATAACAAAAAATAAATCACTAGTACGTCTGCTAATGTGAGGACTGGAATGCATTTTCACTTCTTCTCAGCATATCTAAAGATGAATTTCAAAAATTTCTAAAGCCATTTTACCTCTCATACCTCTAGCCTATCAAACCACAGCCTTTCAAAGAAGGTACACCTTTTCAAGTAGCTACTTCTTGAAATGCAAATTTATAATGGAGAATTCATTCCCCCTCCCCTCAAAAATATGAAGGGCTTTCAAAAGCTGATTTACCCTCTCATTTATATGAGGTGATGCAGTATATTTGCATAAAACAGTCAAAACTTTTTTTTTGTAATGGAATAGGTAGCTAACTATGTAACCCCTGCTGCTTTAAAAGACAGTCCCCTTGTTAGGAAAGCATTCAAAGTGACAATTTCAGTAACTCAGCATCTCTTTCTGTATAATTAGACATTTTATGAATATGCAGATTTCACAGAGGCTGGTTGGCTCACATCTCCCTTTCCATAAGGAAATCACCTTCCATAAAAACAACTGCAGTCCATAGTGGCAGGCTTCCCCCCACCTTGTTTTAAACATTCATTTGCAAAGCCTAAGGACAGACCATACCAGACAGATTTAACCCTGCCCAGTCTTTGCAAAGGCTAAGGTTAAGGACGACTCCTCCTCCATCGAGACTAGGACCTGTATACACAGGATTTGCTCGCAGCAGATCTTTACAAAATCTTTGGGGAAGACTGAAGCAGTGACTTCATGTCATCCATGTGATCTGAGAACCTAAGTCAAGTAACATAACAATAGCACCATCCAGTGGCAACGACTTTCCTTTAAAGCAGTTCATTGCCTACTTCTGAGCTCTTTCCGGAGTCAATCACACAAACTAAGTTCCACCTGCAATTGAGGGTAAACAGCTGAGAAAAGGTGACCTGGGTGGGAAAGGTGGCACTAGCAAGGAGGCTGAAAAAGCAGTTGCATTTACAAGCAATTGTGCAAGTACCAGACTCCAAGTATCAATCATGGATTTCCACTACTTCCAACCTTTATGAGATCTGTAATGCAAATATGTTTCTGTGCAAAAAACGCTAACGTTAGAGTCACAACATGTTGAAAATACTTTTTTCTAGGAGTCTCAACTTTGTTCTGCTTATTGGTTGGCCTGATTTAGAGTCTTTTTAATATAAATATTACTTTTAATCTGTCATCTGTATAAATTTCTGGCTTATTCTCTGCTCTTTTTTTTTTTTAAACTCATATCTTCCAGTTATGTTCCACTCAACTAAATTATTTCCTTAGAAAACTGAGCATTTGGGGGGTACCAGAGGGATGACCTCTACTTGTGGCAAGCAGCTATACCTGTGAGAGCGCTGAACATCAGACTGGGGAGAAGGTAAGGATGGTGAGAAGGCAAGCTGGAGGAAGACTGCACCCAAATATCACTGCCTACCATCAACTTCAATAAGTAATATGCCAGAAACTACAAAATGTATTTAGTTATAATTTCTAATAAACAATAAACCAGGAAAGAAAGACCTAGTTTTAAGGATATTTCCAGGGCACTTGTCTCAGAACACAGAACACAATAAGTGAATTGAGAGTCATGCTGTTTAGTAGTTCAGTGTCTAACCTTTAGCACCAGTACATCCTTCTAACACAGTAAAGACTGCACGAAATTGTACCAGCCGCTCACACATGCATTGGGACAACTACGCTGGTATGATTTTCTTTCCACTGTGAAGTGGGATGTTCACACACCAGAAAGTTTTAAGAAAGCCTGCTACTTCAAAAAATACCCAGAGCTGCTGTTGGGATTACAGTCCAACATGGTTCTTTTTTAGAATTCAGGATTCCACATCGGATTCTGCCAATAGAGGAGAATGTCAGGCTTATTCAGTCTTGAAAACAGACATGTTTTACGGCTAGCATTCAGCAACAGTGTGAGCTCAATATATATTATCACTTTAAAAACTTATTCAAGTGATTTCAGAAGCAAATGATAGTACCCATCCCATCTTTCTCCAAAACTACAGGACAACTTGTTACTACAGTTTAAAAGGGCATTAACAGTTTTAGTTCAATATCTTGTTTAAATATTCACTTTGACCTTGGAGCACCTGACACATTATTGTACTAGTACTGAATTTCCCAAGATACTTTTTCCAATGCAGTAGAAGAGGTTCTGCCTGCCTGTCCTTGACAGGCAAATACACAGTCTGCGCCTTTGCTGACAAAAATTGAAGACAAGCAGAATAGGAGGATAATGTGTGTTTACTGTTATGTTTGAGCCTATACAAGAAATTAATATGTGACCAAAATTAATACCGTCATATCCACATGATCTGTGCTGTACTTTAAGGGCTCCATCATTACCTCGCCTGCAACCAGAACCTGCTGAGCAGCTCAGGAGACAAGGCCAGGCCAGCATGCAGGCACTGGGGCAGGATGCTGAAGATGCCTAACTGGCCCAGAGAGTTTATCTCCATCCTCTCCCACATGTTCCTGCACCAGCCTGAATAATGTATATTGGCTTCAGCTGCTGCTCAGCAGAGACACTGGCATCTGCAGCTGCAACTGCACCAGCTGACTCAGGGACCAGAAGGTAGCACTGAACCAATCCCTTGGAGCAGCTGCGCTCCATCTGTGATCACTGCTTTGGGGACAGGAGCAGCAGTGTGTGGTGGTTGCTGTTGCTGCTTCTTGTAAAGCAAGGTCATCTGATCATACAGTCAGCGTAGTGTTAGGGCAGGAACCCCATTTTGGAATAAACAGATGGCTTCATGTTTAAGGCATGCAATTTCTGACTTTGCAGAAAGTTTGCCTTTCTGACCCAGCTACATTCCCTGCATTCCTTTGGCCTCAAGTTCATAGCACGGGGATCTTATCAAATCAGTAGATTTGTCTGAGGCCCTCAGATACCATGATGATTGAGCTATAAAAGGATATAGATCAGAAAAAACGCTTATTTCCTGGCAAATCTGCAAAGCTATTTGTGATGAGTAAGAAAACAAATCAGTTTTACATGAAAGCACAGGTTTACCTTCCAGCAAGTGTAAACCCGCATAACCATAATGGATATAAATGCACACACACTTACACAAGTTAGTAGAAGCTGCAATATATACTGAATAAATCAGTGAACTTCCAGTGATCTCTTCCATCACACTAATACAATAGTTAAGTCTCAGTGTTTTCCCGCACACAACGAGCCACCCAAGCTATTTACAATTTCTGCCTCCGGAGGCACCTAAGTGCACAGAACTTGCCCTACCTCTGCTCCTGTTCATTCTATATTCACCCTGTTCATCCAACTCCTCCTTCACTCTGCAGTTTACTTAAGGTCACTAGTTCACATTTCCTCCCACAGCCTTTCTGCTACTCCATGGTCTTACAGCAGATTTGGTGGAAAAAGAATAGTCAGGAAAGAACTTAAGCTGCCAGATTTTGTACCACCGTGTCTCATAATAGGAACGCTCATACACATAACCTTCTTCAGAAGCAAAGTTACTTGCTTCTAAATAAATAGATGATACATCTTGAAAATTGAAATTTTTCAACAGTAAACTTCATCTCATGGTTCTCATTTACTAGAACAACAACTCCGTCCCCCAAGATCAACAGAAAGCAGTAGTCATTTCAAAAGAGCAATTTTGAACTCTCCGCAGCCACATTAAAAGTTTGAGTCATCAGTAAAGATGACATTTTGGGGAATTAAACACACAAAATTATTTCACTGCTGTTTTTATGTAGCATAACTCAAGAATTTCAGTAAAACCATTATCTGCATGGTTTTGAACATCTGCTTTCTTCACTGGAATTCATTCAGAAGCAAAACCAAGTCAACATAGGGTGCTAAATAATCATTGTGAAATTAGAATTAAGTAGAATATTTACTCTTAAAATAATAAATCCTAAATATATGAATAATAGCCTTAAAGTTTTTTAGCCTTTTCTTCTTAATCAATATGCATATTAATACCAAACTAATTTTTAAATCCAAGCCATAGCAAACGGCATCTCCAAAGTCACAGAAAAATCCAAGTTCAAAAATGAATATTTATCATTCAAATAGCACTTCTCAGAACACTGCACTGTCAGCTTTGAGATAAATGAGTTTTAATCGGATGCCTTAGGATTCCCATACTGCATATGGTGAGGCCACATCTGGAACACTATGTCCTATTTTGGGCACCATATTTAACAATTCCTATAACAACTAGAGGGAGTCCAGGGAAAAGCAGTAAAGCTGAGAAGTCTAGACCATGCGAGCTACTCATTTTTCTAGTCTAGAGAGAGGGAAAAGGAAAAAGCAGATAACATAAAAAAAGAATGCAACACTTCAAAAGGGAATCATCTGTTCTCTGTGTCAGCAGAGGACAGGACAGCTAATGGCACTGAGCTTTATTCAGACGATTAAACCTTGATTTAGCGGTTTGTGTGCAACACGTGGTAGGGAGGTATCTGCAAACCAGTACAGACGATGCAGTAAGCCTGCACTGCCTCCACATGACTTCTCACTGTTTCCCTCAAAGTCCTTTAAGGAAGACTAAACAAATAACAACCAGGAATGACAAAGATGCATCTCCAGCTGGACTGCAGGAATGAAACTAAATGATCTCTTGGGGTTCCTTCCTATGGTTCTGTGAAAAGGAATGCAATTAATGGAGAGCTACTACATTATTTTCACACCGACCATTTCGTCTTCTGATAGATGATCATCTCCTCAAAAATAGCAGACTCTACTATACTGAGTGATAATTGGTACTCTTGGGGTTAAGCTTAACCCAGAAACAATTGAATAGGAGATAAAGACTTATCCATTCTTTCAGTTATTGATGAACTGTGTAGTTTAATACAGTTTTTTATTTGAAGTGCTTACATCTGTAAATGAAGCTATTTTTGAATATAAAATAGTGATGAGAGGGATATTGCACATTAGGCAGCTTTGGAAACAGAAGATGCCTTTCTTACAGTGCTATAATAATCATGATATCACTAGAATTCCTCACGTGGCAATTCACTTTAGAACAGTCTCACTGCAAAAAAAGTTAAATGAGAAATTTGAAGTCCTAGCAGGAGAGAAATATACGTCACACTTTTCACGGAACAGCGTAACAATTTTGAGAACAACAGTACTGTGCCATAATGCATCTCCTTATCTAATTAAGACCATATTTACGAAAAACACAGACATTTTAGCATGGCAAAGTTTCTTACAGAATTATGAAGAAAACACAAATTATGTGTTTTTATTCATTGTGAACAGAATTAACATAAACGCACAGGTGCCATCAAGAAGTTTTATTTTTTAAAATAGCAAGATTTCACCAAAAATCAGAGCTATTTAAAAAAATCAGATACTAAATGAAAGATTCTGCTTTTCAGGGTTCAGTTATAGCATATCTCAATTACAGCAGGGTTTTTTCATTAAAATGCTAAAATGCTGAAAATTTTAAGTCACCATCAGGGGATTTTAATGAATATAAACAATGAATATAAACAAGATCACGAATTTCACGACTAACTTGCTCTAAACCAAGCACATATCTATACTATACCTTATTTTGCATTTGCCAATTCTTAGATAATTATACCAGCAATCTCAACCAGATTATGCCACTAACAATAAATAAATGTTACCTGTGTTTAAAGAAGAGATAATTAAAGTGTTTTTCTAGGTTTTAATTTTATTTCACTAACACACGACTTCTCCTTGGAGAATCCGAACACTAAGAAATTGTGTCTGTGTTATGAAAGACAATGTTTGCCGTACTCAGGTGTATCTGTAATGTTCAGCCTTAAGCAACATACTCACTTTTGTACTGAATATGCAACAGAATATATGTTTCTTCTTTCTATCATAGGTAATTTATCTAGATAAAAGCAGTAAGGTTTCTGCTTTCAAGCACATAGGTCTTCAAAGAAAAAATGTAATCATGTACTAAGAAATATTTGAAAGCTTTTAACCAATTTAATTTTTTTTTAAAAAAAAAAAACAAACTAAAAAGTACAGTCCCCAGTTAATGACCACAAAACTAGCTCCTATATAAAGTGCCAGCTCGCGACAAAACCAGCACTAATTGCACGCCCTTAGTTGTGCCATCACCCCTCACCGACTGTCCCCTCTGCATTTATGGAAGCAGGAACCCCAGGAGACAAGGAACTTTTCTGGCCGTTTGCAAAGCCTTGGCTATGAGCCATATATATATACACACACACACATATACACTTAGTATATGCACACATATACTTAATATATATTAAGCAACAGTAGTTGTGATCAGGAGGCTCACTAAATAAAAAAAAGTCAGCCAGAACAATGTCCATCCAGTCATTTACTCCCTCACACACTTACAGACAGAAATGTTCAGAGTATAAGAAATGGTTGTGCAAAGACCAACTCAACTCCATAACCACTACTGTTAGGCCTTCTGAAAGCTCTCAGATTTGAAACTGAATTACAATTTGGAATCTTCCAAAATGTCATCCCATTGAAGGATCATTTGGTATCTCTGCCACACCACATATAATATAGTAGCAATGAAGAAAGGAAACTATACAGGTGCTTGGAAAATGTCTTTTAGAGGTACAAGAGTAAAAATTAGTCTATGAGAATATCACAGAAGAAAGCCAACAGTAGGAAGCTTCTGTAACTTGATTTGAGCCAATTAAGTTTCTAACCTCTATCAGTTGTTTATAGATCTTTCGCATTAGGTTCCCCTGTGTATATAAATTTCACAATATATAGAAAAATACTTGAAATTCTCCCTCAGTTTTCATACCTATCCTTCCTTTTCCCCTCCAGACTTTCTCTTACTGCTACCATGAAGGCACTGCATTGCACACCAGTCTCTGATAAGCTGACTGCTCTGATGCTGCACAGTCAAGTCCCCAGAGGACTTCAGCCTTGTTCTCGTCTGCCAGGCACAGTTATTAACAGGAATTTTATTCTCTGTCATATCAAATCACCAGCATCACATAGGAATGAATCATCACTGACTTAGAGGAGCTACCTAGGTGCTGCACCTCAGCTCTCTACAAAGCCAAGAAAAGTCTTGATTTAAATATACTACATACATTATATCTACACAAATAATGTCAGAAGTAGATGGCTTAATAGCTGTATCATGTTGATACAGGAACCAAACTTAAGATATTGATCCAATAAATTTACCACCCTGTGCAAGTAGCCCTGGTACTGCATATAATCAACAGCAAGATGCAAAATGAAATAATATATTATAATAATACTTGCAATTTTTCACTTTAAATTTAAGTAAATAAAAGGACCTTCACAATAGGAAAAAATAAAGAATAGAAAATAACAGAGAGTTTATGCCTTAATTTAGATCCTTAATTTTTGAAAAGTTTAGGCAGAATTTTATATGGGGGGAAAAAAAAGTATAAGATGATTTACACAGCACCAATTTATAGCAAGGGTGAGGGAAAGGAACAGAGAGGGGAAGCAAAGGGATGAATATGTAGGACCAGCTTTATTTGTACATCTAAGTCAAACTCTAATACACACTATAGAAAAGAAGGTAATTCTAGAGAAACAAACTGCAATTTTAAATGGTTTCTATAGAGGGAGCCAACAACTCAAGGAATAACATTAATGACACTTATTCCAGATGAGCGCTTTCCAAAGATCAATCTTTTATCACATTTACCTGTATTTCAGCTATCTGCAGAACACTGTCCAGATCCTTAAACCACACAAGCTTGAAACAATTAAATAATGTTTATGGTCCTTTTAAATTCTCAATAACATCTCATAGAATAATCAATATAAAACAAAATTTATATTTATTGTGAGGGAAGCTAGCATTTTAAGAGGCTGATCATTCCGAATTATTTTTTAGTTCACTGAAAAATAGATATTTCAGTTACCACCTCTAAACTTTTTTCCATGTCTATTATTTCCATAATATATATTTTATAGCATTTTTATTCTACCAGACAACAGGTCAGTAGGATAGTTGATCTATAAAACAGGAAAAAAACTAAAATAAATCTATGTAAAGATCAGAACACGCGACCTTTTGCATAAAGCTGGATGCTCAGTTAATGCCATAACATTAATGGTTTTCCACATAAGCTCATCACCAAAATCTTTTTCAAATCACATACTGGCCCAGTCAAAAGTTACCACGAGCGAGTTTTGTATATACTCAACAGCTTTGACAGACAAAATGTCTGTGACATCAGTCCAACATACAAACAACAGGACAAACAGGACCACATATGCAGTCAGCGTATGTCCAGTAGGCTCATGGAAAACAGATCTAAGCCTGAGGGGTTTTTTAATATTTTAGTATCTTTCCCTGAAAAGCTGTCTCCCACTCTCCTTTTTATTTCTTGGGGAGAGAAAACAAAAAAATAGATAAGAACAAAGGTATTTTAGGGGGACTATATACCGAAAGGACACCTATTTCCTGAAATAACCTATATAGAAAGATTTTCAAAGTATTATTGAAGATGAACTACACCCTCTAGTGGCACAAAACTCTGCAGTTTGGTGGTTTCAGCAGCATTAGGCACAAGACAGTTCCTATCTTCTCCTTCAGATAATTTCCAGAGAAATGAAGTGTTCAGCCATGAACACTTCAGCCCCCAGTCATATCAGGGACTGGGTAAACACAGTGTTCCTATTTTACTTACTTTTACTTACAAGCTCGCCTGGGTCATTTCTCATCACTTTCTGCAGTTAACTTGAATATATTCTCCTCAAAAAAAATTCCATCTGGAAGTGTAGTTGGAAGATCACACTGAGCAACACCACATGCGCACACACACTTAACAAGACTAAGTCAATATGACCTTAAAGTCACTCTGACCAACTTTGAGAACTATAAATAGGTGCAACTTCTGTAAGACAAAGCACATACAAAGAATTAGGAAAAATATTTCCATTGCTCTTAAACTTTTTATTTATTTACTGTTCTCAGATGGGAAGTACACATCGACTTAAGGCCCCCATCAACTTTACTGGCTACAGTTTTCTGCAGCAACCTTTGGGAATGGAGGTTTGTTGGGATTTTTTTTCCTCTCCCCTCAAATTCTCCAGCCCCAAATGCACACTTACCTTGCAAAAAAAAAAATCCGTGCAAACTGAAGACATCACTGTTCACCCCATCTTTGTTATTTTGATTGTATTTTGATATTCTCTGCTAGAGATAACCAGCACCACAGCTGAACCTCTAGAAACAATATGACTGCTCGTTTGAACGTTCTCATGCTTAGCTTAATCAACAGTGAAAATGTTTGTTAACTTTATAACCAAGCAGACTAAGAAAACTTCACACTTCCTCTTTCTCGGCCGAGGCGCATGACAGTGACCTGCGCCTCACATGCACTCCGGACAGATATTTGCAGACAAGAATGCAGAGCCACCCACTCGTAACTACGTTGCTACTGGTTTCCTTTCTGATGCAAAACTAAACGAAAAGGTACATATTGCTAAGGAGAGAAAATATCAGAAGGCTGCTGCTGTCCAAGTGAATAAGAAGCAGAAGAAAAACAGTGAGCTTTTATGCTTTAGCTCTCAAAATAGAATGCTAGTATGATGCCATCCATGTCTGTAAGCCAACCCAAGCCTCTCTCTGTGGCTCTTGCCTCGCTACATAGCTAAGATTCTAGGTCAACAGCGTGAAGCCAAGTCAGGGAGTAGTTTACCTAATGAATTTTTGAAGATAATGCATGCATTACTGAGCAAAATCTACATTTTTATGAAGAGCAGCTATAGCAAAAAAATGAAAACTGCTAAGAAAGTAAAGGACCTCTGATAGTTTGGAAATCACCTTAGGATTGTTAGACGAAAAATGACAAAATTATCAGCTTTGCTAGGTATATCAATTTAAAGCTGCAAACATCTCAAACATTTTGAAAAATAAAATTTTACATGGAGGAATTTTGGCATACAAAGAAATACATTCAGATACACATCAGAAAATCAACTACATTGTAAAACTTGGTTTTTAACTGCAGAAAAATATGACAACATATTCAGAGGAGCAGCTTATTATAAGGACACTGAAGTGAAACACAGATCTACAGACAGTTAGTCTGATGGGAAGTTTAGTCTTCCACCATTCACAAGAACTGGCGTTTCTTTTAAATACAAAAGTTGATCTAAAAATTACAAAAGCGTAGTCACCTATCTAACAACTTACCTGCAAGTTAAATAAAATAATTTAGCTAGAGGGACAGAGAGTTCTCTGAGGTCCACCACTATGTTTAACCTGCTCTGCCCTGTATCTTTAGGACAGTTCACACATCAGCAAAGCTCCAAAGGTCTCTCTGGAAAAAGCATGACACTGACCTATGGTAGTTTCTCCCTGCCAAGTATCCAGTGGCATTCAGGATGCCAAGGTCAAGAGCAGAAGCACATTCCAATCCTTTCATTTTAACTGACAGAGTACAGATCATTGTCAGAGCTACTGTACCGGTAACAATGAAAAGTCAGAAAAAGGTTTTGTTGCAGACGACTCCTGTAGAGCAGTTTATTTCTACTATATTTTCTTAATTTCAATCCTTCATTTAAGCAACGACTGTCTAAACATGTCAGCAACTAATAGGCAATTAAATAATCAACATGCAACACACTTAAAATAGAAGAGACCAGGGAGTGTTTTAGGATTCAGACTACTTCATTTTACGTACCTCACATGAAAACATTAGCTTGAATGCCTACTACATAAACAAGACTTGTGTACACAGCACAACTTGTAACGCCAGATCTGTATGTCTTTTAACATGTCTTTTACCTTGTGCTTGATTTTGTCTGCAAATGCTCTCTTATTAGAGAGTGTTCCATACAAAACCAAGCTAATATATTTTGAGGGCAACTGCTGTTGCCTATCTTGGCCTGCAGCGCTAACACTTTTACTGTTACAGGTATGTTACCACGTTATACAAACGTAAAGGAATCATCTTTTCCATTCTCGAAAATAACACTGAAATTCTGTTGTGCAGCAGTTTCATCACTAAGTCTTTTAGCACACACTTTTGTTTTCAAGCAAATTAAATCTTCATTATCAGGATTCTTTTTTTTTTTTTTTTTTTTTTTGAAATCTAAAGTCTTACTGAGAAATATTCAGACCTTTAACAAAGAAACACCTGGCAGCTGTAGATGTTAATTTGTTTCAAAAAGTTGCTTCATTTTGCATGTCGATAAACTACTTAACACTTTTTTTTTGGATGCTATGAAATAATTCAATATTAGACAAACTTTTGTTATTGTACTAACAGAAATAGATAATTAAAAAGCTTTTAAAAAGCTAAAAGCCTAAAAACAGAGAAAGGTGTGTGCTGTTATATTCAGGCATGTCAATACACCCAGAAGGGACCACATCCCCCAATAACTTTATCTTAAAAAAGCTAAATATGAAAGCAGTTCTAAACATCTATATCTTCCTTAGAAACTGTGATATAAATACTCCACTAGTTACTACGGATAAGACAGAAAATCAACACAATTATGTAACGGGTGACAAGTAAAACTCTTTCAACAATCTTTCATACAAATTGTGTCTTTAAAAAAGGAATTACATAATATAGATTTTAGGGACCCTGAAATAGAATATTTTTCAGGCAGCATATAGAAAAATGTGAGTGAATGAGACCTCATGCACTGGGTATAGTTTTTCAGCCAGTGGTAATAATGTGGAAGAATTAAAATGAACAGTAGTGACACAGACCATTGTTTCACATTACAAAAAGCTTTAAGAGCAAGAGAATTTTATAAACTATATCCTAAAATTATATATATATATTGTAATAGTGACTTTACATAACCTCTACTCTTATGCATTCAAATAAGCAGGAATGCTCCAATTTTAGTCTTTGTATACTGCTTATCTATAAAACTATAAACAACACTTATATAAAAATAAAAGCTATTTAGTGAATGCTTTCCTCCTCTTTACTACCAGTGATCCTGTGTGAAAAAAAACAGAATTACTACAGAAAACAGACCCAGCTCAAGCAAGTCTCCCCCACTGTCATAACATGTATAAAATTCACAAAATCAGTAAATTCAAGTTGCAGTTACTGTTTTAAAAGTGACAATAACTGGAAAAAAAACATGAGTTAAAAAAAATAAAGTAGGGATAGTAATCCAACTCAGTTTTCTTCCTCATATCTTGATAATATCAACTGGTCTTAATACTTCCCTTTTTTCCAACATATATCTGAGTACTTAGGCATACTATAGAATATTTTTTTTCCATTTTAATGCTGTGGTTTAGCAACTAATGAGTCAAAATAAAAGTAAAGGTCATCTTGCCCAAACATGGAGGTTGCTCTAAATTAAAAAAAAAAAAAAAATTAAAAAAAAAAAAATTGATTCACTGAAGGTCTCTCGGGAAGATTTCAGTGGTTTATCAAGGACCTAACAGTATTTCTAATACTCGATATAGAATATATTTTAAATCCAAGCTTACTTGATATGGGCATCTTTTTAATGAAAGAACAAAAATATTTAATGTTTTAACATTTAAGATAATCTAACTACAATGTTGGATTATCTGTGGCTGTTTCTATGAAAAAAAAAAAAAAAAAAAAAAAGCCATTCAACAATCAAATGCATGCACAATAGATTTTTTTCCTCCTCCATGAAGAGGACTTTCAGGCTACTCAATCAGCCTTGGCAAAACAGATAAGATTTTATTATAATTATTAGAGCATTGGTAGGTGTTTGCTGCACAATCCAGTTGTGTGACTAGACCTTGCAACAGTTAAGGATGTTCATGATATCACAAATTTAAACAATAAACACTTTACCTGGATAAAAGTTCTCCTTTCAATTTCTGATAGATTGAAAAAGAATCCCTTACCGCAGACAACCAGTAAGCATTAGGGTAAGCATTTTAACACAAAAAGCATCAATTAAAAATGAATACTCAGACATTTAAATTGCAAATGTATCAACTGCAGCTAATAGCACACCTTTAAAAATGAACAAAAATGATGTTTTTATTCTTTGAAATTCATTTGCTTTTTTTTTTTTAAAAAAAGTAACTTAACTCGTTCTCAGATGAGTTAGGCAATTTGCATTAATTCATAATACATAATATTGAAGAGCTCAAGTTAAGTTCCTAATATACAAACCTTCTGCTCCAGACCTTTTATAAGAAAAGATTTATATATTAAGTATACACATAGAAATGTAAACATATCTTAACATGAATATATATATCAGCACAAATGAAGAAGAGCTTACAGTTCTTTGTGTTTCTCCTCTGCCAAGATTTGGTCATTTGGCTTCAGCCCATACCTCGGGAAAAACAAATCACAAAACATGGTTATTCCCTTGAGAACATATCCATTAAAAAAGTAGTCTTACGGTATTAAACTGGCAATTTTATGCTCAACTCGCACTTTAAAATAAGAACACTGCATTTATCCCTTTGCCCTCTATTTTTATTCCTTTCTGCAAGCAATTAAAGAACAGTAAATTACTCCTCTGAGAAAAGATATTGGTCCCTAATTAACTACAATCAAGTTATGAGACTGATATGTTTTTCACCATAGCATCATGCTGGCTTACACCTATTCATGCACTTGGCTGCTAAATGCACCAAGGATACCAAGGCTGCTCACCAGGATACAGCAGAATCCATCCACATTCTCCTTCACTCTGTGCATCTTAAATGCTTTGTTTGCATTTGACCCTTACTGTATATCTCTTACTTCACCACAGTGTTCACTAACAAAGATCCCTTGGTGAACATCCTTCGGTGAACAATGTCAGGTCTGGTACCAGTCATGCTGCTGCACCTCACTAATTACCTCCTTTAGCCATGTCTTACTAAATACTTAATTGACAGCAACTGGTTGTGTGTCAAGAGGAAAAAAGGAGGAAAAAAAAAGGAAAGCAAGCAGGAAATCAGAGGACATCAATTCTTTTTGTGTAACTTGTAATCTCTTGTATAATAAAAATCATGGACAGACATGCACTGCTAATGTACGATCCATTATGTAAAGGGGATAATTTTGTCCATTAAAAAATACCTGCACAATGTCAACCAGAACAATGCTTCTTCATCAAGAATACTGCTGCCTCCACTGCATGCCCTGCCGAAGGCAATTTGAAAGCAAGAAACTGGGGTGGGCATGGAGGGAGACAGTTGCTGTTTTGGGGGCTTGCAGAAGGATTCCTTCTCTGAGTCAAACTTTACCTAATCTTTTCTATTTGCTCCCCTCTTGCAGCCTCAAAAAGGTATCTTGATTTTGTCAAATACTCTGCCTAATCCACTAAAGATGACATGGCTTTAACATCAACTCGCCAAGAAAATTACCCCAAAGGAAGATACTTGTAGAGTTGAAAATTTTATTAGTACTTCCTACATTACGATAGGATGCATATTGTATTTCACAGACAGTTGCTAAGTATTTAACACATTTAAATGCATAGCTAACATACTGAACTGCTCATATATTGTATTGCCCAACATGTGTTTCGTGGGCAAGATTGACGCACACCAGTTGGCTTCTAACTAATGAGAGTGAGAATTGGAACAAGGAATGTCTTTCCCCACACTTAAAATCAAAAAAAAAGAAAAAATAGAGGGGGTAACGATATACAATTTAAATTTTTTAAATAACTTAGGACATTTGAAACTATCTTAGCAACTGTAACATATTGTGTATTTGACAAAATGCAATATATAGTTACCCATGTAGCAAGAAACTAGTGATAAGAAATTCAACCATGCTATAGAAAAGTGGGCCAGGCAGCTGAAGAGACCACAATTTAATCTGCGTTTCCGCACCCTGCAAAATTTCAACGCATCCTAGTGTGAAATGATTTTTCATTTCAACTGTCCAGTACACGCCAATTTGGAATAGATAGTTTGAAATTTTGCACTAATCTCTTCATCATTGCTCAAGATCCTATTTCAACAGCAGGATATAAGAAAGGAACACAGATGTGCAATGTTCTCTAGCAGTATGGCAGGCAAGGGTCAAAACAAACTCTGTTGTCTTTCAGAAGAGATGCATTCGAACGCTTTGATGCGTCCTGTGCAGGCATTTCATCTGCTGCAACAGCAGGCAGGGTTCCAGCCGGCAGCTGTCCTCCCAGGCGAGGAGGGCCAAGGCGTCTGGAGCGTGGCGCCCGTCCCGCTGCTGCACAGCTGCTGTGAGCGGACACGTCGGCTCGGCTGCCCCACGTGCACAGCGCAGCCCCGAGCACGGCCGCCAATGCCCTCCCACAGCCTCAGAGACTCGCTGAATCCACGTGAAGCTGCGGCTCTTAGCAGGTATCATGGTCCTCCCCAACCTCCCTAGGCCACGCTCTAGTAATTCCTATCACTTGCCAAGCACTCATACACAAGGTTATCATCTCAAATGCCAGTTTTACAGAAATATACAAACTAGCTTTAATGTTTGCTTTTAATTTGGCATGCATATTAGAATCTGTAATCTCAGCCCTGGCTTGTGCAATGCACTTGAAAGACTCTCCTGAAATGGTGCTGCTACAGTCCTCTGCTTTTTCATTTTCCAGCTCTTAATAACAGAGATTAGGAGACTAATATGCTTGTATGGCAGTCAGTGCCTTTACAATTAGGCTCTTGATGGAACAAATAGCTCTAAGATATGGTCTCCTTCAGATAATAGCCAATTTTACATGGCCTTAATCAAATTAAAAACAAAACACACAGCCTACACTAAATATGTTCTGCATGTGTAAAAACCCCCACAGGAATATCAAGTCCTGATCTGCTCCAAGAACTAGAGTTTCCTGAAAAGCTGGTAAAATTCAGCTTGCCTAAGGCCCAAAATAAACAAGTCTGGTGAAAAGCAAACAGGTTTTAAGAGAGACAATAGAATTTACCTCCACTTACCCTTCAAAATGCCCACCAATCTGTGCAAACACTTAGACACACACAATTCAGATTATTGCACTGACAAACTAAAAATCAGCATGTGTGTATACACTGCTGCTTGGGTCCTAACACCCATGTCGAGACATCCACTGTGTAGACTACCGAGAAACAAGGTACACTAAAAATAGACAGATTCACACTCATGTTTCATGAATAGTTTCAAGAGTACTTGTAAGGGAGCAAGGAGCTAAAGATAAAAGGATATTGCTAAATTAATTGTTAATATAAGTGGTTAGGGAAAGAGAAAGAAAAAACCCACCTATTTCAACAATAAAGGGAGACAGTAAAGCACCCTAGGCAACTATGAGCATATGCACATAATGTGTGTGGTCATTCTGCTGCCTTGTTTGATGTTCAAATAAGTATGAACTTTGCCACAGTACAAAGCTTAGCCCTCTGTATTTGGCTAACCCTGCTCCCCTTGAGATGAACTTGGGCTTTGCTGATTCCCATGTTTACTGTACTTGACAAACGCTGCTGCAGATACTCTTTCAAGCATTTCCCAGCTTGATCAAAAATGGCATGTATGGAAGATTTCAACATTTTCTCTCAATGCTGCAGAAAAATCATTAAACAACAATTAACAAATAACAGAGTCTGAGGTTCCTGGCAAAGATTTAAAGCACACGGGCTTTACTAACTGGACGAAACAGAGGAAGAACTCACACTGTAGTAGTTAACACTTCATCAGTGAGGGAGCGTTTTTAAGGCCGAGCTCTGCAGAAACACTTCTTCATCAATTTTCCACAAAGCCATGAAGAAACCTTAAAGGACATCAGTGTACAGTTCTCTTGTACTCCAAACGAATCAGAAAGCATTTCCAGAAGAATGATTCAGCAATTATGTTGCTTGAACTTTCAAGTGATTTTAAAGCTACTTTCACTGTTCTATAAAAAGAAATACAGCCCTTTCTCTCTCTCTCTCTTTTTTTTTTTTTTTAATAATTAATCTTATAAAACTAGGACAGGAAGCCTGAGGGACACTCGTGCGTTCTTGTCCATTTTTTGGACTGTAGCAGCCACTTTTTAAACAAACATGTTAATATATCCCACAAGATCTTTCAGGTTAGAAGCACATGTGAACTGCCACAGCAGCGCATTCTCACGAGCACATGCAGACCAGCACACATGGTCAAGCTCAAGAGAAGCTCCAAAAATATGTCCAGCATAGCAGATTTAAGAGGGGGATAGGATGCAGACAGAAGGTCACCCTGTTTTTCAATTTCCATGTGTGATTTATGGCATCATTACTTGTTCCCTCCAATAATTGTGTTTATTCCATTTTTTCAGATTTGATCTATCCAAAAAGAAAAAGGCAGTAAGTGAACTGGTTTTCCAATAAATATTACTTGAAACATGGCAAGTTTGTGGCAAGGCTTTCATTACTTGGAAATTTTGGGAAAGGCTAAAACAGCCTCCCACTGTTGATTAGCTTTTTTTTTTTAATGCACTCAAACATGGAACTTAAGTACAAGATTTGGCATTTTATTCCTTACATGAAACTTGCTACATAAAGTGCTAAGGTCTGCATATTTCCTAAATCAAAATGCAAGTAAAAAAGCACCATACTTTATGCATCCATTTAGCACCTTATCCCACCCTGAACCAGATGCAAACAGCTAAACCAAAAGGAAAACATTACACAGGTGGCACCAAAATTCATCCCAACTCAAACACTGTCAAATTTTCAATCGCCAGCCCTTCGAAGGGCTTGGTTTCACATCTGGAAAGTCAGAATCTCTTCCCTGACCTGCATCATGTTCTACTTCATCACATTTGCTCTCCCGAGTTCCTCTCTGCTGTTTTGTTCCTCTGCTGTCTCCAAGCTTCACCTTCTGAAAGGTCCTATGCTTCCTTTTCCCTCAAAATTTCCTCTCTCAACCAGACTATTTCCTGTTCTACCAACAGGGCATCTTTTCTCCTCATACCCTTTTGTATTTCTTTCTTAGCCTCAAATAGACTGCAACATCCCCTGACTCTTCAGCAGCTGATGATCATCTGCTGTTACACTGAGGTGATTCTATAGAGGTTAAACGGTTTTAGAAAAATGCTGTTCTGAATAGATACTCTGACAAACAGAAAACCAAGTCTGAATCCTGAAGATTAGAGAGGAATTACCTATGAAAGCACCCGAGATCTCCAAGAGAATTTGAAATCTTAACCACAGAAAGAGAAAATTGCCCAAAAGACTTCACAGACACTCCTCTGAGAGCGTTTCAGGGGTGTGGGAGAACAGGCACCTGAGACCAGCTTCTCAATACAAAAAGGTTAAGAGGCTTCTGTTTGAAGATTGTTGAAAAGAAATGACTTTTCACAGTTTTCAAAAAAGAATCAAGTCCAGTGGGGGGGGGGGGGGGGAAAAAAAAAAAACCAAACCCTTCTTAAGTAAGAATTTAAACTCGACAACCAATCATGGTTATTTCATTTATAAAATGTCCAGACTTGAAAGACTGCCTCAGAAATAGGAATAATGTCACCAAAGCCACATCCTGGAGAACTCAAGGAGGAGTTTCTGGTGTGGACATTTTTCCATAGTGAGGTTTTCTTCCGTTCCTGTGTACTGCTATAACTGTAGTCCTATTTAGACTGCATGACAGCTTACATAAATATATCTGCTTTTCAGAAAAAAAGCTTCTGAGATTTATGGCTGAAAGCAATTCCCAAAATATTACCAGAAAGATTTTTCACTAAATTTTAAAATGGAAGACTGACCTTAAATTTCAATACAGAGAAAAAACACATTTTTTATACTTTTTCTATGTCATATCTAATTTATAAGAACTTTGCTCCCCAATTTCTTGTGTGGATAATCTTGGATATAACTAGGCATAGTTTTCCTGTTGTGTGTCTGTGTCTTCCTTCTTAATTCCCCACTTTCCTAAATAGCTGTTTTTAAATTATTCAGTGCAATAAGGCAGACTCCCCACTGATGGTATGCTGGAAAATCAGGAGTTTAAGCAGCCATTAATATTATAAGACAGATTTAAAGAGCTTTTGAAATTGAAGTCAAAACAATAATAGGTTTAAATGATTAAAGCAGATTAAGAAAGCCAGGAAATTTCAAAGCTTGTTAAATACCAGACTGAGGAAAACTATGATCATTTAATAGGGTCAGGCCTATCATTCTAGACAGACGTATGCAACAGTGGCTGTCATAACAGCTTAATGATAAGCTAGTGAGACAAAAATATAAGATGTCTAAATACTTACAGTAAATATATAAAGGAAAAATGTTTCTGCAATAGTAATTTTTGGAATATTTGACTGTGAACACCTCAGTTTTATTTTCATTTTAAACTATCTTCCTTTTAAAAGTCACCTCACAGTCTTCATTTTGTAGAAATTCTTTATAATTTGAACTATTTCCAAAACTGTTCGTATGGATTCTGTACTCACTACAGTGGCAACATTTGTACTTACTTTTCATAATTTCATATAAAATAAAATATTATTAACTTTGTACAGAAGCACAGGTTGTTCAGCCTATAGACTGTTGAACTCTTATGCATTTCTTTACTATTGCTGCTTTGAACTGTATCATTAATCATACCTATCACGTCGTATTGTTTCTGTTCTAAAACTCTAACCTAACCAGCAGATACAGACCTTCTTCACCAAGAGATAAACTTTGGGTTGTAACTGAATCTTAATTCTAAACATAAACGAGGTATCATAGTTTTGAATTAGAATTTGCTTAAAAAAAAAAAAAAAAAAAATCAGACAAGGATTGTGAATTTGATCTAGATAATAAACTGAAAGCTTCCTGAGCACTTTTTCTCCCTAGTTAGCCATAATCATAAGCTATTATCACTTCAAAACTTGTTCCGTGGGCGACTTTTATCTGTTGTACAACAGATCCTATCAACACTAGGGCTGAAATTTCCCAAATACCTTAATATCGTGCAAGAAAGAGTGCCTCTTGACATGGAAACTGTAATAAAATATCTTTTAGGGAGAGCAGAGTAGTGCCGTTGTGGATATGACCTATCGACTCTTTTACCTACATCTATAGGTTACTTTAATGATTTATTCTAAAAATAGAGTCCGCATACCACATATGAATAGCATTGGGAGCTACTCAAGTGAGCTTCTGGAGGCTTTAGGCTGAAAATGGATCTTCAATATTGCTTTTGAAAAGAAAGCACACTTGAAAAGTCATGTGCATTAGGTATCTAGGTAAAGTTTAATAGACTCAATTAACCTGTAGCTTATTGAGCAATAATCTCAGATAAACTAACAAAAAGGCAATGACAAAAATGCATCAACAGTTTAGGCTTCATCAAGAAGAAAAAATAGAACTTCTAACACACAGTTTTTTCAATATTTTCTTATTAATAAATATATTATATTATATATAAAAATATATAATAATATATTAATAAAATTAATACAGTATCAAAGAGTTACTCTGCACTTAAGAAAACATAAGCTACAAATCAGTCCAGAATATTACTGTCAAATAACAAACTCTTCTGAAAGAGGATGCTGAAAGTGCTGAGACTGTACCAAATGTTATGTCTGCTGTGCTCTAAAATATCATTTAAGACATTTTTTGTCTTAAGAATGCTTTTAATAGAGGAAAAAATCATAAAGCATTTAATCTTTTCATTATCCACAGAGCAAATGCATACTGTATTTAAAATCTACAATACGTTGCTTGATTTAGAAACTAACAGCTAAACCTACATCTGCCAGAAGATATAGAAAAAAGAAAAGCTTACGACGAAGACTGGGTTGCTGTTACATAGCTTAATGGATTTTTTTCTGTTTGCGCTGTTAGGTTTCTCCAGCTTTCTGCTGCAGCCTAAGTGAATCCCTACGTTGCCTCAGGTGGGGTCTCTCCCTCCTCTACCTCCACACTGGAACACTTGTCAAAGAGCAGCTCAGCTTACAGCAGCTTGAAGAAAGAATCACCAAGGCATTCACACACACACACCTGTAAATGATTTTCACCCTCATGACTGTCAACGTGACCTGCACAGAGACAGGTGTTGCTGTTACGAAATTCCAGCTTGCTGAAAGCATTTAGGTAAGCCACTAAAAGCATTATCCTGATTGAAAAACCAGCCCATGGAAAACAGCAGAGATGATTTCCTTGCTGCCCTGAAAATCTTAAACTTCATTCTAAAAACAAAGCAGCACCAGGACGTAGTTTCCAGGAAGAGTGCCTGTGAGCCGAGCAGCTTGTTCTGCTACCACCAGAGGATCAGACACACGAGAAAAAGCAATTACGGCTTCTGGGAAGAAGCGATTCCTCCCCTTTCCCTCTAGCCATAACTGCAATGTTTCTGTATCTTAACTCTTCACCCACGGTGGCAGCCACAAGCTCCAGCGCAGGTAGCCAGGGCTCAGGCAACAGCAAGGACAGTTCTGCCATTTGCTCGCCCAGGTTTTCACTTAGGCTGGCAAACAGCCTGGTGCCAGAGCCCAAAGCCCCAGGTGGTGTACAGAGCATTTCTAATCTTGTGAGTCAGCAGAAAAATTGAGCATGTTTCTTCCCAGTTTGGCATTCCATCCAAACTCATTAGGGCTCCCTCACACTTAACAAGGTGTTATGTCTACCTCCAAAAGCAAAAAATGGGAATTCCACCCAAAGCAACAAAAGCAACTTGAATAGCAGGTTTATCCTTCTGCAGCCCTTGACTGGGGAAAAGCAGGAACACCAGCAATTAAGAGGCTGCCTCCACCCTCTCCTGGGGCTGCAGCCAAGACAGCAGCCCTAATGCTCCAGGCATGAGGAGGATGAGAAGAGAACACGGAGCAGGCCAGGACACAACTATATGGAGGAGGCCTCAAGAAGAGCACACAGAGGAGCAGCAGTACTATCAGTACCCCAAAACTTACATCATACCAGCAGAAACACTACCGCGGCTCTTGCAGCGTGTTCAGGAATAACGTGATGAAATAACCTTGATCACAAGTGTTAAAAAATGAATATTGAATTTGAAGAAAGGGAGGATGGAATCTCTTGTCTGGTGATGAAAAGATAGTGAGACAGCAAATTACCTGACCTGAACAAAGCAGAACCAATCAAATACTAATGGACACTAGAATGCATCTAAAAATGAAGGTCATTTAAAAAAAAAAAAAAAAAAAAAAAAAAAAAAAAAAAGAATTCCAAAGAGTTTTTAAGTGTTACCGGTATAAAGTGTGCTTTTTTTAAAAGACATTTCAATTACAAGCCAATTTATTTGCAGTTAAAAGAAAGCTTGACAAATTATTGTTAACTTTTAATTAGATTTTTCTAATCTGCAATCTAGAGTGACAGAATACTATATACTGCAGTACTCAGAAGCAAGTCTTTAGACTTTCCTGTGCAGGTTTGGAAAAACAGGATGGGCTTGGAATACTAAAAATCATATCTTATTATCTGTAATTAGAAAGAATGCTCACAACTATTCATTATTTAAATCATTATTTTAGCTAATGTATTCTAAATAAAATATATTCTTGCATTTGTATTAACAGGAAACCTGAAAATGGAAAAGCTTTTCAGCACAAAGACCAAGTATCACTTTCACAGAAAGTTTTACCATTTTGTTTTGGACCAGTTCAAAAAGTGGAGAAACGCAGATTTTTTTCAAAGATATTTCCAGGAGTATTTTCATCTGATATTTTATTACCCACTCAAAAATAGAGAAACTTATTTCATTCATAATTCAGACATTCAATTTGGAGACACTTGCATGGCTTTGTTCGCTTTTTTGTTGTTGTTATATTTAGACTAGGCAAATGGAACTCATTTTAAAATTCCAGTATTCCATCACGTGCCTTGTAATAAACTCCAAAGTTTTGCTAAGTGAGTTTTTATTTGAGAGTGAAGGGAGAGCACAGATTGTGAAGACACAGCCTGAGTGTCAGCAGACACGTGTCTCAAGGTCATTCTGAAGAGAAATAAAAACATCCAACAGCCCATAGTCTACTAGCTTGTAATTAAACCAGCAAGCTTTGTAAGCAAGTTGAAAAATAAAATACTTTTTATGTTATTATTTGCAGTTTTACTTATTAAGCAAGTTTTTAAAGAAGTGAATATACCTGACATATTAACAACAGAAGAGATGGCAAGAATTGGAATATTTCATATTCATGAAGGTTTTACATCTTATAGGTATATACCTAGTTACAGGCTTAGTGTACTCTAAAAATGCCACAATTCTTTCAGCAAAACTTTGTCTATGCATCAGTGAGTTTTCAAAATGGAGCTGAACTAAAATCTTTCATTCATTCAACCTAAACCTAGTCACATAAACGCAGCAGAAGACATTACCAGGCTTGTAGGAAAAAACACAACAGCTCTAATTACATTGATAGACAACCCCTCCAATTTATAGCCATATCAATACTGAGAGGTACTCTTGAAGACTGCCACGATTCTCCTATTTTTGTAAGCAAACACTGAAATTTTATAATTTAAGAGCAGTCAGATGGTGCAATTTGACTAAACAGTGTCATTAACATTTTATGCTCAAACTCTAACTGTGATAAGTTGAATAGAGTTCCACAAATACAACTCAGTAACCAGGTGATAATAAAATCTTGAGTTATTCAGCTTTCCTAACAAATGAGTTAATGTTACAGAAACTATTTAGCAGCAACGCTTCATAAGGATTAGAGAAACAATGCAACATTATAGTGAACTATCTTCCAGGAAAAGGACAACTTTTCAGGGACAACAGATTTTTAAGTTATTGTTCCGTACTTGCAGTACTTTCTGCATTGTACAGACAGATAACTCCCAACTCAAAACAATACTAAAAAGAGTTAGCCTGTCCCAGAGGGCTGACAGGGCACCCGAAGTCAAACTAAATGCATGGAAGAAGCTGAAAAGCCTCAAAATTGTCTATCTTGCACATAACCTGGCAGCAAAGTTCACACCTTAGACTCACAAACTCTAATCCAGAGGCTTCCTAACATAGACTCACCATTACCTTTATTAGTCCTCCTACAAGCTCCTGCCTGCATCTGTTTCAAGGGAAGAGTTTGCTTTTTATGGAAGCATTACAACTCTTCTGAGACCTCAGTTTGCGAGGAACAGGCTCGTTCTTAGGATAATGACTTAGGATAATTAACTGTGTGAGCAGTGCACCTCAGTTTTTGCTACAGGACGTTATAGAGTAACATAAGGGTTAGACATTGGATAATAAGCTGGCAGATATGGAGAATAACACATGGCAAAACAGCTAATGCCACAGCTATACAGACTGGGTTAAATTCAGTACAAGCAAGCAGATATTTTAACTTGGAGCTGCTTATCCATTTTTTTTCTCCTTATTTATATTCAAATTCTCACAAGGGTAGAAAAAAAACCAGACCAAATGTACATAACTCCTTCACTTCCATCACAGCAAGTGAGCTAAACAGCATCAAAAAAAGAAGTTAAATTTACCAGACATCAATATCACTCTATAGGTGAAGTTTATGCTTTCCTAACCTGTCTCCCATCAACAGCATTTTGCAGTGAGGACATGCAAGGAGTGACCCTACCACAGGGCAGTGTACACTGGAGGAGACCCTCAGCACACTTCTTGACATTTTGATCTGTAGCTTAACATTTCTTCAGTATAGCAACACTTTCTTTTCATATATTAACCACCGCAACCACTCAAAACACATGCATGCTTCAAAGACCCCTTTTACTCTCCCACTTCTTAAAATCTACTTTTCCAGTGAAGAGTGAAAAGAACAAAAACCCACTACTTGCTTTACAAAGAATGACTCTTTTGTATTTACAGAGCTTCAACAGCATTAAGTGTCAGGGAAGAGAATTAAGGAGCAGATGACATTGTGCACGAATGCCCTTAAAAACTGCAGATCTTTACTGAGCACATTCAGTGAAGTTACACAAAGATTTTGGCAGCCCTCTAATCTAAAGGAAAAAAATCCCCACACAAGCAGAAAAAAATGACTCAGCTGCTTTACAACTGGTCAAGAAATCAAATAGCATTCTTGAGCTTAGAATTCTGCACAAGGATGCTGATCAGGAAGTAATCGGCCTGGTCATGTCAAATACAATGGATATTGGCATGCAGGTGCCTAAGGCTTATAACCACAGCCCCCTTCCTGAGATCAAGGCTCTGGTTAAGAGTCAAAAAATAAAGTGAAATACAGCTGGGAACTTCACAATGATGATGTGAAAAATATGACACACAGTTTCCCCTGTATCTCCACTCCTCTCAAAGAGCATGGGCTGATATTTACATATGTTTATGTAGCAATTGGTGATTACAAATAACATTTCCTTTTCACTGGTCAATTAAGGAAGCTACAGCTTGGGTATAATTACAAATCACCCTGAAAAGACCTGCTCCTTTTTCTCTTTTTTTCCCCTCTTTCAGCAAACATTTACATGCTAGAGGAAAAAAATGATACTTTTAGCATGTGAGAAGATCAAGACAGAAAACCTCACACTCCTGATATTTCCTCTAGGCAGATACTAGGGCAATCAAGGACAAGCAATGGACTCCTACTTGCTTTGAGATGGCTCTCCAGCTCTGCGAACAAGAACTAAAGGGGTTTTGGATATCAACAGCTTTCATCAACATCACCAATATTGCTCACACTATTTCATTGTCTCCCTCAGAAGAGACAGGAAATGATGTCTAACATAATCTGACAGAGAACAAAGCTGTTCTGCCAAGCTGCTGATGCAGCCTGGAAAACTAAGATGCCCAAGTCTTACTGTGATATAAATTAAGATCACCTCACCAGCAAATGATCTAGGAAAGGCGTAATGCTTCCCCAAACTTCTTCAGAGAACAAGATTTTGAAAATCAGCTTAAACTAAAATACACATTAAAAGAAAGAAGATGGGACTGTTTTAACACCCCATTGCCAAAACAGCCTTCCCACAGTGACCTCAGCAATGCTTCTTTCTCAAGCCAGCACTGTGTGGCAGCAAGTTGTTTCAGATCTGCCAGGGGTAGGACTGCATTCTCTATTTGTTTTCAGATTTACTTCTAACATGTAGCATAGCCACTTCAATATTGTTAAAAGGACTGAGACTCCCAGCAGAGTTTTATGCTGTTTCTACCCGCATTTTGTTTGTTAACTGAGGCTACAAAACCAAATCTAGATAGCAAGACTAATTCCCTATTCCCTTAACACTCTTTCCTCTGGGCTACTTAAAGCCAGAGCCCATCTGGTCTGATGGCCCCATTAGAAGTGATCAACCAGCTGAAGATGGGAGACTCAGAAACCACAAAGCTAACTGACCATTACCGAGGTGCCAAGCGCTGCCACTGCATAACTAGAGATGGATTTCCTTGGCAAGGAAGCCCAGGGAAACTAGGCAAAGCAGCAGCTCTACATTCTCTGTTGGTCTCTGGCAGCTTCAGCTATGATTACTTTCTCTGTCAAGTGCTTCAGAGTCTCAAAGCATCCATGCTTTTGCACCTCTGCAGCATTTGAATCTTTACTTTAGCAGTTACTCTAACCTACTCTAACCTAGGTTTGCCTTTTGCCACAGTCTCAAGGAGTGTGAGATCTGCTTTTCATTTCCAAAGCAGAGCAGGACTTATTTTGCCCTATTCACTTGTAAAGGTGGACTACTATGAATACACTCATGAACATGCAGCTAAAAGGAAAAAAAATCAAGGATGCATGAAGAAGGTGAACAGGCTCCCCAGTTTCCAGGTTCTTATCAGTCATCACACTATCAGCTGGTCCCTTAGACAGCTGCTGTTGGAGTACTGCTTGCAATTTAAATTATGCAATATTTCCCAAGGCATTTGGCAGTTGAAAATGCCCACAGAGTATATGCTGTTCAAGAAGAAGGTTTAACTTGTCTGATGGGACTCAAAATCAAATATATATGACTACTGATTTTTAGGTTGGTGAAATTCTGCAGAGCATTTTAGATCTACTGAAAAGCATGATGCACTCCTGCAGAATTTCACTGCTGCAAGAGAGATGCTACCAGCACTCATATGGCAACCAATTATTTAGATTTTGTTTACTTGCCTTAAGAAATATATTACATATCTTTATATATGTCTATTCATGTCTATTCAGAACCCTGTTTTCAGCTTATTTCAATGAAAACATATGACAAATAATTAAGTCAGAATAATTTAACTTTTCAGAAATCAGGACTTGTTCTCAAGGGTTCTACATTCCATATTTTTTTCAAAGTTAAGCACATCATTACAACTTAGCCTTTTGCTTCCAATTTATGATATTCAGACTCTCACATCCACCTTTAAGTAAAACTTAAGTGCTATAATAGCAGTTGTGAAAAAAAAAAATTAACAACACACTAAGGCAAAATATTTGTGGCTGACAAGGCACATATTGACAAAAGCTCTGCAGCTGTTCTATATTCAGCAATAAGAAACTTATTCTTGCACCACATTCCTATTAGTAACTAAAAGGATAAATAAAAAAATGAATAACACTCTGAACATGAAACAAGATATGTGAACACTTTGAAAGATGAAATCAACTTACAGATCACTTAATTTAGGAAACAAAGTAGCAACTAGATACAACTTAACTCATGCAGAAGGATTTAAAAGAACAAATTATCTTTTACAGCTCTTGAAGAGCCACATATCTATAAGCTAACCTGAGAATGAGCAAATTTCATATCACACAGCAATTCAGTCATATGGTTGGCAGCATAACAAGAAGGCTCCACAGGATAACAGACCCCCTGATAAGAAGTGGTCCTGCTCTTGACTGATAAATTGAAACAAAAACAAAGACACCAAGAGAAGTTGTGCGAGTGTATTTTACAGAAATAGCTTATTTGCCCCAAAGCCATCAATGAAGAAAGAGGGTAAGAGGATAGTAAGGGTAATGTACAAATATTCTTATGAGCACTACCTACCTCGTGCCAAAATCTAACCTAAGTCATTAACTTGTGCTGTTTAATTCATTGGACCTTTTCATAGTTCCTTTTCATTAAGAGATAGGAAAAAAACAGCATGTAGAGACTAGAATAATAATTGATAGATAATAAATACCAAAAACACACCAAAACTAGTATAAAGCCACTGGAGTTGCTACCTGGCAACAGCCACAGTTTCAAACACCAGGAGCAATCAAGTTACTGATATAACACAAGCTTCTTTCAGCAGAAGGTTCTGGTCACACCGATAGTAAAGTAAACTTCGCATTACCCAAGCGCCCAGCCCCACACTAATTAATTGGCTTCATTCTGGAAATGAAGCTAATGAGAAGAGTGAAACCGCAGGACTTACTTGTCGAGGAAGTCCTTGTCCACCACGGCACAGATGTCAAGCAGAGGATTTCCCATTCCAAACAGGACATTTTCACTGTAAGACAACCAATTATTTTCAAGTTAGTTGACTACTGCCTTATTGTTCTCACTATAACACATTGAAAATATTTGTTATTAAGGAGAAGAGTTTTTCCCAAATCCAGCTAAGGAACAAGCACATACACATTTTGCCTCAGGCAGCAGTGACAGCCTTCCTGGCATATCAATAGACACAGTCAAAAGTAAAAGAAGCGTCCCTCTGCAACAAGCTTCTGTGACTATATAGATGAATAGTCAAAAATGTAACAGTGTACGGATCCTGCTAAACTACCCATCACTCAGAAAAAGACTTACAGCCATGTGCCACAGTCTGCAGCTTTAAAGAACTACACTTAGGTTGTAATACCAGATTTTAGACAGGGGGAGCATCAGACCAGGCTATAGAGCTTCCCTGAACAGACTCAGTTGCTAGGTTTACTGTGCAACTGGCCAAAAATTAGCAATTTAATTCTGTTTTAACCAGCTGAAATTGAGAGACTATGGATTCTGCATTGTCAATTAGGCATCTTAAACAGCATAGCTCTTCACTGGTAATGTTCATACTCACTTTTTAATCAAATTGAAATTCACTACATGACTTCTGCCACTTTAAAGCAAGATTTCAGAAAAAGACCGGCAGCAGCTGAAAGAGATCACTTGGATTTTTTTTTTGTAGATTCATTCAAAAATCATGTGCTTGGTGGATAATGCAGCAATACCAAAGCACTAAGTACATGGCCCAGTGACAAGCAGGAGTAAACACATCAGTCCTCCAAGGCTGCCTAAAACTACGCTCAAACCCAACTCATGCCTTGTTTAAACTAAGGTCTGCTGGCTCCATCAGGCAATACGAGCACTGCTCTAGCCACCAAGCTAACGCTGCTATTAAAACCAGTGAACATGCCTTCCTCTTTACTACATCCTTTAGTTACCAAGTGTTTGCAAAGAGAACATTTTAACAGTCTCTCTATTCCCCATCCTCCACAAAAATGCTACGGCAGCACTACAGTCTTCATAACCACAGGCTCAAAGCTAGATAACGCTGTCAGCTAAAATTCTAAGCAAGTGAATGGGCTTCCAATTGTTTTGGCCTATTTAGATCATGAGATATCTGCCTGCTAAATGATGTATTTCAGTAACTCCATCCAGCAGGATAAGGAGAAAAGAACTCAACACCAGCAGAAAGGGCATGCTATGGACACAACTCACAAGTTGTGTGCAACGGAAGTTGAAAGCTCAACCACGTATTTCCTCTCACAATTTCTGCAAAGCCCTGTAGTTGGCAGCAATTTGTCATGTCCGAAGCTCTTTGCCAAAGGTGCACAGTCACCTCTTCCTCTTTAGGATGTCACATTAGCCTCCAGTAAATGCTAAATTCTCAAGAAATGAATAAGTGGCAAAAATTATTCATATCCCTGATACTAAAACACAACCAATCATTTTGAAAACTTTCTTATTTTCGTGTTGTAGCTTTAAAGACAGGCCTTGACAGTGTACTTCATAAAACAGAGAAGATCACAGGGAAGACTGCACAGTTTGAAAAATCAGAATTAGAAATTCTGCTCACTCGCATCCAAAAGAGAGAATGTCTGCTTAACAAACACTTCAGAACTCGCTACATATTTTCAGCAGTGAGAGAGAAAGCACTGAACTTTTTAAAAAGTAATATGCAATCCTGTTCGAAATAATCACATAAGTTATATATAGCTAGAGGAAAGGAGCAAGGAGAAAAAGATAATAGTTAAAAGATAACATAAGGGAAAACGGGATCGGATCCCACTCAGAGCCCCAAGACAAGGCATTCCTTCCACTTTAAAAGTGACTCTGTGAGAAGCAGTGTATGTAGGAGGAAAAACGAACAAGCCAGAATTTTTCAAGAGTTAAACTTAAATTTATCCTAAAATGTATACTGCTGTATTTCATGTTTAGCTGATTCTGCAAAGATTTACATATCAAATAATTTGTACTGCATGACAGCACAGCTAACTTCTTTTATATCAGACAAGGACCAGCACTTATGCGTACGGTGTACCAACAATCTGCAGTTGTACTGCAAAAACTCCTTGGAAACATGGCTAGCACATTGAGATCCCTATCTATGGGGAAATTATCTTGTTCAATTAAAACAAAACAAAAATACACAAGCTACTAAGTAATTAACAAACCTCGAAAAACAGAAAGTCCTATTGGTCCATAGGGCTGAAGCAGCACAAGAATTTGGTCCCTAAGCTCTAAGGAGCTGCTAACACACACAGGAGTTACCCTTGTGTTAGCAGTGGCAGGAAGGAGCTCTTTCAGGGCAGGTCTTTATGTCATATGTAACAAGCGCAGGTGCTTTAACTCTATGTTCTTCCTTCTCCCACAGTATTTTACAAACATCTGCTTTTCAGTATGCTAACCACCGTGCAGCTGCGTGTCACCTGGGATGGGCAGCTTGAGGAGTCAACGCAGCGCTTAGAGGAGCTATTGGCCCTGGAAGTTGGGAACCTTCCGAATACCACTCACATTGTGATCTGAAGAATCCAGTGTTTGCACTGCTGAAGAGAAAGGCTTTGATCAATGAACCCTTAATGAATTCAATCTGGTTAAGCTAACCAGATTGGCTACATCTCATTACAGTGCAAATCACCTTCCTTTCTTGAGGGGCTCCAAGATATCAGCTCCCTCACACTATTGCATGCTGCATGGTACAGATGAGGCACGGCAGGTGCTCTGCTAAAGGGGCGCTCACCCTTCCACAGAAATGAGGACAAGGAAAAAAGAAACACATACACATATGAACCATAAAACTACATACTATACAAACACAAATTACGAATAAATATTTAGGAAGTTGGCAGATATTAAACTTACAAAGCTCAGAAGAACCAGGAAAATTAAACTGCTACTTTTTTTTTTTTTTTTAAAAAAAGGGGGGAAAAGAGAGAGAAACAATCAAAACTTGAGCCCTTTCAGCAATATACATGAACCAACGCCTTGCTACTGACTTTGCTATTCAGTCAAATTGGACAACCAGACTAACAAGTTTCACATATTATATCCAGTTAACTGTATATGAAGGACTGCAAAGAGAACAGCAATATTTTCCTGCAACGCAGGGTTTCACAATATACTGGTTATTCAGGAAATACACCTCTGCAACAGATGCAACACGAGCAAATACACCCTGTGGCTCCCCTCACTGCCCAAGTCCCTTCTCCTGCACGCAAGTGCAAGTAAGGGCACCTCATTACTCAGGAGACACTCAGCCCAGTTAGCCTGCCGCGGGAGAACACGTGCTGCTGCCTCAACAGCAAGCGACAAGCCCACCATCTGGCTTCACAGAGATTGGGTGTATGGGGGGCTGCGGGCAGGTACATATAGATATGTGTATATTTATTTGAACAGTAGGCAAGCATATGTTTTTTAAATGTGAAACCAATATAAATCTTAATCTGCTCACCAGCATTTTGGGAAGAGATTGCAAGGATTGCAAAGATCGTTATTTTTTCACAAACGGCCAAAGTGTTTCACATATTATTCTGTTCTTATCAGAAACTGCAGAAGTAATGAAGTGCAACTAAACTGGGAAAAAAAAAAAAAAAAAAAACCAAAAAAAAACACCACACCTCTCCCAAACACCGCCAAAATACTTAAAAAAACCCAACAAACCTCCATCCGTACTGAGCTACCCTTCAAGCATTTTTAAAAAAGTCAACAAAATTAACTGAACCATCTTGAAAGCTGTACCCAAAATCAAGGTTATACATTAATAATTCCTTTAGTGTTACACACACTTTTAAAAATCCTGAGTGGCTTCTAGCTGGCTGTTGCTTGCAATAGAGAATCCAAGTATCACACAACTGCATTATCATCTCACACCAGTGTGCGCTTCAGTGGAAAAGCAACATAAAAATAGCCGTCAAAGGGTATTATTAGTTACTGGTTTGTAGATAGAGAAATGGATTAAAAAAAAAAAAAAAAAAAAAAAAAGAAAAAAGTCATTCCCTTAACAATCAAATCACCTTTTTTTTCCTCTCCTGTTAATTGCTGCAAAAATAATCTCGTCTACTTAGTAATAATAAACAGTAAAGTAAGCTAGGCTGGTAAATTCAGTTTTTTACTGGTCTCTAACAGCTTCATACTGCTGCGTATCTGCCACATACACTTCCCATGAAATTGCTGTACTCTGAGTTATTTTACTGACAGAAAGCGTTAATAAAACATGACTCAGGCGGGTTAAACCGCAGTGCACAACAGTCTGCTGTTGGCCTGGTCTATCTACGAAAGAAAGGTATTGCCTCATGACGTCTAAAGTTTTCATATTTCCATAGAATTTCATCACGTTGCATAATTAAAAGCATGGCCAAACAAGACACATCCTAAGCCTCTTCCCAGCAGTCATTCCAGTCAGGAAAGAACCTAGTCCACCTTAATTGCACAGGATTTGAATTTAATTAAAAAAATATCTGCACACATACTTAAAATGAAACATTAGTACAATGCTAGCAGCGTCTGAGTAGCTGATAGGCCCTTGACGAGGACCATTCTCCCGTCGTACTTATCTTTGCAGCATAAACATAAGCGAGTAAGATGCCATTTACTCCTCGCCACAGCTTGCCCAACACTAAAAGCACTCAAGGACTATTATTCCATGATTCCAGAGTTCAGCTGGTTTCCTCTGCATCGCTAGTCAGCAAACCACTTTGGTACATGGACCTTAAAAATACAAGCAGCCAGCAGACCCACTCACATGCTTGCTCTATTTAGGTCGTAAGTAAAGGTAATGTTTGGCTAAGGAGCTCCATGTTGACACACTGTCTCGTAGGAGTATCTTCACCAACGATTCCCGTCTCCTGCAGCAATGTACCCACGGGTGGCAGCCAAGCTTAAAGCCCTGGCCCTACCGAAACGGGGTTATCGCGCAGAAAACCTGCTCCAAGGCAACTGCGCTCCTTGGGCAAGCGGGTTAAGGTGCCAGCGGCTGAGAAACCGCTCCCGGGATTTCCCGGAGCAAGCAGCCTGTTTGCTGCGGCCAGGAGCGGTCGGCAGCCTGGCGCTCCACACCGGGATCTGGTGGGAGATGACTCGACGGTCATGGTCAAACTCACACTTCATTTTTTTTTTCTTAAACAAGCAGACTGAAGGAGGTCTCTAAGCCAAGGAGGTCAGTGACTCGTCAATACCAACCCGCTCTGAAACGACGTGTTTTAAGAGGCCAGCGGGATCGCAGCAGCTCCCCTCCGGCCAGGCAACGCTGCCGCTAGGCACTCTTCACCCCTCCCTCTCCTTAAGCTCGCGCACCCGGAGCTCCGGCAGCCGCCCCGAGTGCCGGGTCCAGCCCGCCGCTGCCTCGCGGCTCCCCGCGCCCGACGGGGCGATACCGCGACGAGGTGGGGCCGCCGCTTGCATCGCTCTGGCGGGACGGTGGGCACAGCAAGGAGGGCGGCGACCGTTAGCAGCGGCGAAGTGACCGTTGGTGACGCCGAGGCAACCGTTGGGAGCACCAGGGCTCGCCCACCTGCCGCGCCGCCGGCGGGACCGCGCTCCGCTCCGCTGGGGATGCGCCGCCGCAGCGCTCCGCGAGCAGGCGGGCGAGGCTGCGTCGCTGCCGGCCCCGGGCGTCCCGCCACGGAGCGAGCTCGCTCCCCGCGCGGGAGACGAAGCCGCGCGCGGGACAGCCGCGGCAGAGCGGTGCGCACCGGGCGCCCGCCGCCCCCGCGAGGCGGCACCGCCGCGGGCAGCGGCACCTCGCGCGATCGCGACCCGGCGTTACCTGACGGTGGGCATTGCTCCCGCGGCGGCGGTGGTGCCTCCCCGCGTGGCGCCCGGCGGCGGCGTTAACGGCCCTCGGCTGCACCGCGACTGAGCCGCCGGCCACGGCCCGGCCGCCCACCCGCCAGCCGCGGCCCCGCCCCGCCCCGCGCGCGCGCCGCCATTGGCCGGCCGGGCGGCGGGGGCGGGGCCTCCGCGGCGCACAGCAGCGGGGGCTCGCGCCCGGCCTCGCGCCCCACTTCGGGTGCACCCGCCCCGCGCCCCCGCCGCCATCTTTGTTGCGGGCACGGAGCGCCTCCCGCCCGCCACCGCCTCCCTCCGGCTCAGCCCACCCAGCACTGACTCTCAGAATAGTAATTAAAAATATCTTCTTCTCGTTAATTCGAGGCAGCGCGAATTAGAGATGGTCAGGATGGCAGTGCCCCTCAGCCTTCTCAGGGCTGCTGGCGCTGCTGTAGCTCCTAGGGGCACGCCAGCCCGTGACAGGGCCACAAGCTGCTGGGCCTCATGCCACCAGCTCCCTGCCCGCTGCAAACACACTCAGCAACAGAGAACACATTTTCATTCTTTTTATTTATGTGTGGGATGACACCCCGTGCTGCGCCAGGCGCCTCCCGAGGCCAGCAGGGAGCATAGGCCAAGGCGCCCCCAAGGCGAGCCATGCGCCACAGCCCCGCTCGCAGGCAGCCCCGCCGGGCCTCCGCATCCTCCCAGAGACGGCCTTACTGCTCCCGGGGCTGCTGGGGCGCACGGGCGGCTACCCAGCGTTAGCCAACAACCTTCGGTCACCCATCTTTGGAGCCACCGCCGAGGCGGCTTGCCTTCACAAACGCCACGGTTAGTCTCCCCTTGCAGAAAGAAAGGGAGTCCTTCCTTCCCTTCCTCATCTCACTTGCTTCTTGTCCCAAACCACGCCCTCAGAAATGACAAGTATCGGTAACGCCAGATACATGTTTCTTCATTCTTGCTGTCTTCCAACCCCCTTGCTCTTCATTTGGCTGTCAGAAGTTACCCAAGCAGGTTTTGGCACTTATTTAGTTAACTTACCAGCACCAGAAACACTGATTCATGAAACTGATGTCAGAAAAGGTTGTTTTTGCCAAAAGTGAATCTGTTAAGTATTACTGTATCCCTTCTAATCCACAAATAACAAAGTAACTTTCTTCTAGCCCTTTCACACATGACATATTTCATCTTTGTAACTTTCTAATAATGTGGTTATCAGCCTCCATTCTTTTTTTGTGAAATGGGAATATTGCAGTCAGGAAAAAAAATGGCCAAACCTTTCAAACACTGGGTGATTTTAGATGTATCTGAAAAGAAGACGCCAAAAGTTGCAACGTTCAAGGTACCCAAGAAAACTACAGTGACCCTTGAAGATAACTCAAAGATGAAGGTAAGAAATAAATCCCACCCCATACTTCTGAATATGCACTACAACAGGTCCCTAAATCCTGAGCGAGAATTTTCAACTCTAATAAAATGTAAATACTGTATTTGGACATACAATGGCTACAGTCTCCAATTACTGCTGAACAACAGATTATTCCTGGTTCAGTAATTTTAATGACTTATTGAAATTGTTTAACTGCCAAACCTCTGTTTTATAACTGAAGGAAAAACCCTTATCACAGGCAAATATAGTTATAATTATACTAGTAACACAACTTGATCTTGTCAGCCCCATTAGTATATTTAAGTAATAAGTAATAATCCATTTTAAATGGATTTACATTGAGAAGTACACTACTTGGCTTTAACATACAGACAGGAATAGATGAGGGAAGATGGATATAATACATTAACATGACCTACAATTACAGTGATTTATAACATATAACAACTGCATACTACTGATATTAAGCTGAGGAATGCAAATTAACCACCATGATGTTCCCTTTTTCTTTTTTTTTAATAAAATTAAACAGTTCTTAAGAAAATAGCCTGTGTGATCTCTCAACAGCACTTGTCAACAGCACCTTAGAAACTTACAACTATTCCCAGGCCTATGTCAAGCAATTATCTTCCTTGTACAAACACGTACCTGCAGACTCTTTTGCTATTCATCTCCCCATCACCTACTGCTACTGTTCTTTTTGGTCATTCACTAGGGAACTTCCAGAGTCCTGATACATAGCTGAAAGAGCAGCAATCTGGAAAACCTGGGAAAAATCGTCATTTATATATTATGGTAATTCATGGATAATGTCCACCATGTATGACCATCAAGCCAATGTTGACTATGCCACAGATTGAACTGGTTGTCACACCAGATATGTTGCAGATTATCTGAGTTTCCAGAGCCTCCCTCAGACATTCAGTACTGGCTTTGCCTGGGCAGAGCAGCTGAGCTGTGCTTTGATACAGAGGTTTTTGTTTTAGAAACACCACCAAGAAATATGGAATTCACAACTTTTAACAAGTATTAAATTTCAAAAATAAGATCTGATGGGATCTAGCCACATTTTCTCTTGTCTGCTTCTGTTACTAGACCAAAATGAAAAGATCCTGGTGACCTTATCAGTTCCTTTAAATGGGAAGAACAAATACTCCTCGAAGGATTTCACCAAAATGCTTGCATTCACATACAGCAGGAATTAAAAGTGAACTTTGCTCTCCTCTGAGAATAACACATGAGAATGCAAAACCTTTTAAAATATTATTTTATTGAAGCAATCCATGACACTATACATCTTACACATCTGTAGTCTGTGTATCTAAGATACGGTTAGTCTAGGACTTAGCCTTGGACTAATGGAGTATGTTCCCTATACAACATTCTATATTAGTCTTCTAGATCACAAAATGGAATCAGTAAGTTCTTCATCGACCCTCATTTGCACACAATCTCTTCAATGTACTAAACATCTAAGGTTAATCTTAGATGAGCTGCCCACTTCTCTCTCTCTGCAAGGCAGGAATGATCTTATCCTTAACCGACTCAGAAGATATAAAATAGGAGCAATAAGCATGGAGTCCACAAGTCCTCTTTCTATAAAAGTATTTGTATATATTTGCTAATAAAACATCAGTTGTTTTGAAACTATTTCTATGAAAAGAATTCTGTATATTTTCAAAATAATACTCTTCTAATAGATCCATACGAGATAAAAATACATTACATTTTTAAATCCCTTAACATACTCCTATATCTTTTAGAGCAGGTTCAATAAGAATACAGTAGAGGAAGAATACAATAGGGGGAAAAAATCACATCTATGATATGGTGAAAACTTAGTGATATCACTAAGTTTATAGATTCTATTTTAACTATTACAGATGTATGACTGGTGAAGCTCAAGTCAAACAGTCTAGTCCTTGAGTCGGTAATGACTGTTTTTTGCTAGTGACTGTAAAAGACAGAAAGATAGAAAGCTCAAACATGAATCCTTCCAAACATGAATCCAGTACAAAGCCAGCGAGTAGCTTTGCATCACCGTATCCTTCAGGCATGGAACAGCTTTAACCGTGGTCAGTCACTACAAAAATTATGACAGTTCTAGATGGAAAGAGGGGAAAAAAATCCCTTGCCCTCCACTGAATTGTAATATCCAAAGACATCTCTCCTTCACATAAAATGCTTAGATATTTACTACATAAATAGAATTAGTATGTAAATTGAAATTATTTGAGAGGCAATTTATAGAAAGAAAAGCAGCCTTGAGAGAATGTAGTGTTCAAATTTGCAAGTACTGCAAGTATTGCAAGTTCAATTTACTTTTTTCAAGAAGATAAGGTTTTTCAACATTTTGCCAACATACACTGATGAAAGACCTTTTGCAAGCAACATATTCCCAACCTCTGAAACTGGCTTTGTGAAATATCTGTGTACAATGCTTGTGTAACCAATCAAATTCAATATCGCAACCTTGAATTGCAAGCCAGAGTTTTGCTTCCAACAATTCTACATGAAATAGAACTCAGTAGCAATATAATATCCCAAGGTTGTATCCTATATAGAGCACACTTTACACTAACTGCCATTACAACTGACTGTGTTTGACTCGCTCAAGTCTCCTTCCCAAGCATCTTCCACTTCTGTTTGTAAGTAAAATTTGTAGATTTGAGCAGGTGATCAGTTATATACAAGTTGTTTCATTAGATGAAAAAGAAGGACATGCACATTTCAAAAATTCAGAGGAACTTCAGGATTCATCATCAAGGAGGCACATTTGCCAGGGGGGCATGGGCTCCCCTCCCACAGAGAACTGAGCATGTTAACAACTTCATGGACAAGGTTAGTCAGTCCTGTTGGCTCTAGTGGGAGCACATAGATACATTTTTGCAAGACCACTGCCTATTACATGTCTAACCTGTCATCGTTTGTCCATGTCACTTCTAGCAGATACACTGCGGTTAACATCAGAAAATGAAGTAAGAGACACCAGCTGTACAAGTGCAGAGCAGAAATAACCTTCTCATGAGATGGGAATTCCATGAATAAACTTTCCTCTTTCTTCAGACTGCACATTTCTCATAGAGTGGAATTACTTTAACCATAATGATAAGGCTGAAAATGTTGTAATAAACTTATCCAATCCAATAATGTGAAAGTGCAAAAGCTGCATCCTGTGACAAATGCTCTAAGAAATGCAGCGTGATCACATCAGATGAAGACATGTGAACCCATATAGTAATTTCAGAGTTACATAATTCAACAAAAGAAACAAAGCAAGCTCATTTGGGTGACCTCAACAGCCATACAACATTTTGATATAATTTATATCAACAGTTTTAAATGGAAACATTTCTGCTATTATGTCCAAAATAAAGCAAATTTATAAGAGTACATTGCTAGCATCTTCAAAAGTTCTGTTTGCGTCTTTTCTAAATATTTATCTAAAAAGTATTCACTATTTCTATTCTTCTGAGAAAAAAAATAAGGTGCAAGATAGTGTCAGATCTTTGTACTAGAAGGTTACAGAGAATAACGACTGAGGAAAAGCTACCTGTATTTGCAGATATAGGAAACTTGCAAAGTACTAGCCATGAGGACAGAAATAGAGAGAACACAAATGGGGAGCGAGATTAAATAAAATAATGATTAGAAAAACAGAAATAATGAAAGACAATGAACTTTTAAATACTAATTTTTCTTTCATTTGAAAAAAGCTTATGAAAGGGTAAGTTAAATTAAAACTTGGCTTCCTAAACAAAACAAAAAATGCATGAAACCAGGATTTTTTTTTAGTTATCTGTGACTAGCAGTCTAAAATGTAGATGTACATTTTAGGAACACCACATTATGGAAAAGTAATGATAAAGTACTGCTTTGGATAACAGCTACCTGTAATGCCAGATAATTTATTCTGAAAAGGAGTAGCTCTCCAGTAGTAATAGAAATAAAATAAAATAAAGCAATATTGTACTTTGTACTTTTAGTAAAACGTCTTCACCAAATTCAACGCTCACATTATCTTCATGTAGATAAATTGGTTTGTTCAAACAGTCAACTACGTCATGGCCGGTCAATCAGTACAGCAGCTGCAGAGCTGCCAGAAGGCCATAGTCTAACAGAGAGGGCTTTTTACCCCAACGGATTTTAAAACTTTGCTCATTTCTTTTCCTTATTTGTGCAGGCATAGTCCTCCATGGAAATGCAGGCATACTCTCACACACTTTTCTAAGGAAAAACTTCCTTCATAACTTTAAATGTCTGTTAACAGAATATGGCTGTAATTTTGCACAAACTTGTAGCATAAAAGCAAACTAAACCTAAAAGGACAGAATTCACTAGTAATTCTCCTTTAAAGTGATGCTTCATAATGTTTCCAGTAAATTGAGTCTACTACTCAGCAAAAAAACTCCATTTGTCATTTTGCAAGCCTATTTTCCCTTCAAATAAAACAGTTTACGCACACAGTGATATTTTATTTCCCACAGCAGACATGTGGTCGGAAATCTGAAGCACATAACACGCATTAGTGACCTTGTCCAAAGCCCGCTGGCTTTAGTGGTGATTTGCACCCATCAGTAAAGATGATGCAAAACCTGCCTGGCAGATTAATGTCAGTGAAAGCAGCAAAGCAGCACTGTGCTGGGAGCACAGGACTGGGTCTCCAGCTTTGTGCCCTGCTTGCTGGGTGGCAAAAAATATCTCATAACGCTTTCCAACAGCTCCAGCTGAGCCAGGCTAGCTTTGCCTGCATTGGGAGGGAGCCATCTCTGAATGGGGAAAGATCCTCCCTGATACCACTTGGAGAAAAAATTATGATGGCAAATAAATACACACATATATGATGAAAACAAAACGTGGAAGTGACACTTGTTGTTGCCAAGGTGCAGTTTTTGTTACAGAGCAAGATTTAACTCTTTTTTTTTTTTTACTGTAACTTTCTAATTAAGTTATTTTTGCAGTAGCCATGGGGAAGATACAAGTTCACTAATGCATGTAGAGAAGAGGTCAATTTACATTGCACCACATGGGAGGATAGGTAGGGTACAAGACCATCCTTGTTCAGTCCACTAGACATAGTCCTCTGAAGAGACTGGAGAGTGTGAAGCCTAGAAGATCTAAAAGATGTTGAGTGCAAGAAATTCTCATCTAACTCTTTGTACAAAAAATACAAAAAAAATCCCTTCAAATTTAACTGATTTTTCACTTCTTTCCTCATCTGCAAATTAACTGTTTCTAATACAGTACAAGCACATTCAACAGGGCTTTGCATTTACACCAGCCCCTCGCTGCAAATACAGCAAGGTCAGGAGACCTCACTGCCACCCCAGCACCTTCTGCAGGGGCTCTCAGCGTGGGACAAGGTCCCACAGCAGCGCTCGGCTGGACTCGCTCCCGCAGCAGCGGCATTCCAAGCGGCAGCAACATCCACCCAACCCAGTGCAACGCCGCTCACTCCCCAGGGCCAGACCATGCCCTGCGGCACGATAACCTGGTTTGACTCCCGGGTAGCTAGAGCATTTCCCTCCTGATGAAACAGGGCTGAAGTCTAGTTTACCTTTCATACTGAAATCACCTGCAGCGGGATTAGAGTACACCAGTTGTAGCAGGGTTCCCGGTATGTTCTGTCCACTGAGGACCTTGTAGGTTACTATTTTTGGTTTAATGGTTTGTTACCAGAGCATGTTGCTTTCCATTCCTGTGCAACAAACATCCTTTGTGGTTTTAATGCAGTACCTCAGTAAAGCTCTCCCAATTTTTGAAGGTTTATGCCTAGGCTTCAGGCAGGTAAAACAGAGTTTCCTCTGTTAAGCTGTACAAACAGAAACATTGCAAATCCCCAGTTTTTCATCCTATGTTGGCAATAGCTCTTGTTTTTAATTACTAGCTTGCACTGCTACATGCCATTTATTTACTTTCTGAGCTCAGTTACATTTTTCTTCCTCTGCCATTATCAGCTGAGCTTGTCAACTATTATTAGACTTAAGAAGTCATTCCATTGCCAGAAGAGCAAGTACCCCGACCTTGACAAATTTAATAGGATTAGCTCCTCCAGCAAGGACCCTCCGTACAGAAAGAGAAACTGTTCTCAACTCCGTGCAACTCTTTCACTCCGTATTTGAATAAGGTATTAGTTCCCGCCAGAGTCAGTTTTGGCATTTCAAGCCTTGTGTTATTAATTCTCTTCATACACTGAGTACTTGGAAGAGGGGCAAACATTGTACAATCATATTCACCCCTAGATGATCCCGAGGAAACAAACCCAAAACTGCACCAACAGAAGCCGCTCTGACAATCTCACGGTACTGACTTCGGCCACGCCGCCTGCACACAGAAACCTCGCAGCTTTTCTACCAGGGCGTTAAAGGAAAAGAAGGAAGAAGAGCAGACGGTTTGTGCAAGGGCAGGGTCCGCCCGACGCGCGTGCCGCGGGCACACGCCAATCGCGCCCCAGCGCCACGGCCATTCCGCTCGTGGGTCACGGTCACCGCAGCGCGGGCGCGACTCGCGCCAGCTCCTGAGGACACGAGCACGCGCTAGCGGGAACCCGGGGGGACCCCAGCAGGAGGGAAGGGCAGCAGCCGCGGCGGCGGGCGCGGGCGGCAGCCGCCTTCCCGCCGGGCTCGCTCGGCGCGGGGCCAAGGCGGCAGCGCGCGGCGCGCACGTGCTCCCGCCGCCGCGCGGGCAGCCCCACTGCCACCACTGCCGCCGCCGCGCTCGCTCCCTGCGCCCGCCCGTTACCTGAGTTGGCTGGGCTCCAGCTTGAGCTTCTTGGCTTGCGGC